>PVKZ01000337.1:600000-960041 GCA_004027375.1 Macroglossus sobrinus | reverse complement strand
GCCTCATAGGGCTTCAGTTGCTACGGCCTCCACATTCACAAGGGATTTTGCTTCTATCATTGATATGGTTGCAGGGGTGAGTGTGAGAGTATGAGAGAGAGAGAGAGAGAGAGAGAGAGAGACAGAGAGAGAGAGAGACAGAGACAGAGAGACAGAGAGACAGAGACAGAGTGAGAGAGAGAGAGAGAGACAGAGTGTGTGTGTGTGTGTGTGTGTGTGTGTGTGTAAGAGAAAGAGAGAGAAAGTGAGAGAGAGAAAAAGAGAGAGAGAGAGACAGAGTGTGTGTGTGTGTAAGAGAAAGAGAAAGTGAGAGAGAGAAAGAGAAAGAGAAAGACAGAGAGAGAGAAAGAGAGAGATGCATATGTCCTCTAGCTATAAATGAGATTGTTTCTGAGATAAGAAACTGTACCTAATTTGATACAACACCAAGTCCTGGCAGAGTATCTTACACACAGTGTCCCATAAATGACTGAAACAAATAAAAGGAAAAATGAAAATAAAAGATTTTTTTAAATATTGCTGATAAAATTCAAGAAAAGTAAGTCTATAATTAAAACTTCACAAGTCCAGTACATTGATATGGAAATAACAAATAAGGCATGGCCTTGAGAACATGAATAAGGATATGTAAGATAAAGCAAACCTTTACATGACACAGTAGTTAAAAAACCTATAAACATTTTTGCTCCATGAAACCATGTATAACAAATATTTTTAAATAGAACACACAATAAAACTTGTATAATGATATTAATGGCAGATTTATCATAGCTAAACATTGGAAATAGTACAAGTATCCATCAATAGGAGAACAGATAAATAAATTTTGGAATATTCATAGAGCAGGATACTACTCCAGAATAGAAAGGAATCTAGTACTGCCTAACACAAGGTGGATGAATCTCAGAAACATTTTCTGAGTGAAAGAAAACTTGAGCAAAACACTACATATTGTGTAATTACAATTACATGAAGTCTAAATCAGATAAAGCTAACCTATAGTTTAAAAAGAGCATTACAATAGCTTTCTTTGGGGGATGATGATGAGGATTGATTGGCTACAAAAGGATATGAGTTTATTTTCAGCAGTGAAACTAATGTCCTACATCTTAATAAAATGTGGGGTTACACAGGGATATGCGTTTCTCAAAATTCAACAAATCACGTACTTTTGATGTGTGCATTTTACTCAATGTAAACATGTTACCCTAAAAAATGAAAATATTGAATTCTCTCGTTGATCATATGTATTCTGAAGTATTTAGGGGCAAAAATACATTAAAGTCTGCAACTTTAAAATGCATAAAAAAGATGTATTCATAAATGGATAGAGGGAAGGAAAGATATGTAATAAAGCAAATACAGTAAAATTTGGTGGGCATATGGCTGTAACACTGTGTAATTCTTTCATCTCTAATATTTAAATTTTTCATTAAAATTGTTTTAAATTATATCAACTAAAATTGATATTTAAAACATAATGTTGTACACTGAACCTTCTCAGAGAGAAAAACTCTATCTTCCATCTCATTTCCTGTGATTGTTTCCAAGAACATTTTCAAGCTTTCAATTCTCTAGCTATAAAATAACAATAGAGGAGGCACTGCAATATGAGGAAGCACTTAAAAGTTTATCTAATACTTACCCCATACTCTCCCCTGAGTAATCCCTAATTATTCTTTCAGATTCAGCTTAAAGGTCACTTTCTCTTAAAAATCTTCCTTGGCACCTAAATACCTTTTCATAACAAGACAATGCCCTTACAAATAGAGAATTCTAAGTTCTAAGTAGGTAAGAAGTCCAAGAAAACTGATGATAGCAGATTAATTCTCCATGGGTCTTGTGTTTCTGCATGTCTTGTGAGGAAGACACAGTTTGTTCTTTTTCCTAATCTTCCTAAAGGCATTTATATAAACAAAAACTCTTGGATGGTATAATGTCTCCAACCAAGACAAAGAAAGTTTGCTTATCGTCCTGAAAGCTAGAGATAGTGTCTTCCCCTGTGAGGCAAATGACAGATATACTTACTAATCACTATGAAGATCCAGGTTCCCCAAGCTAAGGGCTCCTCTTCCATAATATAATCCAATGTATGCACAGAAACCAAAGCAAACGTGGCCATCTTGGCTACTGCTATTGCTCTAAGTAATAAACTGTATTTTTTCTCTGACCCGGGAGATGCACACCTTCTAAAATGTCCATGAAACTATACCAGGCTAATTTGTTGGCTAGTTAATAGATTAAAATTTCATAATTTCCACAGTTCTTCACTGTTTTCCCTGTGAGGATAGGAAATTGATAGAGAGGTATCTTTCTGGAAGAGGAAGGATGAGAGCCCTACACACTAACATATTAGAGGGAAGTCCACAAGAATTGGTAGCAAACATGCTAACCAAATTGTATGGTCAACAAGGCAATAAAATGGTCCTCCAAAATTTACTGCCTGGAAATAAAAAGGAACTAGGGAGCTGGCTACAGGCCAAATACTGAGAAGTGGGTTCAAAGAGTTCACAGTTCAGCTGCCTAAATGGTGGCCTGGATATTGTCAGTTCTCTGAGATGGAGGACTTCCTCATCAGTCAAGTAATCAGCTTCAGATGTGCCCCATGGTAACCACTAACTAAAATTCATCCTGGTAGAAAAAGAAAGTTTCACCCAGTCTCTGACCACAGTACTTACAATGAGCATAAAAACAAAAATGAAGACCACTTATGGGTAGAAACTAGGTGAACTGTTCGAATTTTGACTGGTTCACTTTGGAGATGATTGTGGCAGTAATCTGATGTTAAATAAGAAAGGCAACAGCTATGCTATCTTAAGGCTCAACACCTCTTGCAAACTGTCATGCCTACTTTAGATCCATTCAAAGATGGCAGAGATTTTAGAGTTCTGACTGCAATAACAGAGATTTGGCTTTCTCTGAGAAAGTTCTATAAGGCTAATTTCCATAGGAAAACTTAGTATGGTATTGAATAGTATTTGAGCTCTTACTGCTCCACATTGAGTTTACAATGTAGGCATATTTTCCGTTCTAAATCTAGCTGGCAGTCAAAGAAAAACAACTAGAATCGCACTGCACTCTTCACTATTGAAGACAGTATGGCTTCACTTGATGATTCTACTTGCTCTTTTTTATCAGCTAACCCACAAAATGGTATCTTTTGAGTTGGGCCAAAAGTTAAGAATTGTCCAGAAAGCTGAGTCATGCTCTATATCTTTGTGGTCTCACAACCCTAGTGACCACTTTGTGATATAATTCACTGTGATTAACAATTTTGTCAATTACAGACTCTGGTATCCTTTGGGATTTTAGACTCATTACCTCCTTGACATGGCTACTCTTTTAAAAAGCAGCTACTAGCTTGTTACTGAACTCCTGTCAAAACTGAATGCCATTTCTACGCATACCCTGTGACTCTATAGCCTGATAGTCCCATTCATGTTGAGTCAACAAGGTAGCAAGGGCATAAGCTTCACTTGTCAAATATAGATGGTATTCTCAAGAATGCAGCTGGTCTGACCCCAGCAGCATCTCAGACTCACATGAAAATATGGCAGCATTCCTTTTGAAGAAAACTTTATCCCTTACTTCACAGATCAAAATGAGGCCACCAGCTCCTTGGAGCCCTAAATTCATTGACATTCTACTACATACCTGGGCCTGGTTCACTGATGGCTTGGTTGAGCTGAAACTCAAAGGTGGCCATTGGCTGCTGCAGATGCCCAATCCCAACACCAGGTATGAAGAACTAAAAACCTACAAGATTTCTCAGCTCAGTGGGCAGAAGCCAAAGCCATTCTCATAGTTATGGCCAAGACATCTCTTGATAATCCTTATTATATTTTTACTGATTTAAGCTATTGCTAAGTCAACAAAGTCTTTGGTCTGCCACTTGGAAAACTAAACACTGGCGTATTAGTCAGCCTTCTCTGAGACAACTAACTCTGGAAACCAATCTTAGATGCCAATCAAATCATATTGGCCACTCATGTATATCCCCACAGTAAGAACCCATCCTCTAAAAAGACCAAATGGAATTAAGCATCTGACAGAGACTGCACCAGACAGATTGCCACAAATGCTGCATGGATTCATCACTCTGCCCAACATAGCAATGAATCTACCATCACAGACTGGGTACAAAGTATTCTATTTTTCTCATGCAGAGGTTACCACAGCATGTCACACTTGAGATTCATGGCAAAGGTTTACCAGTTTTTCCTGGCAAATTGATTACATCTGACCTTTGACCACCCTTCCGGGTTACAGTAGTGCCTCGCCACTGTTGACACCTGTTCAGGCTACAGTATTGCTGTTCTAGTCTGATCAGCTAACTCCAGCCACACCATTATGGCCCTTGAAACAAATCTACTTAATGTTTGTGTCTTTATGGATCATTTGAAGTCTGACAATGGTGCCCTTTTTATCACAAAAGCTAACCAGATATGGGCTGAGAGTAGAAGTATTTGGTGAACCTTCCACACATCCTACGGTCCAAAAGCAATTGGTACCTTTGAGCATTGAAATGGCCTTTTCAAAAACTGATTCTAAAAGATTTCTGACTCTATCTCCCTCACCATCCCCTGGTCAACACATATTAGTAAGAATATTGGATTATTAAATATGGCTGTTCCTATAAAGGCATCATCACCTTCTCTTGGCCACAGCATAGAAAGGGAACTGAGGGAAAGATATTGATTGATTCTATATAAGTTTATATATACTTATACGAAAATCCAGGATTCTGCTCCAATGTGTCCTTATTTACCCCAACAGCAATCCTCAGAATGTCTAGTGTTAGCACTGCCAGAAAGGAACCTAGAAGATTCAAATATAATTCTTGTTTAGCCACTTTTTCGTTGAATAGTTATGATCCTAGATCAAAAAATAATGGCCACTTAGCTGAGTACACTGCTCATCAAATCACCCTATGCCTCCCTAGACAAAGGTGACGGACACCCTGGGTGTCCATAAGTTTTTAAAAATGCCCTTGTCCCTGTTGTACCCAAATGCCCTGGAACAGAGGTCTAGGTGCTAGTAGAGGATGAATAGAAATAAGGTGAATTCATAACTACTGAAATGAGACAAAATGATTTTTGTGACAGTGGAAAGAAAGCAATAGTGCAGTCTGGTAATGAGATACCTAGGGAGGAAATACTTTAGACCCCAAGAGGTATGAAAGATAGAGAGACATTAATGATCACCTGTAAGAGCCACTCTGTCACCTTCCTACAAAGAAAAATGCCTTAGTGTTCCTCTCTCAAACTGTATAAATGCCTTAAACTTCACTGACTACTGGGTCTACCATATCCACCAAATGCTCTACCCATCTTGGTTGCTATTCTCCTTAAACCTACTAAGAAATCTATCAGAAGCAGCTCCTTTCCCAGAAAAACAACAATCAATACCTTTATTCTCAGATCCATGGCTCAGTCATTCCATGAGATGAACAAATACCACCCAGTTCGTGGTGTGGACAAACAGGAAAAGTTGAACTGAATGCACTTAGGCAGTCTCCCCAAAGACAAGGAAGAGATACAATTACTTAAGGTGAATTGAAACACTGCAGCAAGGAGGCTGCAAGCACTGTTAATCTACACTACCTAACTATGTATGTACTACTTGGTGTCCCAACAACTGCAAATAATTCTTTCTCTCTAGAGGTAACACATGACCTCCAGGATGATACTTCTTATGTAGAAGCCAGGCACCTACTTGCTTCCCTCCTAAAAATATGGTGGCTTACATTTGCACCCTAGAAGTGGTCATAATTTAACCATTTATAGAAACATCCACAACAGATCATGTAGCTCTTAGACAACTGCAAGGATCTTTCCAAAATGAGACCATTCCTAGTAACTAAGATAAGGTTCCCAGAGGAATAACCAACTTGTTATTTATGCTCACCCTATGTGCAGTTATTCAGTTAGAAAATTTGGTAAAATATCTGTCTCTGAATTTAGTTAAAGTAATTAAATGATACTACTTCAGCCTCTGAAGGCATTCAGGTCAAATCAACTCACTGTCATTGTTATGAACAATATAATTGCCCTATACTTCCTCCTTGAGGATCAAGACAAAGTCTGTGCAACTACTAAAATCCTACCTGGATTGCCTTGCTGAATTGTCATCACTGTAGATCAAAAGGTGAATGCCCACTTGGTTGAGTACACTGTTTACCAAGCTCCCCTATCATAACCCAAGTGGACAAAAGTAATGAATGGAGTGTTAGACTAACTAAAAATTTCACCAGAAGCCAAGATATGTAGAGTGAGATTTGAATATTGTTGGGGGACAATTCTTCATGGTTCTCTTGCATTTCTGCACATCTTATGAGACACTGATTTCCCTTGTTTAGACTATCTTTTCAAGGATTTTTGTGTAAAAGCAGCCTTAGAAGATAAGATCTTATCTCATGCCAGAGAAAAAGCAGGACTGCTTACAGTCTTAGAAATAGTGTCTCCCTCTGAATCAGTGAAGAGGCATGCTACCTGACCAGTACAATAATGATAATATATCCTTTTGGAGCAAAGGACAGGAATGCTTACCACCCATTCTAAAAGATTCAGGTTCCGAAAGCTTGGGGTCCCTTTTCTATAATGCAAGGCACTGTGTGTGCAAGTCATCTGTTCCTGTTCACATAGGCTTGTGGGAATTGGGAACTAGTATAAATGCTGATACTTTGGCTAATTCTTCTGCTGTGAGTGCTCAACTGTCTTTTGTCTGACCAAGAATCTCATGTCTTCTAAAGTGTCCATGAAACTATGACAGGCTCACTTGTTAATGTGAAAGTAGGGTAAAATGTCAGTTCTTGGCAATCACTGTACATTCATTATTCCATAACAATAGTATCCTTCCTAAACTACCATATTAAAAAAAAATTAAATAACCATTAATAGAAGGGGCATATGGCTTCATCATTTTATTTTGAAATAATCCTCTAGAATATATTTACATGCTTAAATTAGGGAAGCAAAAAGAAAGGTTACTAAAACATTGTCAAAAAATGTAATCCTTTGCCACTTGTCCTTTCTTCTGAAAATCATTTGAAATGCTTTTTCTTTCTTCTGGTTGATTCTATTTTTAATACTGAGTGGAAAAACTGATAATGCTTCATCTTTTAAGTCAATGGTGATGAAAGTCAATGTGTTTACAAATAATATTTAAGGCTTCATGTTATTTGTTTGAATAACTAATCATTTCAAAGCCAACAAATGTAATAACATCTGATAAGATACATTTAATACCTCAACAGTTTATATAACTTTTATTTTCTCTGTATGAAGCAATCTTAGTTATACAATTTTTAAAAAGAAAAGTATAAATGAACATGAGATCTTTTATTAAAATTTTTCTTTTTTAATACTATAATAAATTATCTTTATGGAAATTCAAACATGACAAAAATGTCTTTACTTTAAAGACTAAAGACAACCATTAGCTCAAAATTCCCCTAAACCAGCTACTGTCAGTAGTAGTCTGCTATGCAAATAATATCATAAATGTATATTTAATAGAAATGTAATAGTCTATGTACTGTCTGTACCTTATTGGAATAAATATTTCTATCTTTAACAGCTGTGGAGATGCACAATATTCAAATACTTTTATATATGAAAATTTCTTATCTAACTTTTTACTGATGGTGTTTAAATTTGTTTCTACATGGTTAACCAGAAAAGAAAAAAACACTGCTGCATAAATATTCTTGTATTTACATCCTTATGTACTTCTAAGAGTATTTCTGTTAGATAAATGCCAAAGGAGATATAGACATTCTGTATTACGGGGCTTGCATGAATACTTATATTAAGTTAATATGTTCCCTAATTTATAAATACACAGTAATGCTGGGTTAAAATTCTTCTCTCACCTTTGTGGCCAAGGATTTGAGTTTTCTCAGTAATGACTGTTTATTGGAATATACGACTTCCTCTTCATTATCTTCTCCTTCCATAATAGCACAACTGTCTGCAGCTGGGAGTTCACACTCTTTTGAGTTAGTCGTCATTACTAATTTGGAATATTTGTACTCCAGTCTAAGTAGCAGTAAATAAATAGATAAGTAAATAAAGTGGAGATTTAATATAAATTCTTATTTTAGATGGTCATACAACAGGTCATTAAATTATCTCATAATATAGTTGCTCTAACAACAAATTTCTCTCACCTACAGCAATCGCACTATGTGTTCTTATATATCTACCACCTACACACAAATTTTTTTCCAGGATTTCAGAGAACCAGTGCAATACAGTTAATTCTATCACTTATTTTATATCAATTAAATTGCCCAATTATGAACTTCTGAACAACAAAGAGAAACCTTAAGGTTTGAAGGCATTTTCTTAATTTATAAATATTTTAAAACTAATTCACTATACAGTGCTCCAAAACTTAGTTCATAAGAATAAGAATACCATATAGGCAATTGATTTGGTCTTTACCATTTTTCTATATCACTCATTCCTTTTTGTTCACCACCCCAGATATTCCAATGGTCCCAAGATATTATCACATAGAACTTTCACAGCCCCACTGACACGTAAATCATTTTAAGTCAAAACATGTAATACACCAATATACAATCAGGAGTTAGACTCAATATTCAACTCCAGATTCTTGGAGTCCTGGAGTAAAGGTGATATCTGCCTATATAATCGACCAATTTCTTTGCAAATATCTACCCCCAAGAAATTGAAAAAGAACAGGTGGGGCAAGAAGTCAACATGTTGTCATGAAAAGGAAAATAGACACAAAGAGAAAAACTGCCTTCCAATCTCAGATCTGAATAACCTGGAACCTCCGTTTTTCTTTGTTTAGTAATAAATAGGTCTAATTCAGTAATCTCTGATGTTCTCTTTATTATCAGAATAACAATCATTTTCATTTGCTTTCTTAAAGACCTTTCTTATAACTCCCTCACTAGGAGAAACTGAATCTCTGAGAGAAACTACTGGATATAATAATTTATTCTAAAATTTTTACAACAAAAGAGATCCTTCAGTTCTTATATGGTCACTCCAATGAGGTTACTTACTTCTGATTCTTTTTCCAGAAATAGCAAGTTAGAGCCACCAGCAAAACAGCCGTGAAAGCTCCCACACCTGCTCCCACTTTTAGCCAAAAGTCAACTGTTTCGCAGGTTGATAACTTTTTCTCAGGCAAAGAAATTCCTTTAATGCACCATTTAGGTTCATTCCACACATATAAAGTCTCCTTAAAAAAAAATACACAAAGATGACATGAGAAATGAAATTCAAAAGAGTTTTGCTAACTCTTTATTCATAGTAGGCATTGAAGATTATTCAGGATTCATCTAATAGAAGCTTCAGAGACGTGGAAGATATAGAAGAGGTCGCGAAGAGAGTGAATAAGAAAATGATGAATGAAAATGCAACAAAACCAAATAAAATCATGGATTGTCCATTCAGAACACTTGCTACATGCTGAAGAAACTGAATAAAAATTATTCCATCTGGACATATTGTTTGGACTATTCCTCAAACTTCTGATAATCCCTGACCTCTTGATCATGTTTTTAAATGAAAGCTTAGTTGTTTAATATAATTAATTGAAATGAGTTTCACCTACCCATTATGTAGGTCCATTTCCCCAACAAGTCTCTCCCCTGAGTAGAAAAGCAGACCCTGGACCCAGGACATGTAGGTACCACATGACCAACAGGCTTTGGTGACACACAGATTGCACTTCTCCTCCCCATGCCAAAATAAGAAGCATATTATTCTGCGTCATCACTACCCACATGAGGTTCTTACTCTTAGTCTACCAAAGTAGATGACTCAATTATATTAGGGAAATGTTTTTCAAACTACAAGTTGGAACAACTAGTAAATAATAAAATCAATATACTGAGTCTCAACCAACATTTTTTTTAAATAAACAGATCAAATAAAATAGATTAAAAATAAAAATTATAGTACAGTTCATGGTTCCTAATACATTTCAACATATGCAGTGACTAAGTAACAATCTGCATGATTATATCCACTGACACTAAATGACATGGGATAATAAATTTTTTGCTTATGGTGTCTCATTAAATTTTCTGGGGTGTGATGGTCATTTTATCAACACCTTAACAGAAGGATAACATCATAATGTTAAATTTTATTTTACACACACACACACACACACACACACACATTTTTGCAGTTAATCATGAAGTGACTCATGTCCAGGAGAATCATATTTATTTATCTGAGGAAAAGTTTCAACCAAATTCTGAATAAGAACTTTCAGCATGTTCTTTAAAAAGGACATTAAAACTGAGAACTTTTTTAGTTCATTGTAATTGTAAAATTCTCATTAAGCTTAATGTGAATAAATTACTTTTAAAATGGATATTATTTTTATGAGAAAATGAGGTGAAAAATAAAGAGGCATACACAAGTTGAACTGCTGCATCTTTAAGTGTAAATAATGACAATACAGAGAAAAAATGTTAACTCTAACAGCAAATGTTGGCTTCATCCGAACTGCATCCCACAACAAAAAAGACTAAGAGAGTTTATATGATTTTATCCAATGTCCAATACCCAGTGAAAATGGTAAGCTCTAATGTCTAGTGACAGTCCTATAAACAAACCATTAAAATTTCAAAATTAAAACAATACTTATAAAGCCAGTATGCCTAATTTCCAATAAGTTACTCAAATTGTTAAATAAACAAGAAAAACATCAAGCTATTGGAAAAATTTCTTAATGATTCTATAACAGTCTTTCTATAAATTTCTTAGTCTTTCTACTAATTAGACAGACTTACCCTTTTCATTCCATCACATGTAACTGGCAAAAAGAAAATGGCTGACACTGCAGCTGAAAAATTTCTTCTTTACCCAGCATGTAGAAATATTTTGTGAACAGGGTGAGATAAATTTGATGATGAATTTTAAAACATTTCTCTTAGTGATCACACAGTATCTCTTCAAATCTTTGCTACTCTCTGACATTTAGAAGTAATGCTAAGTACATACTTTGAACCTAGTATAGATTTTTGACATCCAATTTGATAAGAGCACTTTCATCACAAGTTGTGCAGCTCTTTTAGCTTATATCAGCTAAATATGGAAGGACTTGTTGTAGCATGTAAGTTTAACTTTATACGTGTCTGGATTAGATAGTTATAAAATTGGGGAAGTGCACTCTCAGTAAATATAAAGTGAAAGAATGGAACAGGAAATAGGACAGAAACACAGTGGAATTATTTTTAAATTAAAAGATACCCACAGCAATATTTTGCAATCACTGTCTTTTTTTATAAGTCTTTGGTGTCCAAAAAAATCCACCTTTGTTCATGGACATAATGAAAGCACAATGGAAGTTGTAATTTGTGTTATATAAAGTTCACTGAAGAACAGATGTTTTGAAATATCATATTCAGAGATAAGAGATAAACATACCCACTTATTTCATTACGCCCATTTGTCTATTACTGCAATGGAATACACTAAGCAATTTAAAATGGCATTCATATTTTTCTAATTGAAGCTTGGGTCTCATTTGGCAAATACTTTCAAAAATGATACCTAAGTATAACAGAAGGGCATATTTAACTGATTTTGGTAATTCTCAAATTAACTTGGAACTATAAGGTGGAATTTGTATATTTCAACATGTCAAATGCATCAAAGTGTTCCAAAAGATATTCTTCAGGTCAAAACAAATATTTAAAAAGAATCATCTTGCAACTATCTATTCCTAATATTCTTATAACATGTTGAACAGAACTTTTTAAATGAAGACAAGTGAGAAGGACATTTAACTTTGGGTGGTGAATACACAATGCAATATATGTGTGATATATTATTAA
Organism: Macroglossus sobrinus; assembly: GCA_004027375.1. Taxonomy (NCBI): domain Eukaryota; kingdom Metazoa; phylum Chordata; class Mammalia; order Chiroptera; family Pteropodidae; genus Macroglossus; species Macroglossus sobrinus. The sequence continues at coordinate 948,208 of PVKZ01000337.1, read as the reverse complement.
ACTGTACACTTGAAGCCTATATATTTATTAACTAATGTCACCCCAATAAATTTAATTTAAAAAAGAACACAGAAAGAATTAGATAAAATTGGAGAAATAGCTACAAGTTCACTCTTAAACTTATCATTACCTTCCAGAAGAGAAATATAAAATATTAAAGAATATTTGAATAAAAGGTAACTTAACTTTTCAAAACTCTTGAGTTAAATTTGAGTAAAAAGAAATGCATGATAGTTTTTCATTTATTCTAAAAAAATGACTTAAGATAATGTTTATTATTACTTTAGAGAAAGAGTAAATATGAATTTCACTGTGAAGCATATAAAGTATATCATTATTACAATGAGGATTTAAAAGACATCATTTTTTTGTGGACATGGAATTTTCATCCTTGACCAGATCAAAATTGTTAGAAATAAAATGGCTCAACAGTGCATTAAATGTGTGAGCAGCACTGTCTCTGAATGCTCTGAACTGGAATGAGCTATCTACAGGTAAATTTAATAAAACATTTCCTAATTTTTTTAAATTTAATTAATAAATTAAATAAAACATTTCTTATTTTTGTTTTAGTATTGTCTATTTGAGGACTTTCCTATTTTACATTAAATTACTAATAAAAATATTTTCTATTAATGGTATTATAGTTTACTATAAAGTATGAAAATAAGTATTGTTCCATGAAACCATTTTATTTTTAGGCATAATTTCAATATTTCAATATTTCAATGAGTTTGTGCCTGTGTACTAGATTTGATGTGCAATATATTTCTTACTACAAGTTCAATGTCATTAAAGTTTAAAAAATATCAATTTAGAGAATTGTTTTTTTGGTTCTTTTCTTCCTAAATGTGCTGAATACATGGAATCGGGTAGGAGCATTCTGATTTCTTCTTGCACTCCTGCTCTCCAACCTGCCATTTACAAGCTCCTTAAGACTTTCCTGGACAGAATAGCTTCCCTCTGATGCCCTTATGCAGTGAGCACTCCAATATGTTCTGCACGGCATGCTGATCTGAAGATCAATTCTACCCCATCTACCTTCTAGCTCTTGGAAATCCTACTGGAACCTCTGACCTCTGATGCCCACTCTTCAGTAGGATTCTACTCTGGTGATCATCTGTGCTTCTTTACTGTCATTTCAATGAATTTGGAGAGGGTTAGATGGTAAGAGGTCTGAAGTAGAAAAAGTTTGTTTTCTTCACATGGGACTACTGAAAGGTGGTGCAGTAAAGAAGGCACTCTCAAACACTGCTAGTAGAAGTATGAATTGATACAACCAAAACATTTAGTAATACACATACAGAACCTTAAAAATGTCCATCTCCTTAAATCTAGTTAATGTCTTTCTAGTAATAAACTCTAAGGAATTAATCAAATTTCCAACAAAAATGTTCATTACAAAGTTATTTACAAAAAAATTGTTTTCAATTTTTTCTCAAATGTCCAACAGAGGAATTATTAAATCGCCAAATATATATAGTAGAATATTTGTTAATAACTAAAAGTTATGTTTTCAAAAAAATTTTAATGACAAGGTAAATACATAAACATAAAAAGAAAAAATATATACAGAGTAGAATCCCAACTTTATTAAAAAAAAACAAATAAGCAGATAATTGCAGAGAAAATGTAGAGTAGAATTTTAATTATATATGCTTTCCTCTTTAGATATGCTTCTTATGATAAGTCAGTTATACTATCTCTATCTTAATTTTACCTATAACTGCATTATATCATATCTTGATTTAATGATATCATTTCTTTATAATCCAAGAAAATATCATACACTACAACTGCCTTGCCCTAATTCTTTTTCCCAATCTCAGTGCACATCTTCACCTACTCCAACATATGAGAGTTTAGCTACCAAACTTGATTTTAAATGCATATTAATATCATATTAAGTTAACTATACACTTTAACCATGCTTCTGAACCTAAGTTTCTATGATGTAAAAGTGATGCTGGACTAAACAATTATACCTTCAATGACACAGTCCTGCTTAGATAGTTTTGTGCCTTACCTGAAATCCTCTTTTACAGGCTCCCTCAATCTCATGAAAGTCATGTTCTGTGCACAGAGGACAAGCTTCAGAACTCTCCCACAGGAAATAGAATGTACATCCATCACAGGTACCTGCTGGACACTTGCTAAAATAAAAAGTAAAAAACAGCAAAAATGACACATTCAATCAAGTCCAATCAACCTTTGAATATATAATGAATACTAGAAAGCAATGTGAGGATGTTAGAAAACATACATGAAAAAATAAAGGAGACAAAAATACAATGAAATACCACTTTACACCTACTAGGGTGGCTAGAATCAAAAAGACATAATAACTAGTGTTGCAAGGAAGTGAAGAAATTAGAAGTCTAACATACTGCTGTTGGGAATGTAAAAATGGTGAAGCTGCTTTAGAAGAGTCGGGCAGCTCCTCAGGCAATTAAACTGAGAGTAATCATATGACCCAGTCATTCTACTTCTAAGTAAATAAACAAGAGAAATGAAAACATATGTCCACACAAGAATGTATACATGTATGACTGTTCACAGTAGCATTATTCATAATAAAGTGTAGAAACAACCCAAATGTCCATCAACAGATGAATGGATAGGTAAAATGGGGTATATCCATAAAATGGAATATTACTCAGCCATAAAAAGGAATACAGTACTGATACATGTCCCAACTTGGATAAATCTCAAAAATATTATGTTAAGTGAAAGAAGCCAATCAAAAATTTCATGTATCATATGATATTATTCATACTACAGTTCATAATAGGCAAGTCTATACAAACATAAAGTGGGTTAGCGGTTGCTTATGGCTAGGAAGGGGGCTAGTATATAGGGAGGCGATAACTAAAGGGTATGGGGTTACTTTTTGAGATGATAAAAGAGGTCTAAAACTGACCATGGTAATGGTTGTACATATCTGAATATACAATAACAATAGAAATTTTACATTTTAAATGAATGACTTGTAATAGTATGTAAATTATATCTCTAAAAAGCTGTTTTTAAAAAAAATTTAAAGGAGCGACAGGCACAGACAAAATTTAGCCAGAATAGAAGGGAAGAAAGTAAGGGAATTCTTGCTACAGGGCGGACATAGTAGGTGAATAAGAAGGAAATTATAAGCAAGTAACTATGGTTGGAGTTTCAAGAGCAAAGCAGTGAGTGAGCACAGATAATACAAGCAGGCAGTAGGTAGTAAAGGGATTTCTGTTTAAGGTAATGTACTTAGGCGAGGTGCTCTAGGGAAAAGAATAATGTACAGGACCATGATCCAGAGGGTGGAAAAAGACATAAAAACAAAATTGTCTGAAGTGAAGAAATAAACAAAACCACCATCATTGATGCAAATTATTTTTCAATATTAGGTTTCCTAAGCCTGATGATTTCCTTTGAGTTCCTTTTGCCAGAATGATGGATAGGACTTAGACACAGGTGGAAAATCACACTGAACCAACCACCAGGCAGAGTCTGACTGGAGACTTGAAATTCTGCTTTCTGGTGGGTGGGCTTGTTATGTCAACTTGCCTCCTTCATTTTAGGGACAAATACGGCATGACTCAAAAATTATCTTGCTACTACTGTGTATAGAATCCTTACTGACTGAAGAAGCTACTTTCAAAAATTTTAATGGGAATGACTGTTTAGTTCATGAATTCACTGAAACTAGGAGAATGCTGTTCCTTTAATTTGTCTACTGCACTTCCCTTAAGTCAAGCTGCATAAATATAGGGCATCACCCTGAAAACCTCCTTCAGTCCTTAGCTGGTACTGAGGACAGGTGTTCGGAAACATTGAATAGCAAAAAGACAGATACACAATAATAAAGAGAAGTCAAAAATCACTCTTTTTTAAGTTTTAAGTTCAAGTGCCAAAATTATAATTTTCAGTCTACCAAAATGGCAAAATTTCATACTCTTACTTAACTGAATGTATTACGTTTCCCTAGAATATGAACACTAAAAAAATTCTAAGTTTCTAAAAATTAACTGCATTTTTACACATCTATTTTTCAAAAGTGTCTATCTGCCACAAACTAAGCAGACACGGGTGGGATGTAAATAAAAGCAAAGTTCTTTATAACATGTTTCAGAAACAAAGGCACAGTACTGTCAGGGCTAAGAACTATGGTAAACAGTGACTCTTTAGAAAAATGGCTTAATTCTTATCTGCCTTAATTTATCTGTTTGTAACAAGAGTAATAAATATATTCAGACTAAGAAACAGGGTAAGTGAAACAGATGAAAACTATGACATCTTAAAAATTATTCCTAACTTCTACCTTCTAGAAGCAACTCATAATTGCTTCAGTAAAAGCAACTCAAAATTGTTCTTTTGAAAAAAATTGGTTAACCAATTAGAAAAATTCTTCAAGAACACAATTATTATTTGCTTAACAAAAACACATACTTCAAAAATAATTACATTCTGATCATTTAGCAATTCTTACCAATATGCTTCCCTTTTCAATATCTCCTCCCCAAGTTATTTTCCATTTTGTCTTTCCAAAATAGACAAGTTGTAGAGGGGGGAACAGGGTTTATCTTGGAAAAATAAGAATCTGCTAAAAGTTGAGAAGAAATAACTCAACGAATTAAAAATGGATAAAATGAATCAAAGCTGCAAAAACTCTGAAGAAAAGACTTGGGTGATAATTCTAATTGGACTTTCAAATGACTGTGTGTTTTCCATAAGTGACTCAACACCCCTCCTCACCATTTCATTTTTATAATTTCTTAAAAATAAAATGTCTGCTATGCTGCCTTCATAGAATAGTTATAAAGAATAAAATGAGGAACAATTTGAGAAAGTTTAAAGCACTATAAAATATAAAACACTATTAACAATGCACATCACTTTCTAAAGAATTGGTAGAGCTACAGGAATGGTGAAAAAAAATCAAGATGTTGATGTAATTTATAAAGCTGCCATTAGGTGTCAAAATACTGTGATTATTCACTGTTTTTCCTTGGTAGACTTCATTTTTAAAAAGAAACTCTTAGGTCAAAAGTAGTTTAGTTTAGAATCAATTTTTTAATTCTTTTAGCTCAATGAGTCATTTAAAATGAAGAACATTCAAATTCAATGCTTTGTTATAAACATAAGTTTCACAGTTTGAATCAGGCCTTCCCCGTGAAACATGGATGTATGAAGCAATAATTTCAGTAGAACTTATGTAGAAAAAGAAAATAGAAAAAAGGATGCAAAAAATATATTTTCTCCTTCTATGAGAAGAATAAAAGGCAAACTGTAAAATAAATAAACCCTTTATTGCCAAACTTGAAATAGTTTTCCATGTGATGGATGACCTGTGTCACCACCATCTTCACCCTCTGCCCCTAGCTATTTAGAGGTGTCACAAATTGTGCTTCTTTTATAAATTTTGATCCATGCAATTTCCATAGAAACCAATGAGTAAATGTTTAAAGACAGAGGACAAGATCATGAATTGCTGGGGTATTCAAGCCTAGAGTTCTATAGGATGATCAGATGTGCTGTGAATTCTAGGTAGAAAAACCACCAACGATTCAAAGGACAACTAAGTGGACCTTGATTTGGTTTTGCTGATAAATGTAGAAGAGACTTTCCAGTTTTTCCTATTTTGCTGGTGGGATTGTCTTACCAACCAGGCTGGCACTGGCAATATGTTAGAATTCAGATAAATTTTTTTTGAGAAAATTATGTCTTGAATTCTAAAAAGCAATAAATTTTCTGGCGGAATAACTAGACTGAGTTAATGTCCTCTTTCAAATTAATCATCTTACCTAAAGCAGGATCTATTTGGTTCATATTATGAATTTGTGGAGAAGAATCTTATTTTCTTTGGAACTATTATGACCTAACATTCAACCTATTATTAATTGTTTGGATAGTTGATAAAGCAGAGTAAATCAGTTTGCCTAAGCTTTATTCAAATTCTACAGTTAAAACAAATTCGTGTATATTGTCAGTATATTTCTGACCCTTCTGGAGTTAATCTCAGACTGTGGGCAAGTCCACAGTCTTGTGTGCTGAGAACAGTTCTCATCTGGTCTCAGGGCATTCATGTTGCTGAGCTTCTTTCATGTGGGGCTTTTGTGGGTTTCTTGAGGTTCCCAGTCTTGGGGTCTGAAGACTGATATCTTCTTGCATAGGCAATGTTCTCTGATCTACTGCTAGTGACTCTCAATTTTGGCATCTCAGAAAAGTCAGCCTTTCTCTGCTGAGGATGCCTTGCCATTGGCAGAAACCCGTCTTGTGTAGGTCCATAAAATGTTATTGCATCTTGCTCCCATTCTGTTTGCCATAAGGCTGAAGAATATAAATCATTTTCGACTAAGTTTAAACATAAGCTATTTTGACCCACAGCTCTTAGATCCAGGAATATAAAATGCTACCATTTTCCTGCAAAAACCTCCCTTTCTAAAGATTCTACCCAGGTTAATAACCAAAAGTCAGGATCTAATCAAAGCCTAAACAAACTACATTAGCTGACACTTCCTAGTCCTTTTTTATGTATAGACTCCATATCTTCTTTAGGGAAATACCTAAAAAAAAGCTTTAGAAACTTTATTCCAAAATTGATCCTAAAATTTAATGATTGCTTTCTGATATTTTTATATCATATTCTAAAATTATTTGGTAGTGTTTAAATTATATAATTTTAATAATTCTATATTAAAGTTTTTCCATTTCTTACCAGAACATTTATTAATTATTTTCACTTATGCTCATAATGCTTTTATATATGCTTCCTTACTTTTTCATGCTATAAAAACATATTTGGTTTTAATCTTTCCAGTTCCATTGCCTTTTAAACTTAACTTATATGGATTTAGATATCTATAATTTGTCTATAAGTAGTACAGAGGAAACAAAAAACAAAAAACTCATTTAACCAATAATTATTCTCTGGCTCTTAACGACTTAAAATAAATAGACTTTTGGCTTTAATAGTCCTTCCCCCAAAGACCAAAGGAAACACTATAATAGCATCTAATAACTTTGAAAGAGGTTCTAAATCAGGGCCCATTGAATAAATCCCTAGCATATTCAACCTCTGAACACTATCAGGACAGAACTGTGAAATATCTCTTTTGTGAGAGACAATATTCACAGAAGCTATACTTATAATGAGATGAATGTGGATTTTGAAGTAAGTTTTGGCAAAATAATTTATGACGAAATGATTTATAAACTACCCAAGGAGTTAAATATGGTCATAAGTTTTAAGAGAGAGGATGATTTTCCTCTAACTCATGGCATTAATAAACAGGACAGGATTTGAGAAAAGATGAGTCATTTCAAAGAAGACAACAATATTATGCAGATCAGTTGAGTTATTCCTGGATACATGTGATATTTGCTTCTGCTTAGTATGCTTCTTTGCAAATTTCTGCCTATGAGACATTGGAGGGGGAAAAAATAAAAGATGAAAGTATTACGGCATAAAAAGAGCAATAGACACAGTCAAGAAATCACTTCATCTACGACCTGGATCCTCAGTGTTTCCTACTGTGTACAGTAAATGAGTTTGACTTAAAGGTCTCTAATGTGCTATGATATCTCTATCAGAGTTAAAATGGTTCTCTCTGTCTTTTCTAATAAGGCTTTTTTTATAACCTTTTCACTAACACATTTCTCATTTTTGAAAGAGCACGTTGAACAATGCTTAGGTCTAATTATTTCTAATGAAAGGAGAACTTTCAATTCCTCTGACCACCTGGGATCATGATTAGAGGTTTGCAAAGCCTTTCAGGCAGAGGCTGGAGGGGAATCTATTTAGGGATATTAGTGGTCCATTATGTTGGCAATTTATTTTTTCGCCAAGGTACAAACTGCACTAGATAATCTCAAAAGTCTACTCTAGCTCTCAGATTTCATCTGCCACAGAACTCATGCTAAGTTTTTATCTAAAATGCCTCACACCCTCCAGACATTGTTTAGAATTAGAAACCAACTGCATTTGCCAGACCAATCAGACAGGCTGGAGTTTCCAATTGCAGATTAGTAGGAGGCCCAGACAGTTTGCTGCTCTCTCTAAATTTCACATGAGATACATAGAAAACACATATTTCACCTTTTCTCTTGCTCCATTCACTGTTTGTTAAGACATTCTCCTTTTCCTAGGTCTGGTGTCTTGTGACATTTTTCCAAGTTACTAAGACACAGAGCCCCAACCAACATTACTATTGCCAAAGCTGCCTTTGCCTGCTTTGCTAAGGCTCCCTTCTAAGACTTCAAGTTTCAGGTATACAGTATATTGGTCAGACATTTATATAGTTTATAAATTAATCCCCTTGATTATTCAATCAACCATCTGGTTCCACACACAGCCATTACAATACTATTGACTGTATTCTCTGCATTGTACTCTACATCCCATGACCACCTTGTAACTACTGATTTGTACTTCTTCATCCCTTTCTCTTTTTCTCAAAGCTCCCCAATACTCCTCCCCTCTGGTAGTCACCAGACTGTCCTCTGTATCTGAGTCTGTTTTTGTTTAGCTTGTTACTTTTGTTCCTTAGATTCTACATATAAGTGAAGTCATATGGCATTTATCTTTATCTGTCTGACATACATCACTCAGCATAATATCCTTTAGGTCCTTCTGAGACTTCTTGATCTGCATGAGACTTCTCAAAGCAACTGCCTGTTTAGTACCTTCTCTCTCTCTCCTGAAGAATTTAAATCTCCCTGCAAAGTGCAAATTAAGTTCTCTTCAAAAGTAGCCTAAGTATCTGGCTCTGTTAACAGTACTGTTAGCAGGAAATCACAAATCTTTATTCAGCCCTACAGCTAAAATAATTCTATTTCAGAACAAGCTGCTCTTTCTCATATTCTGATCTCAGAATGCCCCCTTGTGTACTTATGGAAAATTGACTCAAGATGGAACTGAAGGTTAGTACATTGAGCTTGTGGGGTTCAAGCAGTTCCCTAGAACAGTGGTCCTCAAACTTCAGTGTGCATTAAGTTTTATCAAAATATGGGTGAATAAATCCACCATGTAGACAATTAAATTTTAATTAGCTTTTTAGAAAACTAAAATGCAAAACAAAGTTTGAGAATCTGTCTCTGAAAAAATAACCCAAATCTCCAAAATATGAGTTAAAACCAGTGTTTCTCAAATTTTAACAAGCATCAGAATTTCCTTGAGTTTTTAAAAATATTTATGTGCTGAATGCTCAAAAATTATTTTACAAAGGTCTAAAAAATATTTTAAAAATAGACCCCAAGATATTCTGCTGCTGGTGATCTTGAAAAACCCTTACAAAGACAATTAAGTTCCCTAAGCAGAAAAAACAGCTCCTAGTCAAAGGTGACACTTAATTCTTCCTCTCCTCACAGGGAAAAAATCAGTTTCTAGATGTCATCATTTAGCATTGTGAGACTATTTTTATTATTTCTTTAAAACATCAGAACCCACCTTGGGAAAATTAGAATGATATATTTTCGAGAGGACAGACCTAGTCCTTTAGTAACATCATCTGCTTGGACCAGAGATCTAGAGGAGGCTTCAAAGGTCATCCAGGTAGATTATTAGAGGTTAGACCCAAAGAGATTAGCTGTTAGGTTCAAAAAAAGACCTCAGAAGTGCTACAGTAAATAGAACAAGCATCTGAGCTCCAAACTCCATGTTGAGACATCAGAGAATGATGAAAGACTGAACACACCTCATAAAGAAAGTGTGGTTTGCTGCTTTGACCTTAGCATGGATGCTGGCATAAGAATCTTCTACCACCGATGCCCCTGAGCACGAGGCTTTCTCTGTTTATTTCTCTGATGTCTATTACATTTTATTATGTATACCTGTCATCACATTCTTCTCTCACCTTGAAAAGGTGAAAAGGAAAATCAATGTGTACGTCTTTGAGAACCAGTGAAACACAGTTGGTAAGAGATCTGTAAATGCTAGTGTGCTTTCTGCCCAGAAATAAGCCCCAAATAATTTTGCCTCTGTAATTATTTTTAAGATGCCCAAGTAACTGAAACAATGCTTAGGTCACTGATTTTCAATCCTGATGCAACATAAGGAGGATAACTTAAAATCTCTCATGGGCTATTGTGAAACTATCAAAAATACAATTAAGTCGATCATTTTCTTTTAAAGAACATAAACTTTTGCTAGCTTGATGGAGAAAACTCTGCAAATCAAACTATGACCCAAAGGTACCTCAACCCTAAAAGGATTAGAAATAAATAATCTAATAATAAATAAATAATCTATTGAACAATGAATAACTGAAAATTAAACATCAGGAGACATTTAAATGTCATTCATGCCATGAAAACAGTATTTAGTTAAGTTGACAATTTTTCTGAGTCCATGAAATTGCTTATTTTCTCCTACATAAAGTTCCAACCCAAAGTTGACTATATTCATCAGACATAGAATGTGGACAACTGTCACTGCAATGCCAATCAGTTAGGATACTGTATTATATACTCTATAGGTCAGACTCTATCCTGGTGATTTTGCCACCATTAACCAGAAAATTGAAGCATGGGAAATGGATCATACAAATTATCCACCCTGGCCCCATCTTCTTACACAGAAAGAAACTATGACTCAGAGGTTCTATCGCTTAATCTAGATCACCCACGCAGTTGATTGTGAATGAAGAACTATAACCCAGGAAAGCTCCTAATTCAATTCTCAAGACAATTAAGGTTAAATGTTACTTAAATAATTTTTCAAGTGACTTCGACACTCAGGCAAACAGGACAAGAATATGTCGTTGAGGAGACTGGGAAGTACTGAGATGGGGCAAGAACCTATTACTCTAAATAGATCCTCTGCACATCTCTAAAATGAAAATCTATAGATTCTTCTGTCTTCTTTCTGCTTTACATCTAGGGAGGATATGATTTAAAATATTAAGATTCTGGAGAGTTTTGCTTCCTCATAATAATAAATACAAATGTGGAATAATCATTTAGATATAAAAATACCTGGGGACTGAAATCATTCCAGCTCCTAGTTTAGTAGGATTACATCTCATTTTCACAGCAGTTGACCGGCCATTAACACAAGATGTTGTAGTTGTAGAAGACCTATAAAGCAAATGTCATTTTACAAAACAGATATGACACAAATTAAAAAGACAAAAATATCCTATAATTGCTTCTATGGTCTATAAACAAATGAAAAAGAAAAATGTATCAAAGTTCACTAATTTAGAATTTTTATACAAATTGAGCTCATTTACTTTTGCTGACTATGAAAAACTAACTATTTTCTCAGGTACAGTGGTAAGCTATCATCAAGGTGTTTAGTAAAGCCTTTATCATTATAATCAAAACTATAATCAAAATTTTAAAGGGAAAAATTTCATATCTATTCAGGCCAATGCTTTGATGTGTGAATTACAAATAATTACTTCCTAAATAATAAAGCAGAGTCTCTTTATTGCCTAATTTAAAAGATTATATATATGAGAAATTATACAAAGCTTTCAAAATATTCCATATTTCTACTTTTACTAGGTCTTTTATTTAAGAGTAAATTATAGATTATCTATTATTTATAAGCTACTATGCCAGGTACCCTGAAATGACATCCATTTGATTAAAAAAAAACTGTCAAGAGAAACAGTATCTTCACTTACTTATAAAAGAAATGCACATCTGGAATTTGGCTTGGTGGAACAGGGAACATATCTTCTTTTATATTAATATTTTGCAATGTGGTTTCAACTGTCACTCCTAGATGACAATAGAAAAGAAACATTAGGCAATATAGGAAATTTAAATTTATTTAGCCTCTGTATATCTAAATAGAAAATAGTTTTACTTTGATGCTATCATTTTACCAGAAATACTATACTAAATTAATACATGTATAATAAGAATAAAAAATTTTCCAAAGTTTCCAGCAAAAATAAATAAATAAAATATTCTACTCCCTAGCTTTGTAATTTTGCTTAAGCCACTTTACTTCACTGGGTCTTATGTAAGATTCATGCAATAATTAGATGATCACTAAAGTATTTTCCAGCTCTAACATTTCAACAATCTAGTATCACTTTCAGCCTCTGAAAAGTTTTGTAGAATGAGCAGGGCTACTTTGCTAATACAGCTTTCACTCACATTATTATAAGCATATTTGACAAAACAAAAATTTTTGTGACTTAATAATTTCCAGAAAATAAGTCCAAAATTTGCTTGATCTAAAAGTAAGCATTTTTCTCCTAGATAAAATGATGATAGGCCAAAATGCAAGCAACAACAACAGCAACCTTTGCCTTTAACACAGAGCTAAGCACAAACTTGGCAACTGACCTTGGTGCTGAAAAATAAAGCTAAATTCCTCTTGCGTGTATAGCAATGGTTCTCAAATCTGGCTGCACATTAGAATCATCTAAGAAGCTTGTTAAACTGTTAGATTGTTATATGCCTTGTTGGATTCCTAATACCCACCCCCAAAAATTAATAAATTTGATCCCAAAGAATTACTAATTAGGGGCCTGAATCCTTCTTAAAATATTCTTATGCTTTTGAAACCAGAGAGAGAAGGGGCAGATGGGGGAATAAAACAGCACATTTACCTTTGCTACTTGTCATCAGTTTAGTTTTAGTATGAGAAAAAACAATTAAAATGAGTGACAAATACTATGAGTTAGGTTTATATTGCCTTTGTTTACTGTTCCTCTTTTGTTTATAGTTTTGGTGTTTTTAATTATTTTGCTTCTTAAAATCCTAGAGAATATGATGAAAGGCACAAACTCTCAGAAACAGTATATCACATATGAGTTAATACATAAATGATACATAAATGCAGAAGCTTCTAACACTCTCTGAGATTGATCAGTAGACCTCACTTGTAGGGGCTTTTTAACTATGATAGATAGTGATGATTTAGAATTACCTGTGGGCTTTAATCATCCACGGTAAACACCAATGCAATGACAAGTTATCAGTTTTATAATTTTACAAAAAAAATGCATGCATGCATATATGCACCAAATGAAGCTTACCTAAAAATGTGTCTGCCAGAATGATGGATTGTAATGATAAGGCTGCTCGGAAACCCTTACTTTCAGAAGGAATAATAGTTGACTGGCATACAAATGCTCCTACTAGATTTGTGTAATCATCTGACCCTGCCACCATTTCCTTTACTGTAAAGTCTGTTATATTGTTGGTACAGAGAGCCATCTTCTTCCCCTAGGAAAATAAAGTCATAAAGAGGTTTTATTAAAGGTCGTGCTCTAAACTGAAACTCAGCTAGTTAGAGACTCCAGTAGGACAGTGGCTGTCTCCTCACCAGAAATCTGATTTATTTGATCTGGTGTAGGGCCAAAGCACCAGTATTTTTTAAAAGCTCTGAGGCCATTTCAATGTTCAACCAGAGTTGAGAGTCACTGAAGTTACAATGAATAAACTAATTCAAGGCCGCACTGCTCCTCCAACTATAAGCATCCATTTGTGCTGGATGAAAGCCATCTGACTTAAAGAAATAAAAGTCATTATGACATCTTTAATTCATAGGATAAAAATGCATACAAAGAGCCCAGAAAACTGCTGCAGAAGGTTTTAATGCCAAGGCAAAGCTTTCTTTTCCTTCTCCTTCATAGGCCTATGTAGGTAGAAAGGTATTATGAAGGCTAAAGAAGAACGCAGAAAAGGCAAATTGTAACAAAGTCTTAGGACATCTAAATTATAAATAGTCTTTCTTCACCTGCTCTTAGATTCCATGATGTATATCTGTTCAACTAAATGGTAAGTTGAAGGAAATAGAGGGGTTTACTTTTTAATCATTTGGAAGGTAGTTAGAAGGTTTTATAAAAATTGAAAGACTCTTTAAATATAGTATATTTAAATATACTATAATCCCACTGTAAAGGACTATCGCTTCCTCTATAATTTCTATTAATAAATGTATAAGAGAGAATACAAACATTATTTTATTGGTCTTAGATGTAGAGGTTACATAGATGACCATACAGAAAATAATAAAGATTTCTCTTCGTTAATGCAGCTAGTAATCCTAACGTATGGAATTTTCTCTCTCCATTAAGCCTTCAAACACAATAAAAGTGCAGCATATTTTTACTAAGCTTAAATGGTTAAAGCATAAAAGATATAATGAAAAACAGAAAATAAACTACTGGAGGAAGAAGAGGAAACCTACAGTAAAAGGAAAGGAAGAAGAATATAAAGGAAAGAAAGAAAAAAAGATAGAAGAGAAAAAGAGAGAAGATGGAAAAGACAGTGGTAATACAGGGATAACATTGGAAAAAAGTATGATATGTAATGGAATTAATCTTATTCATTGCTTGACACAGTATTTAACATAACAAGTTCAACATTAATTTATTTATTTATTGAATGAACAATCAAGTGAGTGTGTTGGATCACCCATCTAAAACCATGACAGAATAATTGTCATACATGTAAATTTTACAGATCTTTTTTGTTTGAAAACTCTGTGGTCATCAGATCTTTTTTATTTCCTTTGTTCAAACTTTGACACAGTATCTCAAAATGAAGACCAATTGAGATATAGTATTTAATAAGGAAAGAAACATTAAGGAAAGGCCTTGTTATATTTTCACCTATGCTAATGGTGAAATGCATATACACATGACCCAACTCCAACTTTATATACCTATAAAAATATTGGGCATCTAGTCCTGTCACTCTCCTCATTACTAGTATCAACTGAGGTTCTGCTTCTTCCCACAGAAAATAAAATCCCATTATTTATTAGCAAAGCATACCTCGTCAACTGACACTTGTCTCCTGCTTACTTCCTTTTTCTTTTTGGACATACTTCCTCTTGGAAATTTTTTCTTCTTAAAACACAAAATTGACAAACAACAATAAAACTTCCTCAAACCATAACTGCCTGCCTCAAAAATAGGTGGGATTGACAAGTCTGATCCACTTTTACAAAACTGAAAGATGATTGGATGAGTGCTTTCAGCTGAGAACCAGACAAAGCTGCCCCTTGTGGAGAAATCTGCCAACCAACATGCTAGGAGGCAACAGAGGATTTAAACAACAAAGCACAGTTTCTAAAATTTATTTGTTAGTTTTCACCGAGATTTGATGGAGCCATCAGCTCAGAAAATACTAACTCAATCATAGCTGAAATATAGCTTCATCTCACCTTGACAGCCAGAACTCACCTCATGCCCACATAAACTAATATTGAAGAAATGGAAGTATTTTGTTCCTTTGGAGGTAAAGCTGGGGCCATTCATTAAGGAGCCCACGCTGCTGAGGTTGCTGAAGTCATAGTGCAAACTCTGATTTTCTTTCTCATGGTAAAAAAAGCAGTCACTATAGCAAACTGAGTGGTCCTTTGATTAAAGATTAAGAAATGTGAAATAATAATGATAATATAGCAGGAAAGAAAAAGAGAGTATTAGCTGCTACATAAAAGTATTTCAAAAAAAGTTCTAGGTTTAAAATCTATTTCAGTAATTTTGTCCGAGTTATAATATATTTTACCATACTAATACAGAGAATTTTTGAATGCTAACTAGATTGTCTTTGGCAAAGGTTAGAAGGTTCTAAATTTTTTTAAAGTAAGAATAGTTATTCCACGGTTAGTTTCTTGTAGAAAGATATTTTTAATAAAAGGCCCAAAGTCCCTGTTACGTCAGTTTAAATAGACAATAAAACTACTTTACTCTTCCCCCATAATATAGCATCAACCTTTGCCCTTAAAATGTTATAAGACATACTTGCTGCTCTCCATATACTCCCACTGCCAACCTATACAGGTCGTTTACTTGCCTTAACAGAATATACAAGAAATCAATTTTAATGTTTTTGAAAGCATTTTTATTTACTTTTATTAAATAGCACTTACATGGCATATATTAAGTGCTCAATAAATAAAAAAGGAGAGAAAACAAGAAAGAGTATGAAAAGTCATTTATAAATATAACTAGTAACCTTTATAGCTCCTGGAGAACATTAAAGAGAACTTTTGAGTTTCTCTATTAAAAATGTGCTTTCATGGGGATAACTGAAATACAGACTCATTTACCTGAGTGCTTCTACTCCCAGGCCCACATGGAATACAAGCTTCCTTGCCATAGACCTGATGTATGGACAAGTAGGTGTCAGGCGGACACTCCTTGCACTGGTTGGTTTCTTTCTCAATGTAGTGGCCTGGGGGGCAGGGGACACACGATGAGCCCAACTGTTCAGAACCAAGAGCACAGGCACGGCACGAGGACGCCACCCCGTCAACTGCATTAGTGGCAGTGATAGAATAAATCTTCACCATGTCATTGATGAACCGTCTATTCTAAAAAGAGAGCAGAAAGTAATGACTTCTGTTTTGGGGCTTAATTGTACAATCAGGTTGTTTTATGTTGATATCACCAAAATAAGTAGAGTGTTCCAGTTTTATAATTTACAATTGACAATGGATCAATATTATTCATTTTTGGTTCTTTTTCTTAAAAATCTTAAATCTTAACATGAGAAGCTAATTTCCACAGTAATAGGATTCCAGGAGATTTGCCACAATCACCATGAGATATGTCATAATTGGTATAAACTCAGTCATATCAATAGTCCTAACATCTGGAAGAACTGGTAGGGTTTAACAGAGAAGCAACTTTATTGTCCATCAGTGTTTATTCAGATATAATCCCAAATCTAATGCTACAGTAGGATGTTGACAGGGAGGTAAGGTGGTAAGCCTTGGACTAGCTTTGCAAGACAAGGGCTCTGGTCTTCACCCTAACACTAACTGTGTAAATCAGCATGATCATATCACTTCTTTGGGCCCCTGTTTCTCTCTCCAGTCCTTTCTCTAACCTCTTACCAGCATTCTCTGGTTTCTACTGAAAAGATGTAGAATGGAGAGTCAAAAATCTAGATTTTCCTACACTTTTCTTTGTTGAGACAATGTGTCAATTAAGGTCTAGTTTTCATTGAGCAAAGGGCATCACTCTATCAGTACAGAGAAGCATTACCCTAGGACTGCTTAATGCTCTTTGGGGCAAAGACAAAAGGAAGGCAAGGAAGTATTCCATTGCATGTTCGTGCCCCACATGATGGCAATCTGAACACTTGTAGATAACTGGAATCAAATAAAATCTGGGAATCAGGTCCCCCAATGAAAACCTAAAAAGAGAAAATGCTATGCATTTGCCACCACAGTTTTAAGGCAGCTTCTGAACAGGTAGTTTACCTTGTTTTCACTTTGGGAAGGTCACATCTATGGATATCCACAAATAACAGTCCTGCTACTATTGAAACATACAATGGAATTTACTTCGCAGAGAATTAAGATTTATTCTAGCAGGAAAAGTAAAAGAGAGTAAATAATTTTTGTGTGTTAACCCAATTATGTGTCCATACACACTCTCTAGGCTATAAAAGGAGACATTAATTACTACAATGAAATGACAAACCAACAGCAGTTAATGGCTCCTAGACAAAATGTCAGATCACTGGATGAAGAAGAAGAAAGTCACCAGCTTTGTCAAAGTCACAGAAAGCTTTAAAAGTAAGTTTTTCAATAACTACAAAATTAGATTTTCTTTCTCTTAAGCTTTCAGCAACTATACATGTTCAGAGTGTAGAACAATTCAAAGATACATTGTGTTATTCCATTTCATATATTCTTGCTCCAAAAAGCAAACCAAAAAATGCCATTTTTATACCAATCGACTTTATAATCAAATGTTGAATTCCACATCAATAAAAAGCTGTCTTTCCTCCAGAAAATTTGAGCGATCACTTTATATGAATCTTCGCTGGGGCATCATCTTAGCATTTAAAAAGAAGTGCTTGAAACTTACATCTTGACCCTCATTAGTTCTCTGGAATGCCCAGGTAAATGTAAATGTTGCATTCTTGAAGATGATGTGGGTGTAAGCTTGTTTTTCTTTGGTTCCACCCCATGATTCCACCACATTTGTACTTTTTCTATTAATATCCTAAAATATAGTAGAAAAAATATATACAAAAAAGCATAAACTTAGTATTAATATACATGGGTATATATTACAGATATATGTTTGTATTTACTAACCCTAAAGGTTATCTGCAATGCATATATCCTAGAACTCTCATAACCTCCCTTCAAGTCTACAAAAGCACTCACTAGCCTAGTAATTACAATATATCAACCACTTTGTTAATATAACCTGAAAGATAGAGGTCTTAAAATTTAAGGGTGGTGTGTGTGTGTGTGTGTGTGTATCAAGCTTAGGAAATACACTTAGAAGAGGAAACATAATTCCTCAAATTTCTCACAGTAAACTTTTAGGATCCTCATAAAATGGAAAGGCTTTCTATTTTTATTTTTTGTCTTGAGAGATTCTGATAGGTAGGCAGCTCATGCATAGTAATTCTAAGTTCTCCTGATTTATACTTGCAACTTCCAGGCTTACTCAAGTGCAGATTAATCAGAATGTTATTTTATGTTCATGAACTATTCTTTTGCTTATACTTGAATTCAAAAAGGATTAATTTGTATAATATTTTATTTCTAATTTCCTTGCTAAACTCAATATTTAGAATATCATACAAATATGTGATGTTCCAACCAATATGCTGTCATTACATGGTTATAAAGTAATTATAACATATCAAACAGATAATGTAATATACATCTAATTTTTTTGAAATAAAAACCAAGACTAACTCTGAATTTTCTTATTAGTCTTCCCTGCATAAACCCTAATAAGTGACTTAGGAATTTTAGATGGGCTTCTTTTAGTTATCTGGGATGTTGACAACATAGTGGCATGAGCTCAGAACACGTCTCTTTCTTTCTATGATATAAACAAAGGAGTCAGATATGTTATAAAGTAATCAAATGTGTTATAAAGAGATGTGTCTTGAGTTAACCAATAGAAAGGAATAACAGAACTCATTTGTCATACATTATGGAATTCTCCACATTGCCAAACAACCAAATGATCATATATGCCACTTCCTAAGAGGAGTTGATAATATACGAATAATGCTTTGTTAAACATCATCTTTCTGGATGATGTTTATAATAAATGAAATTTATTGCATTACTGTGATAACACTACACAATTTCGAAAGCATTTCTATATATATTTAATTGATATCTAAAAAAATGCTGTGAGAAGACCAAATCACACAAAATGAAAGATAACTAATAAATTCTGCTATAAGAACTCTAAGATTGATTTACCAAAATAAGTAATTGTAATCCCTGTCCTCAGGAGTGCTTGGTCAAGTGAGGAGACAAAACATGAATGCATTCACATAATTAAAATAGGTTTTTCTCAAAGGGTTTTAAGAACACACTGGAGAGAGTGTTATTTTGCTTAAAAGAATAAAAGTAAACTTTCCAAAAGAGGTGAAGTTTGAGCTGCCCTTGAAGTATGAATGAGAGTTCACCAGACAAAAGAACAAAATGAATAGTGTCATTCTAATCTAGAGTGGCAATGCATAAGAAACAAAAAAGTACAGAGTCCTCCACTAGCAAATTCAGAGTTTTAAAGAGGAGCATGTACTAACAGTAGGTTTGGTAACAGAGGCTGGGCAAAGAGTACAAAAAGCCATATATATGCCATGCTAAGGACTTTTAAGTGTATTCATAAGCTACTGGTTCTCAAACTTTAGAGTGTATCAGAACCACCCTCAGAGCTTGCTAAAATACAGATTTATGCGCCCAGCCACCAGAGTTTCTCACTGAGACTAGGACAGGGCTCAGAAATTTGCATTTCTAACAAGTTCCAGGTGATGCTGATCCAGGCACCAAAATTTAAGAATGACTGCCATAGGCAATAAAAAAGTCACCAGGAGTAAGGGGAGAGGTTTGATATGGATACCTCTACTATTATTTTTATGTTTATAAAGATATTTTGACAGCAGCATAGATAAGAAAATGGAATTAAAAAGACTGGATAGGATACTACTGCTGAGAGATAATAGAAATCTGAATTTCAGCAATGGCACTGAGTACAAAGAGGAACAAACACTAGAGAAAAAAGGACGCAAGGCTGCGAGCGTTAAAGACTTACTGGTTATTTGTAGTATAATAGACACATGTTAAAGATTATTCATGATCTTCTTTTACCATCATAAAGTAATTTTTTCAGAACAAAATATGATTTCAGAACAAACTATGGTTCAGTAATCATGAATAAATACTTAAATCTCCATATATCTCGTTTATCATAAAGGAAATGTTAATGGACTATTAACTAGATACTAAAGGATTGTTGAGGAAAAAAGAAAAAACAAATCATGTCTGTGAAGTTACTACTGAGTTATAAAGCTAAAATCTTAACTAACGACCTTCTAATACCCACATAAGATCTTAGTAAATTCTGTGTTGCTACTTTTCTCATGCTAAGAGTTGAGATCTATGACATCTAGAAAAATATTGGCAAAATTATGATATGTACATAGGAGAGTCCTTTGTCCACACTGATTAAATATAAAAGAAAGAGCTTTTTTCTTCCAAGTGTCTACACCAACATTATTTTCTTTCCTCACTTATTAATACATGTTTTTCCTTCTTGATAATTTGAATTACTGAATGGTTATTAGGAAGGAATTTTCATTTTGCTGGTGGCATATTTTTTTATAAAAGAATTTTCTGCCAGATGAACATTCCTTGACTTCTGTCAGCCTCCCAGGCCCCTTCACTCAGTTCTCCCCACAAGGAACAAACGCTTTCATTGTGGGTTCCATTACACAATTCTTAGAGACTTCTTTCAACATTTTTTAATGTTTTTGGAAAGCCCTACGAATGGGAGGAAAAATGATATTCTTATCCCAACTTGCATAAATAAATTCATACTTGAAAGAGAATGCTAAACTTAGAAATCTGCCTTTGAAAGTCATTCTTTCACTTACCACCATAAAGTACAGAACACAGTCAGCTGAACAGAGGGTCTCAAAGACAAATGTTATTCTTCCCAGTTCAGAACCCATGGCTCCAGTCATAGATGTTGGTGGTCTATTTGACAGATTAAAATTACAATATTTATAGAATGTCCTAAAAACAATTTGGAACAAAATTCTCACTTTTTTCATTAATCTTAAAGCCCTGCTCATCTGCTTCCCCCAGTCCAACTCTTTCTTCACTCAATCTCTGCATAGCCACACCCTTTGTTCTAATGTGGAGTCTACACAACCATGTTAACATGCGTGAATCTTCTGGTATAACTACTACTATCTACCCTAAAGTGAAAAATATACATCTGCTGGGAAATTTCAGGATAGGAATCTAAAGCAAAATGGACTTTAAAAACTGTAACACATTACTTTACAGATAGAACTGAGAAAAGAATAAATATATAAACCACAAGATACTACTGCAAATAACTTGGACTAAGACTACTTCATTAAGCATCCAAGAATCATGATTATTATAATATTTGGACAGAATATTGTTTAAAACATTCAGTTTTATCTCAGTAATATATCATTAATAGCTATAGTTTCTCAATCACTGATTCTATAGATATTCTTAAATATTTTACAATATCCTACAACAGCTTGTTATCTGCTAATAAGTACATTACTTCATTACATTACTTCATCTATTTCTAAAGGGAAACAGGCATGAGAATTCTTACAAAAGGTAATCAGAATTGTTTTTCTTACTTAAATCCTGGGATATGCAAGTTTAAGATCAGATAATCATTATCAGAGCCTCCAGCCCCACTCTGGATATGATCTCCAGCCACCTCCCAACCTGGAAATGATAAAAGTTATCTTTATTAGTAAAAATTCTATCAATGATTTCTAAAAATCTTTTAAAATAAGGTAAAAACAAAACCATTAATGTTTATGCTCAAAGTTAGAAATACTACAAAACAATTCCCTATTTTTAAATTGCAATTGCAAATTGCACACAGAGATAGACTCCTGGATACCAATAAAGATGTTTCATATGATTTCCCAGGAAGAATCAAATAATGCATATTTTTACACAAACATTATTTAATGGGAAAACTAATAATAGTTTTCTCAATGAGGCATGATTATCTTTTTCCAAACTAAAACAGATGGTCTTTATACATTCTAATACAATGAGATGGAAAATGCATAACCTCCAGGTAACCAGTGGAAAATAGAAACTTCAAATTACTTAATGAAGAAGATTTAGGGTCTGGAGTCATTTCTCATAGTTTACCATATTGTTGTTCCCTACTTTAACCCCTGTTCTGCATTCATTCATTTATTCATCCCCTCAGCTGGTCATTGCATGCTAAGAACCTGATATGTACTAGGGTTAGAAAGACAACATTGGTCCAACCTCTCTGAGAAATAAGTAGAATATGGGATAGAAAGACACACACACCAACAATTGTCAAAAATATTGGGTGATATGGATACACACAGAAGGTGATGGGAAGTCCAACTTCTGCACAGAAACAGTCAACTTACCATAGGCTGAAATGGCCACAATATAACAAGAAAAGGAAAATCATCCCCTATACACCATCAAGTAAGGTTATTATTTAATGGCAATGACTTACCATTGACACTTCTGTCTCTAAAAGAAAATGTCAACATCTGCTACTTAAGTAAGTATGAGGGAGAAATTGAGGAATGGATTAATATCAGTGCTAGATTAATGGTATGGCAATTTTTGAAATATTATAATCAGAAGTTTATAGAAAGGTAGTATGTTGAATATACATATATCAAGCTAGTCCTAAAACTATTACGCACCAATCTACTTGCTGTAAAAGAAATGGCAGTTGTTTGGCTGTCTAAGGTTCATGCAGTTAAACAGAGAGATAAGTAGGAATCAACATCTAATGTTAAGAATTGAACAGCCATAAAACAGTCTGATCCAGTGGGACACCAGGCCCTTAACTTCAGTGTAAGCAATCTGAAAGGCTTTAGAGAGGTTTAGGGAAACTGCAAACTTGTGATGTGGTTAGAGGAAGAGAGATATTCCCACATGGAGGGCATCTATACCAAGAAAGGGAGGACTTCAGAATGTTTCTCTAAGATCTCTTCCCAGTGTTCAGAAATGTTATAAGAAAGGACAGAATAGCAGAGGAGGCCAAAGAAAGTAGTAAATGAATGGTAAGGAGCTAAATTTGGAGGAAACTAATATTCTTGCAAGAGGAAACAAACATTTCTCATGTTTTGAATATGGCCTGTTCTTAAAGGTTAAATTGTGCCCATTCCACCCCTCCCACAAAAAAAAAAGATATGTTGAAGCCCTAAACCCTGGAACCTATGAACAGACTTTATTATTTAGAAATAGTCTTTGCCGATATAACCAAGTTAAGATGAGGTCTTTCAAGTGAGCCTTAATCCAATATGACTAGTGTCCTTACGAGATAGAAATTTAGACATAGACACACAGGGAGAACACTTTGTGAAGACACAGAGACACAGAGACACACAAGGAGAAGCTGGCCACTTAAAGATAAAGGCAGAGACTGGAGTTATACTTCCATCAGCCAAGGAACACATAGAGCTACTAGAAGCTAGAAGCAAGGAAAGCTCCTCCCCAGAGGCTTAGAAAGGATCACGGCCCTGCCAAACCGTGATTTCAAACTTTGTGTATAATTTCTTTCTCTAAGTCACATTACTTCCTTGGTATAAATCCACAGAAGTAGAATTATTGCATTGGAGAATAGGAACATCCAAAATTCTTGAAATATTGCCAAACTTTTTTCCTTACGGCTGTCATTTTTAATGACCACATAACATTTCATCCAATTAGTATGGCATAACTTTGGTAACATTTCCTAGCGTTGGATATTTAGATTATTTCAATTTTGTTATTATAGATAATGTTCAATGAACAACTTCATAAATAGACTGTAACTTGTGTTCAACTTTGATTTCCTCTTAGGTAGAATTCCAGTACATGAAGATCAATTTTTATACACCTGTTCTGCAATGTGCAAAACTCAGACTGAGAATATAGTATCTTAAAGTATTCAAAAATCACACAAAGTGGTCAAAGCACATCCACTGTAACTCCATGACTTGTGACTACCTAATGAGACAGACTCTTTGGGCTTCTCTCTTTGACCCCTATTCCTCTGAGTGCTGCTCCTCTCAAGGTTGGTTACTAAACCTCTCAGTCATAAAAATATACATCACCTTTTAATTATCTTTTATCTTTGTATTTTTCACATTACTGTTTGCTATGTCAATATCACATACTAATATTACCAATATGTATACCTTTCAAATTAATAATTGAACATTTTGAAAAATTAGCAAAATTTAAATTATAGCTTCTAAGTGAATGAGTAAGCAAGTGAGTAAATCAAGTATTATTATGAAACTCAGACTAAAAGTAAATTCTCTAAAGATCCAATGAGTGTCAGCTGGTCTTTAATAGTAAATGAATACACACACACACACACACACACACACACACAGTATTGATACTTTCACAATCATTCAATACTCTGGTCTTCCAGAGTATCTTATTTTTACAATGCCTTAACTCCCTCAAACTATTATTTAATCATTGAATCTTTTTAGAACTTAAACCTTCATGGTCAGGTAATAACTATTACATTTTTTTATCTTTTCTCTTAGAATAAATTCCTACAAGTGGGATTATTGGTCAATAAAAAAGAATATTTCATAATGTTCAATATATATTAAGGTTTTTTTCATGCATCTCTTTAACCAACATTATTCAAGAACCAATTATTTGTCAGTTCCTGCACTCATGTATAAATTCACTACATCCTAAGCCTGTTTATTTTGGATAGGTATTGATTTAAAACAGATACAACTTAAAAGCATTTTTTACAATACTGAAAAAATTGAGTTGAAAAAAATGCTAAAGAGTTTATAGAAGTAAAAGATGCACTTTGGTGTAAAACTCTATTTATAACAGTATCAAGTTTAAAGATACATACATAGAAACTGTCATTCAATCAACCAACAAATATTGCAGAATAACTAAGAGCTAGGTTCTCTAAGACCTTAAAACATTAAGAACAAATAAAATTCTGCAAATATCCTATAGAACTCTGCCACATTTTCAAGTTTTCAGTAAGTGGAGTTTATCAATATTTTGTAATCATAGGGTCATAGACTTCAGAGGCAAAGAAAGTCAGATATGATTTAACCCGTCACCATGACTCAGTGCTGAGCTAGACTAAACCAATCCAGACAGAAATGCTGTCATACTTCTCTTCAAAATGGAAAATGACATGGATTTCATTATCTCTGTTGGTACTTTATTCTGGTATTCATAATCATAAGTGATGACCTTCACTATCTACTTAAAAACTAACTCCAAAAAATGCAAAATAGTTTATGTTCTTTTATGGGAAAGTCATCTGGCGGTGACACCACATTTACTAATTTCATGTGAGGGCTTGACAACAGGAACTAGCCAAAGAAGATTGAGGTTACTTGTACCCACTTTTAGAAAGCTGATTTGGAAAGTCACTGCTGCCAAAATATATCAAGTAGGCCAATTCTGAACTCACCATTCATTCCATCACACTTTGAATTCCCAACATTGAAGCAGGAAGTTTTCATGTTGCCAGGAAGGACATTCCACCATTTATATTCAAACCCAAGTGCAGGCTCTGTTCCTGCTGGGCACGGCCTACATTCTACAGGAGGCAATGGGGCAAAAAATTACAATTAAACTGCATCTGGACAACTTCTTCTTACTCTGTTCCAAGCACTATAAAACTATAATTAGCAGAGAGGGAAGTGGGAAGGAGAGATATTGAAACACCAATTCCCTTAAGAATTAATAACTTTTTCAAAAGCAATCTGGAAAGAAAAATAATTCTGGATATATTATACAAATATACTTTTTTTCCCCATTTTTATAAGAGTTTATTTGAGCCAAACTGACGACATGCCAGGGAGCAAGATTTCAGAAAGATCTTCAGAGAATAACAGTTCTGCAGTTTCTTTTATGCATTTGAAATTAAGGTGGGAACGTAAGGAAGATTTCGTGAAGATAGGAGGGAGCAACAGAGCAACAGAAATTACATTACAGGAGAGTTAACAAGATTGTTTGCTCTTGTTATAGTTAATATCCTCTTCGAGAGGTATTACTTCTAGCGTTTCAAAGGTGTGTTAACCTAAACGCACAAGAAAATATATAACTTCACTGAAGAAGTTATAGGCCTGAGGCCTATGACTACTCACTATAACCTGACCAGGTTAAGAACTTATGATCAGATCACCCTGTAAATAACCCCCTTTTTTTCATCCACCCCCCTTTTGATCATATACCTATATATGCTTGCCTAACATGAGCAAGGAAACAAATAAATACAAAACCTTTTAAAATAGTTTTCCCATCATTTCTGGGAGTTACTGCTAATACTGAATTATCCTCCACAAGAAGAGTAATTCTGAAACTAGTTCTCTTAACATGTAATCTGAGAATCAGTTCCCTCTACCTCATGAATAAGGAAAGACTCCACTCTTCTTATGGGTTATTAAACTGAACAGAATATTGTACCATTTAATTATAAAGTGATTACTTGAAATTCAAAATATTATCTATGTTGAAAAATGATACTGGGAGTTGAAGGATTTGGGAAAAGTTACATTTATAAATAAACTTGATTTAAATTAGCATCTGCTATACTGAAATGGAAGGGTCTTTTATAACTATTTTTTAATTTAACCAAAATACCTTGCACTAGCATTTCAGTAAGAGAAGGGGTAGGGAGAGAAAATGTTCATGGAGCAAACATTTCATAGTATTAAGTATTATAGAAGACATTTTTAGATAACCTACTCAGTGATGATGAGCTAGCTATTATTACCCACAATTTTACAGATGAGAAAACTGAAGTTTGAAGTTAGATAACTTAGATAAACCACACTATTGGTGACCTGCTATTTGGCTCTTAAATCATTTTTATGTTATCTCTCAAAGGCTCTGGATATTAAGTATATGGCATGGCTATATTTAAGTGAGATACCTTCAACTAAAATGCATGTAATCTTTGTCTACCCAAATTAAAACAAATTCTGTAATCACTTTCCACATTATTTGGTAAGTACTAAAATTTTCCCAACTGTACCTTTTGAAGCAACTTAGGGACTATTTTAATTGCCATATGATCAAAATGAGCCAATTTTTAGTATTATTGTACCACCAAAAAAAAGATGCTTTATTATTCTAAAGCTGAATTAGAAGATATTATATTTTATGCTTGCATCAATATATGTGCACATATGCACTGGAAAAAGAGTATGTACCCTTAATCTCTTACTATGGTGGAATTTTCTTATCATTTTCCAAAGGCAGAGTCATCCCATTAAGAGTATGTTACACAAAATGCCATTAAAAAGTTATCTTTACAATGTTAAATAAGCTACTGCAGTCTCATAATTTCATTATCATATCTTTCAACTCAGTCTCTATGAAACAAGTATGCATTTTAAAGAATTATTTCATAAAACAACTTAGAACAAGGTCACAGTAGTCCAACAAGATTTTTTTTCTAAATGTTCAATTATTGGAACAACTGACATCCTACCCTTTGTTCCATCTGAAAACGTTCCAGGAGGACAGGGATGGCAAGAAGATGATCCATTGTTATAAAATCCAGGATTGCAAGGTGGACAATCCTTCTTCTCTCCAGAAGGGGGCAACGTAATAGCATCTGTGAGATCCTCCCAGCAAATTTTTGGCTCTATCCACTTGTACATTATCTGGGTCTGGGAAAAAAAAAACAAAAACAAAAAGCTTGCAAGTCATATAACATCCTTTATTTGCTTTTAACTTACAATAACAAAAATGTTAAACTGACAGCCTGGGAGAAGTCCAAATAGTGACAGAATAGAAGGGCAAACTGAAGAGAGTCTAAAACATTAGTAACAAAATGAAATAAAAAGAAAGAAACTTTGGTGTGAAAATGACCATTACTTCCAAATATTTTTACCCTAAGCTACAAGTGGCCTTACCGCATACATATACATAGCATATTCCTTGTCATGAAATTCCTCTTTAAATAGGAATAACATGATTACTGCCCTTAGTCTTTGATCCACTCATTCTTCCATAAAGAAAAAAAAGTTTCTATGCAGAGACTATCTTTTTCATTTTGGGACCTCCCTTACACTTTTCCATTCACTCAGCCACAGTACATACCATTAGGCTTTCCACATGGTGATCACAAAAGAAAACAATTATGTTTAAAGAAGAATATATCTAGCTTCACATTTTAGTCTTGTTATTTCATAAATAGTAGTTGCTCTCTGAGTCTTTTCCAATAACTTGATATTAGACTACAAGAGCTGTAGCTAAAATATTTTCCCCTGAGGCTTTTAGGCCTTGTTGTATGTGTTCTAAAAATCAGGATTAAGATAGCTTCTGCCTTCAAGGAGGAAAGTTTTTTAAACCTTATCTTTCATTCTCTCTCACACATGCATACACCCCCATACAAAATAAAATATAACAAAATAGTTGTAACTGAGCCAAACCCAAAAAGCTGTGATTCTCTTTTGAAGCCAAAACATTAAATGAGTTAGCCATTAAAAAACAAAATTAATATGCTCAGTGAAGGGGGAAGGTATTCTAAACATAGAGAAAAATAAACTTTTTCCTAACTAAATACAGCTTTTAAAAAAAATTAAAAGCTTCCTTCATTAGACATACAATTTACTGAAAGCAATCATTCTCCTTTAAAACAACTTCTGCAATAATAAGTCTAATACTCAAGCTAGAGAACCAGAATTAAAGAAAATTCTCTATTGCCATTTCCAGTTAATAGAAAATCAGATATATTAAGTTCTTTAGGCCATTCAATTTTACTCTCAAGTATTCTCTTATGGAAGATAGCTCAACAGAACTACAAATAACATTTGTTTCTTTTTACAACTTTCTCCATATTCATTTTACAGTCTATGTCATGAAACAGTTTAACCAATCACTTCATCCATCTGCCTCTCTCCTACCATCTATAAAATAATGTCCATACCTGCTGGAGTTTCCTAAATGAAAAACTAAATTAAATCCTAAATCCTTAAAGGGTTCTCAACTCCCCTGAGAAAGGCAATATAAAATTGAGAGAAGCTAAGCAATAAAATGTCATTATATATTGGGGATCATTTTTTTTAAATTATGGCTTAACAAGTATAGAAAATAAGTTTCCAAAACTCATCAGTTCACAAATTTGCTGATTTATTTTGACATTAATTTAAAAGTATTAAGTTATGTGTGAGTTACTCTGGTGTTGGGAATAGTTGGTTCCCACATAGAAATGGGGGCAGTTCTGAGGCCGTGCACTGAGGACTGATCCTGGGGACACACTATGTCATCTTCTCTGACACTCTGTGAGCTTGATAATATTATCCTCAATTTTATAAATGAGGAAGCTCCAGCTAAGAGTTATTACTAACTTACCCAAAAGTCACATACAGCTAGTAAATGGTAAACTAACATGAGTCAAGAAAAATCCGTTTTGGTAAGGGTAAAACAATATGCAAAGATATTTTGACAGGTCAGCTATCCACCTGTTTTTCAATCCAAGTACAGTAAATATTTAAAAATCAGAGACAGACTTCCAGTCAAGATGGTGAAGTAGATAAATGCTCTGCATGCTTCCTTTCACAACTACATTGAAATTAGAACTAAACTACAGAATAGCCATCATTGGGAGTCACCTGAAGTCTAGCTGAACAGAAGTCCTACAACTGGGGCCACACAGAGGAGGCCACATTGAGACTGGTAGGAGGGGCAAAAACATGAAACGGGCTGGTCCCACACTCATATGTGGTGGTTGAGAATCGGGAGAAATATCTCAGCCAAAGAGATCGTCCCAGAAGGGTAAGAGGTCCCAGATACAACCAGGTTTTCCAGCCCAGGGTTCCTGTGCCAGGAAAAGTAGTCCCCACAATGTTTGGCTGTAAAAACCAGTGGAGATTGTGGCTGAGTGAGATGGAGGGTCAAGGGAGTCAGACTTTCCTCTTAAGGGGTCCATGCATTGAGTTACTTGGTGGTGGACTCACTTGTTCTCAGATCCAGCTCCAGCACTAGGGCAGCAGCTTGAAAGGTGTGAAGGACATACGGGGAGGAGCTGAGTTGTCTGGCTTCAGGGCAAGAGCTGGTGGGGCAGCTTTCTCCCAGACAGAAGTGCTGACAGAGGACATTGTTCCTTTGTTAAGCACTTTGCCAACCAGCTTGCAGACCCAGGTGGGCACCATATCTGAGTCTCCATCAACTTGGCTAACACAGGTCACCCCATCCAGATATTCCCCTATTACCCTGTACCTCCCTACTTGCAGGCTCACCCAAGCCCATTCCAGTGGCTTTTCCATACAAATGGTCTGTCTTGGCTCATATTGTGAACTTTCCAAAAAACTCCCAAAGGTTCACAAAACTCAAATAAGCAGGACCTGTCCTTGGCATGCCCCATACCTCTTGCTACGCAGCCCTAAGCCTAACACTAGTGGCTGCTGGCCTCGGTTTGCAGCTTGGACTCTCAAGGCATTTCCAAGTCCAGCATGGGTGGCAGCCATCTGTTGATCACTTGGTTGCTCATGCAAGTTGGCCTTGGGCAGGGCACAGGCTGCAGCTGAAAAAGGACTGGAGCAGGGCCCCTCCCAGGAGGCCCCAGTCTGCATGCCCAGTGGCCAGATTCAGTCTGAGCCAAAGCACCATCCAGGGTCACATCTGAGGATGACACACCCAAAGGGCAGACAGGGCAGTCACCATGCTAAAGCAAATCCTGCTCTGTAGGGTTAGCCCCTGCAAAACAGCTCTTTCACATCAGTAACCAAGGCTCTACTACAATAAGAAGGCACATACAATGCATACAAGGGACATACCTGGAGCACCCGGATCAGATGACCAGGGAAGACTGTGCCACTGAACCCATAGTAGACCCATACTATATAAGTACACTCTACTATGACCAGGAGACATAGCAGCCCTACCTAATACATAGAAACAAACACAAATAGACAACCAAAATGGGAAGACAAAGAAATATGTCCCAAATGAAAGAACAGACCAAAGCTCCCAAAAAAGAACTAAACAAAATGGAGACAAGCAATCTACCAGATGCAGAGATCAAAACACTGAAGATAAGATGCTCAATGAACTTAGAAGAAGAGTAGGTGAACTCAGTGTGAACCTTAACCAAGAGACAGAACACATAAAAGTAGAGATAGAAAACATAAAAAAGAACCAGTCAGAAATGAAGAATACAGTAAGTGAAATGAAGAATGCATTAGAGGGAAGTAATAGTAGATTAGATAAAACAGAGGATGGAATCAGCAATTTAGAAGATAAGGTAGCAGAAAACACCCAATCAACAAGAAAAAAGAATCTGAAAAAACGAGGACAGTTTAAGGGGCCTCTGAGAGAACATCAAGTGTACCAACATTCGTACCATAGAGATACCAGGAGAAGAGAGAGAGTAAGAAATTGAAAAAATATTTCAAAAAATAATGACTGAAAAATTCCCTAACCTGGTGAAGAAAAATAGACATACAAGTCTAGAAAGCACTGAGAGTCCCAAACAAAACAAATCCAAAGAGGCCCACACCAAGACACATCATAATTAAAATGTCAAAGGTTAAAAACAAGGAGAGAATCTTAAAAGCAAGAGAAAAGCAGTTAGTTAATTGCTTTCTCAACAGAAACTGTACAGGCCAGAAGGGATTAGTACAAAACATTCAAAGTAATGAAAAGCCAGGACCTACAACCAAGATTACTCTATCTAGTAAAACTATTATTTATAATCCAAGTACAGATAAAGAGCTTCTCAGACAAGAAAAAGCCCAAGGAGTTCATCATCACCAAGTCAGTATTACAGAAAATGTTACAGGGACTTTTTAAAAAAGAAAACAAACAAGCAAAAAGATAAAAATATTAAAAATGTGAATAATAAAATGTCAATAACTACATATCTAGCAACAATTACTATAAACATAAATGGATTAAATGCTCCAATCCAAAGATAGGGTGGCTGAAAGGAAAAGAAAACAAGATCCTTACATATGCTGCCTACAAACGACTCACATCAGATCAAAAGACACACACAAATTAAAAGTAAAGAGATGAAAAAAGATGTTTTATAAATACAGAAATAAATATTCAAAAAGTAGGGTAAAAATACTTATACCAGAAAAAAAGTAGGCTTTAAAACAAAGGTTATAACAAGAGTAAAA
The DNA here is from genome assembly GCA_004027375.1 of Macroglossus sobrinus. Lineage (NCBI taxonomy): Eukaryota > Metazoa > Chordata > Mammalia > Chiroptera > Pteropodidae > Macroglossus > Macroglossus sobrinus. Next base: position 916,138 of record PVKZ01000337.1, on the reverse strand, counting down.
GAAATACCCAGTTATCCTACTGCTAGGTATTTATCTATAGAAATCCAAAATACTTTGAAGGGACATGTGGATCCATAGGTTTATTGTAGTATTATTTACGATAGCCAAGATATGGAGGCTTCCTGGGTGTCCATGAATGGATGAATGAATTAAGAGGTGGTACACACACACACACACACACACACACACACACACACTGGAATATTACTCAGCCATAAAAAAGAATGAAACCTAGACATCTGCAACAACATGGATGGACCTAGGGGGTATTATGCTGAGTGAAGTAAGTCAGGCAGAGAAAGACCAATGTCATGTGTGAAATCTAGAGAACAGGATAAACAAACAAACAACAGAAACAAGCTCATAGATACAGACAGCATTTTGATGGTTGTCAGATTGGAGATTGCGGAATGGATAATAAGTAATATTAATGACACATAGCACTAGATGACTCACAGTGCAGGTGAAAAACAAACAATCAATTCATTCTTTGGAAAGTTGAGATAAAATTATGAAATGTTTTATGAAACCAAAACCCTAATAGAGTAAAATTTACCCGATTGTTATTAAGATTATAGAAAAACCATAGTGTCCAAATATACTTATATTAAGCATGAATAAAACACATTTTAAAGAAACACAGGCAGGTATTAATTGGAAGCTGGTTTTCATATTGAAATAAAACTCAAGACTGGGAGGACTAAAATTTAGACAAAATTTGAGACTGGATTTGTCTGTGGTTACCTGCTTTCTTCCTTCAAATGTCCCTGCACAAACACACCAAGGCTTTGTAGGCTGGCTGAATTCATCAAAGCTCAGTTACATGTGCTTTAAAAAGGTCTACCAACTGCCACTCCAACCTAACTGCCTTGTGCTCCATGATGTTCTAGCTCAGACGTTCCCAACCAGGCAATTGTTTGCCTCCCTGCCTCTTACAAACCTTCATCCTTTCCAGTTGCAACCCACTGACATTAATCCTTTTGGAATTACCCACACCATTCTGCCAAGTTGAGTCTGTTCCGTCCTTCAAAGCCATGTCCATATCTTCTTCTCTGAGCACGTCCTCATCTACATATCAACACTCATTTTGATTCCTTTTCTATGAAGTCTTTGCTGTTTTCTCTTTTCCCTTCGGATTGGTTACCTCCTTGTCTACTTACTAAATACATAAAAGCCTGGGATCTCATCTTCCTTTATGTAGATGACACCATTGAGGATTTAACATTGTACTGGAAATTCTAGCCAAGGCTTTAGGCAAGAAAATGCCCTAAAATTAGATTTGGGTGAATATATTAAAGACACTAAGTTGACATTTTAAGTGAATAAATTATATGGTATGAGAAACATCTCAATAAGGCCTTCTTTTTAAATTTTAAATAAGACTATTATGAAATTTTTACTTTAAACAAATTCAGAAATCCTCAGTCACTGAGACATGCCATGTTGTATTCCTAATTAAGAAGCAAGTTATCTTTGACTTGCTTGAATCATAGAGGAAGAAACCCATACCCCTTTATGCCCTACTTTTTAATATCTCCTAAGTCTTTCTTCTGCTAAGTAATTCAGAAGTATTGTGTTACAGACATTGAGCATCTGGAATACTTTGCAATATTTAAATTCATTAAGAAAAGTGCTAGGCAATCTGGTACCAAAATACTAGCAAATCCTCTACAATCCATCAACTTCCTAGTCTCAGAGGTGAACAAGTGACAAGTCAAATGTCTCCTTTCAAGAAGGCTCCTTCTAAAACATTCTTCCTTATTAGTCATCTTTACATGTATTTGCGATAAATTGATCTGATACCAAAACACTAGCAAACATCCTCTGATCACCATGTAAGTATCAAGACAGATATGTACAGAATTCTGTGGTAATTCCTAGTATATCAAGACAATCTTGCCAAATCTTTTTATGTTGTTTAAGAGTGCATATGTTCTGTGAACCTCCAAAGAATCACTCTTTTTATTGTGGTAACAGGTGTCATCTTTTTCTCTTAAGGAACTAACATGTGTGACACTGAAAGGAATTGGGATTTATACAGTCTGACCTCCCCAGACACAAGGATTAGCAGGTGAACTAAGCTGTCCAACCAGAGTAGCCCACGCTCCCGGACTGAATGGGTGGTCTGACATGGGCTTGTGATGCAAGCAAGGCAAACCAGAGTCTTCTGTGAAATTTTGGTCTATGCTCCTAAAATCAAAAGCTGTGAGGATGATAGTGGCTTTCACAGGAAAGAGCCTGCCTGAGAAGGAAATCAAATGAACCTGCCTGAGAAGGAAATCAAATGAGCCAAGAGTTTGATCCATATTGTTGTTTGATCCATACTGACTTCCCCGTCATGTGAGTCAAGAGACTCCTGCCCCCTCCCCACACTCCAATTTTAAAAAGTACTTTTTAAATTCACTAACATAATTATATAATTATTCCCAAATATGGAAGCAAAATTGATACTTTGCTTTGCCATCATTACAAGGCAACATGTGCATCACGGCCCACAATCAGGGTGGGTGGGGATTGTTGGGACAGGGGAAACCACCACATTTAACCATAAAACAAACCAAAATAAAAAAGTTACTCTGTCTAGTTCTACTAACCAAAATAAATAAAACTTTAAGCATTTTCTATAAGTTGCTGACTCTCTAACAAAAACAACTGCATCCCCCTGACTTTGCAGGCAAATATGAGACTGCTTTTGTGGATATAAGAGATAAGTGAGAGACCTGCTTTTAAACCATGAACAGCTTAATTGAAAACTAACTATCCTTTGGATTCTTGGGAGATTTTTTTCCCTTTAAATATATATAGGTTGTACTTCTTATTTGGTAAGCCAATTCTTCTAAAGCTTGTATTCTCTTGGAAATCTTTTTGGCAAGTAATATCTTCTCTTTTTTACATATTTTTACGTCTGAGACTTCCTTTTACATAATAAATTTTGGTTTTACTAATTTAACTTTATTGTTCAAGCACACTGGCATCTTTCTCAATCGTAATTCTGTCATTATTCCCAGCTTTACTGATTTACAGTTTGATAAATTTGCTTATTCCTGTCTTTATGCAAGTTAAGAATTTTTAAATGGAATGTTGAGTCATCTGAATTCATATTCTTCTTGATATGAGTTAGAATATGTATGAATTCTTTGCTAAATTTATATTCCTATGGCAAATATGATACCAACTGTACTCTTAGTGATATCAACTACATTCCTAATTGATATCCATTTATTAAATCAAATATTTTACATATAATTCTTCACTTACTCATATATCTACTTAGCTATATCATTTAGTACACTATTGTATTGTATCACTAGGAAGATCATGAGAAGCTCTATCAAATATCTTACTAACATTAAAAGAAGTCTTCTCTTAATGAATATTTGCCCTTAGTGATTGGTCAACATTTTTTTGAGCTCAAATCTCAGCATTGAATCTGTGTATGCATTTGTATACAGCTCTATGGGTGTACCTCAATGTTTGTACAATGTAAGCTCTAAGACATTTAAAAAGAAAACACATAAAACATTCAAGTTAACTCAGTATTATAAAACAACACAAATTCTAGCACTAGCCTATATCATTAGTTGCATCTACTGCAACTCTCTACCCACTGCCCCACACTGCAGTCACACTCATATCCTTTTAGTTCTTCAGACCACCAGGCTCCCTCCCACGTCAGGTTTTCACCATCTTGCTGCCTCTCGCAGAAATACTCTTTGCTTTTCTATGCTCTTGTTTAGGTTTCATACAGCTCTGAAGCCCCCCCAGACTAGGTCAGGTCCCTATAAAGTTCAGACTTCTCTGCTATAGCACTAATCATAACTGAAGATAACTATTCATTTTGTTTGACTGACTATATCTTCCTCTAAAGTCTAGACTAGTGGTTCTCAAATTACTGAACTCGTCAACCAGCAGATTCAGAATTCCTGGAAACTTCTTAAAAATGTAAATTCTCAGGCCCCTCTTGGATATACTGAATCAAACAAACAAAAAAATGGGACAGAAACCTCCAGGTGAGTCTGACGCACATTAAAGTTTGACAACCACTGCTCTACAATCTGTGTAAACATGTTCTTCTTCTGCCTTTCTGTGCTGTGCCTTCATCTCCAAGCACTCTGTATACAGTGCTCAGTAATATTCACTAAATGAATAAGTAGGCATTTCACATTTTTCAAGATGTTAATGAGAGCCTCTAATCAAGGTTAAAATGGTTCTTGTTACCAATTAAAATTTTCCTGAAAAATGTCCTATAGGCAAGAATCAATCAAATAGCCAAGCTTCAAAATGAACACAAAAACTTGTAACATTTCTGTGTCATATAAATTACAATATTCAAAGTCTGTAATTCACAATAGTCATTTCCCTTGATGATCCTTTCCAAGCAATGGAAAATAAGATCAACAGGAGTATGACAAGACAAAAATAGCTAAAACAAAGTAATTGAAAACCTGGGAAATATCACTAAACCATCAGAACATCACCAGACTATTCCAAACAAAAATAAAATACTTTTTAAATAGATGAAATCAGAACAAATGAAAATGTTGCAATAACAACAACAAAAACAAAACATTCTAATTCAAATCTACACACTTTTCACTATATATCTTATTTAAGTTCCCACTAGTTTTTGTTTACTACTGAAGCTAGAAACATTCATCTTGAAATAAGTCTTAAATCACTTTTTTAAAGAGTCACCAGTTTATGGAGTGCTAGTCCATTGTTTTGTTCTATACTGAGGACATGTTCATAGTTCATGCAGATAAATAGGAAAACATAACTGTGTATATGTGTGTATACAACATGCCTGTGTGTGTACACATGGCATATATGTGTGTGTGTGTATGTATTCTGTGTATTTTATATTTAATACATGGCCTTACTTCTTTAAAGCCAAAGTCAATTAGATTTTTGTCACATCATTCAATGACATAATAAAACTATGACTTTAGAATATTTTTATTATAGCAGAAACAAGATACATTAGATCTCATTCATTTAAGTTTTAATAATGCTGAATTGGTGATAATTATATAGAATATACTAAATTTAATTAGCTTTTCTTATTAATAAGGCAAGTTTAGCTAAGAAAAGCTTAGCTAAAGAAACATTATTCCAAATTACTTGCAACCCAACTAAGTGGCTCTCTACATATACTTTCTAAATAGAAATAACCCTTACTTGGCCATTAAATGGCTCTTTGTCATTTAAGAGCTGTTAGTTTGAATTACTGTTCTTATTAAAAGTAATAGATGTACTTCTAATCATTAAAACTTTCCACTAATTTAAATTGGCCTTCCCTTGAATTATTCTGTTAGTAAGTATTTGTTCTACTGGAAATACTAGAACAAACCTGGTCTTAAGTATTCAACAGTAAATTCTTTAAAAAAAACTTAAAGACTGAGGGTAAGAGTAATAACAATATATATATTTATGTGTATATACATATGTGTGTGTATATATATAAGTATATACATATATACTTATAAATATGTATATTTATAAATATTTAAATATGTATGTATATTTGTAAACATAAGGATACAAAACCTAAGGATACAAAATTAAGAAAATAAAGCAATACTGACATCCATGTGTATTCTCAAAACTAAGCCAAGAAATTCAATGTCACAATTTCAAAGATGTAAATACACAGAAATGCTGCATTGTAGCCACTTAAATCTCAGCTTCTTCTGACATAGGCTGGTGTAACACTTTAATTAAGAGAATGGCAGGTTAACTGAAGAGTTCATGTGTGCTTTTTCCTCTGGTTAAGTACCATTTATATGGTAATTACTCTACATCTTTTAAATGCAATTACACAGTAATCTGTCATAACTGAATTAGCCAGTAGCTGCATGGCTCTTACTGTAAAAGCCTACTGAGTAACCAAATAATTAAAGAGAAGTTACAGGATAGAACAGGTCCTCAAATAATTTGGCTTCATTTGACATCCCTTCTTGTTTCAGTATAATGTTGATGAGATGCCATAGGTACTTAACTCTTTTAGATATCAATTAGCCTATGGTAAATTGGTTTTCTTATACATTGTTTCCCTTAAAGTTTCAGACATATCAAAGATGTTAAGTGAGAACTTGCTATATTGCCATCCTGTGAGTGACAGGACACATTTTAAGGCTGTGGTGCTCCTGATATTGTTACTTCTCAAAACATATAACTTAAAAATAGGAGTAATTTATTGAGCACTCATTATGTGCCAGGCACTGTGCTGGGAACCTTACATTAAATATCTCATATTCTCATAGAAGCCTTATGAAATAGATACTGATATTATCTCCATTTTACAGAAAAAACTGACACCTAGAGACAGCAAATAACTTGCCCATAGCACTAATTAGTAGACTGGGAAATCAAAGACAGAAAAGCAACCTTCAGAATTCTTAAATTTCCTCTGTACTACTTACATGCATGTGTTATAATTCAGCTCATTTAACTCTCTCATGAACAATATTGTCTGCTCAAATTGGAAGAGGAGTAAATAAATGTGAAATAGAGTTCACTGAACTCTGCCAGTACCTTTCCTTCTTCATCACATGGAGTGTGGATCTGAAAATAGTCTTTTGTGGTACAGGGAGGGCGCTCCATACATTCGCTGGATCCTTCCTCTGCAACATAAAAATGCACTCAGAAATGAGTTGATTCTTTTTTGACTCAGAGAAAAGGAAAACAATCAAAACAACAAAAGAAAACAACTAAAACGCAAAAATAACCATACAGGAGGAATTTAGGTAGAACTAGGTAGGCCTAAAGAAAATAAAGGCTTACATTTTTATCTTCTCTAGAGCAAATAAGTGTTCCCATGATATACTAGAACACATCACAGTTTTCCAAGAAGACATTAGATTTATTCTAGTATTAAAATTGCAAATTTGGAACAAATAAAAGTTTCTAAATATATATTTATGCTCATAAATCACCTAAAAGTACAATATGAAATGTATTTTATTAGCATAAACACATCCAAAGAAGTTACCTGTGGGGTATGGAATAGAAAAATTATAAACGAAAGGAAAAGTTATGCCAAAAGGAATAAAAGAAATCATTTTCATCCATTCAATATTGATTCACTTCAGCACTATGGTTTCGGGGCCACTGTTCCCATCACACTTAAATGTGACTTCTGGCTTATGACTATAGACTCAACAAACTTAAAAAGAACAAAGCGTATAAACTGTCAAAGACTAGACGTACCTGAAAATTGGGAGTCCTCTGCACACTTTATGCATTCTTTGGCTCCTTTCTCAGAATAAGTGTTTCTGGGACACACTTGGCAGTTGAATGAACCTGGTTTGTTGCTGAAGGTGCCTGGCTTGCATGGAAAGCATTCTGATGTGTATGCCACTCCTGTGTGGTAATGACAAACAGAGCATAGGAGAGAGGACCCAATAGCAACAAGCAAATCGGCACTTTCTTGCAGCTTCTATCAGAAATGAGAATTACTAAGCTCAGCCCAAATCTTTTCTCATTAATTCAACACCAAGAAAATGTTTTCTGTGTACAGGGAATGGGGATAGATACTGAATTAAACACAGTAAGTAGAGTAAACACTTTAAACAAGAGACTGAGACTTAAAAGTATAGCAAATGTATAAACTCAGTTGTCTAAAGACAACTCCACTAACTCAGAAGTGAGAGAAATTCTAAGGTCCCCTCCAATTCTATAAGTCAATGTTCTGTGATCTTTTGACTACCTGTTCCCTTTTTATCCGCTGCTCACTAAATCACAGGCAAGACTAAACAGACCCTAGTAAGGGCTCAACTTTTCTTCTAGTTTCTAATTTCAGCCTTTGCCAGCAGGTGTCCCTATGACTAATGAGTTAGCATCAGGGAACAAAAATTCAAAAAACACACGTCAAACTTTAATAAAGGTGAATCACTGTTTTAATTATAAGTAGCCCTAACTGAGAATGGACCATACCAGGGTTTATTGGCTGATCTCATGGGCAATAAAGGCTCAGCTGGTTCAGAAAGAGCACAAAAGATTTAGAAGACAGTCAGGCACAAATGTTTATTTTTAAGGATACAGCAGTGACCTGAATAAGCTCAATGACACTGGATATTTCTCAAATGAATAATAAGCTCTTATTAACAAAGATTTTTTTCTTTTATTTAAAGATACCTAAAATTATCATGTTTATTTTTCACACAGATTAAATAATTCAGTTTAAGGGTTAAAAAGAAATAAAAACAGGAATAAAACCAGGGTCTTTAGACATGCATGATACCTAATATATTAATTTCTGTCCAATAAACCCTTCAACCAGCCAAACCAACAATTCAATCAATATTTTAACTCAATATAAAATGTGATTGGTGACTACTAAAACAGATTGCTGTGAAATACCTTCAATTGTGATATTTTTTACCAAAACTGGTTTGACTGCCTTAGAACCCATAAGGATGCCTGTAGTTCTCCAGTATAATATGTTTGTGCCAGATTTTAGCATTACCTGTAAAGAAAAACACTCAGGTCAGATAAGCCATGCTACATCCAACCATATCTGAAAGCTAATCCCTCATACATTTTTCTTTGCATTATAATGAAACACTATTAATTTGGAACCCACAAATTTAAGTCTATTGTTAATTCATACCTAAGCTATGCCTAAGTTCACATTTTCTTTAAAAAAAAAAAAAAGGTTTGCCAACCCAAAAAGATATAGTAATAAAAAATGAAAAGAAAAGCCTTCAAGTCTAAACAAAAAGAAAAAATGATCTTCAAACTACATGTATAAAGTTTTGGTTTATATTTAAAAGGGACTCAGCCCAAACACATATTCACTGGATGCCACTATTCGTAAGTAGACTTTGAGCTCTGAAAACAAAAAGGCAACAGAATGTTACTTCTCTTTAAATTTATTTGATAGACAATACTGCAACAGTGACAAGAGAAAATAGGATTGTTCTTATGAAATAATCTTTTTTAACTCTATGACTCCAGAACTTAAATGATTCCATATCTAATATTTGCTTCCTCTGCCACCATGATATTTTTCTAATTATAAATCAAACTACCTATCTAGAAATTTCATGCTGATTTAGGCAAAAAAAAAAAAAAACCAAAAAACTAATTTTAAGGGTCGCTTGCTTTCTCATTTGCCGCCCTTATTCTCTGTAGTCACCGGCTGGCCAAATTCAAACAGTATAAACTTAAAACATATCCAACCACCTGACTCTGCAGAGATTCAGAGAAGTAGTGTGTTAAGTACTTTCTGCTTGTATGAAGTCTTTAGAAGTGAAGAAAGCATGTTTGTTGCCAAGGGTTATTTGTACCTTCAAAGCCCAACTGACTGAATGCTTAGGTGAATGGGTTGTACGTAGTACCACTTGCAGGCACACAGATCAAAAATACTCTGAAAGGGTACCTTGTCTTAATCACTCAAAGGTGTGGTACCTGCTACAACACGAAGGCAAGGATGAAATAGAACTCAACCTATATTGTTGGCACTGCACATGCCCCTCCCATATATTATTTCATTTAACCCTCAAGATTGGTCCTATTTCTTACTTGAAAAAATTAAACTCGGAGAGATTAAGCCTATTGCCTAAAGAAACACAACTACTATAAGCCAGATTTAGATTTTAAATACGTCTCATTCCAAAAGGACAGCACCTCAAATAATAAGAGCTACATTGACTATGTTACCTGATAATTGCCTTCAAGCATTTATAGTTATCATGTAGAAAATTAGGCAGTTATTTTATTCAATGTGAAGGTATTTTTCTGAGGGCATAGAACTTTTACCAATAGGTGGCAAATAGATAGAAAGCAGGTTTAGGCTCCAAACCTGGATGAATTTTGTGATAATCAGAGCTGTCTAACAAGAGAGTTGGCACAGTTCCCAAAAGGACAAACTTGAAAATTACTTATTGAGGAGACTGCAGAGAAAGTTACATGAAAAACTCAAGGACCCTTTCAACGTAAAGAGCCACTGATTCTCTTCCATGTGACAGGCACATCTGTAAACTTATACACTCAGAGGTTTTGTATATTATCTTGTATAGCTTTATTTCTTGTTAATGTCCCCCTTGGAAAGGAGGAAAGTTAGAGTACGATGGAAAAGACAAAAGAAAGGGCTTAAAGAGAAGAGAAAAGTAGAAAAAAATACCTAGAAAGAGCCCACATCCTTGAAACTTAGGAGCAGTATCTTCCCTAAGTGGAAACTGTCTAAATTAATAAATAATTTTTATCTTTTATTTAATAAATTTTTTAAAAAGGTCAGGAAAAGGCAAGAAAAAAAAGGGGTTGGTAAGGGAGGAGAACAAAGAGAAGCTTACAGAATGAGAGCCCCATTCTCCATTGTCTGTGAGTTTGACCCACTTGTCAGCGGTGGTGTCCATCTCCTGGCACTGATCATTTTGAATCTGTGGATTAAAAACAACAGTCCTGTATATCTTCTTGAATAATGGCTTTAATTAAATTTCTTACTCAGCAAGGACAGGCTGCAAGAATTTCTTTCAATACATACTGAACAATGGCCATGAGTAATTCTCAACAAGTAAACACATCAAGACCTCTGGAGCCTAAGTTACAATTGCATATGAGTGAGTGTTTCTAGGTAAAGCATTGCCATTATTTTAACAAAAAGGCTAGCTCGCTGAGAAGTAGAAAGGAGGAAAAAACAGCTAATGCTGAAAATTCCATAAAGAGAAAAAGTCAGTACAAAAATCTACCAAATTTACCAAATTGTTTTAAAAGCTTGCATTCACCATGCAGGCCCGATGATATAAAAAGGAAGTTTAATTTTACAATATTTCAGGCAGTTGAATCTTAAGTTAATAAAGAAATGAAGTCTGTTCTGTTTTCAGTTCCCCAGGACTTAACCCAAATGTGTAGTAAGTGGCTATGTTTAAAGTCAAAGTCCCAAATTTTTATTTGGAGGTAAATGTTAATCATTTGCGACATCAATTCAAATGACTACAGCTAATATCTTTAGCATCAAATACTTTGTGCTTTCCAGAAAATTCTTTCAAAATGCCTAGGTGTTGGACCAGTACTTTTCCAGGTCTACAAAGATGACAGAAACACCAAAAATTAGGCCATCTTTACAGTATTGCACAATAGTCAGCAACAGACTGGGGTTAAAGTAAGATCTCATCACATATACTACTTCCACCAAAATGGCTCCTTCTTTCTTCTCTAAATCATTTTGCCATTTCATTCATCCTCCTGACTGGTTTATAAACAACATTAAAATGTTCTCCATCAGAGAGATTTCCTAAAGAATTACTAACTATAAAATAGATCCTTTTATCATCCAACTATCTGAGAGAATTTCTCAGTAGTAGAGAATTTCTGCTCCTGAGAATATTGGTTTTAATTAAATTTAAGTATCCTATTTATATTATAAGCATAATGACCATTTTAACGTAAATGTTAAACCATTTTAAAACAGACATGGATCCTGAATATACCTTTGGTGGTCATTATTTGAATAGGCAGTAAGTTTTTTCAGCTGAAATCAGACACCATGTGTTACTGTAACATTTTGTGGAGATCTGAGATCTGTTATTCATTCTAAAAGTAACCAGTAATGGTATAACCTTGGTCCAGTTACTCTAGGTTTCAGTTTCATCATTAAAAATGGAGGTGGAGTGGCCTGAATGAAAGCCCAACATAGTTTTAGAATTAAACACTATATTGCTTTCAATTATATCCAGTCCACAGGTATAACTGCATCTTTTAGACTACAGACATTTCTTTTCCATTAACCATCAGCATGCTAAACCTCTGAGTCAATAAATAACAACATACAAAACTAAAATATTAATAAAAAAAGGAACAGGAATGTTCCATCCCTTTTCAGTCCAAACCTGGAAGAAGAAAGCATCACTGAAAGGAAGTAATGAAACTTCCTGCCTCCGGAGTACCTTTACTGACGACTCTCAAAGCACTTGCTGGACAACATAAAACTAAATGCTTATTTGAACAATTATATAATTGCCTTGCTTTATAACTTTATTTTAGTTTCAGTAATATTGCAAAATGTCCCATAATATAGGTAATCATTCACTCTCAGAAGTGTTTTACAAATAAGAAGTAGCTTAAAAAACAAATTCGTTTGAATGTTGTTAACATTTCAAACTCACCAAAGGATAATTAGAGCTAGGAGCCACCGTAGAAGGTCTTGTCACACAATCCACTATACAAAAGGGAATGCTGAGGGCTGAAAAGTTAATTTAATTACCCAATTACACACACACACACACACACACACACACACACACACACACACACACACAGCTAGCAATTGCAGAGATGGGACTACAGCCAGAATCTCTTGACTTCAAATCTAAGGCTCATACTTTCATGGAAAATCTCTATTCTTACCAAACTTTTGACTTAGAAATATCTATTATCAAGAGCAATATAAATTTGTTTTAGAATTGTTAATACATTTGCTCCTGATATCTGCATCACTGAAACAGCTTACAAAATGTTTTCTAAGCTACTTGTACAACACACACTTTTTTTGGTATAAGAAGTCAATCTGAAAACATTTTCTTAATCAAGCGTTTGGGTCATTGCCACAATAAATGTTCGCTAGATTAGCCACAGTTTACATAAAATAAATAATTTTAGTGGTAACAGTCTATTCTGTTAGAGTATTATTTTATCCTGTATTCTGTAATGCTATTTAATCTCTTATCAGAGACATCAACTATACCATTCATTGATTACTTTAGATTGCACAAAACTGACTGAACAGAAACATATAGAGACTCGTGCTTCTGAAATATTCCCATAAATACACTTAAATAATTCAAATATTTGAAATTGCAGAGAAAAAAAAACTTTTTAAATGAAAACTAAAATAGGTGAAGATATATTTTAAACAAAATAGCATCTGCAGCTATAAAAAAATCACAATTAAAATTAATCTTGGAGAAAATATTTGTCACGCAAAAAGTCTACACCAATTGGTCATCTAATGATCATAATTAAAAGTTAAATAAGCTCAATGTTACATACAAGGCAAGAGCTCAGTGGTAAAGAAATAGTATTAACCAGAAAATAAAATATTATAGAAGAAAGTAAAGTTTTATTTTATTATCAAAAGAGTTAGTTAATGCACAAAAAAACCAAAGAGGCATAAAGTGTAATAGAAACAACTGATTAAGAAAAATTTTACATGAATGTCCCCTAAAGAGTAAATTTCTGAAAATAAAAGGCCTTACAAAGAATTCAAAGAAGATGTTGTTGTCGACGTACTGGTACTCAAAGGAGATGTAACCTGACTTCTTGAGGTGCACAGCATAGATCAAAGACACAGTGCAGTCATCACGATTTGATTCTACATAATTTCCACGAGGAATCCAAGAAGAGCTGCAAAAACAGAACCAAGAGGCATTTTATGTTAGCATTCAGAATCCTCTTTCTTCTGTTCACAAGTTATGAAACTCAGATTCAAAGGTAGTTCCTCCAGTAGTGACATAGGCAAAGCTAATATAACCTCCTATAAGAGGAAGAAATTAGCAAACAAGATTTGCACCTCAGGTACTTAAACCATTCTCTCTTATAAGAGATAATCGAGTGTCTAAATAAAGGTTACACATTTTTCCTTTCAAAGAAACAAAAATCTAAAATTGCTCATTGAACATTAGAGAATGGTTTGTAGGAATACCACTGGCTTGAGTAAAGTCATAAAAATAGTAGAAAATTAATTTATTTTTATAATAGCTTTATCACAATTTTGTATATGGCATCTATTATATCTTGAGAACAATCATTTTAACTTCATGAAAATTAACTACATTATTTGTAAAGACTGCTCAAAAAAATATGACTTTTCCAATTACCTTATCTATAATCCCAAGTACAAAGATTATCCTCAACTTCTTTCTGGAAAAGAGCAACTACACCCTTCTCAACTATTCAGTCAAGATCCAAAGATTCCTTTGGGTTCTTACTTGTCACAGCCAACTGGCCTGCTGTCAGAAGGGCCAACCACAGTGTCCATGAATGTCGCAACATTGGAAAATCCTGTTGGTAATTCATCCCATTCATCAAATTTGATGCCACTACCCAAGGAGTAGGTACCTTCGCCACACTTACTGCATATCTGGTTCTTCATTTCTAGGTACTCTCCAGAAGCACAGGAGAAAGCTGGAAGGCAGAAAAATGTACAACTCATTAGTCACTGGACTTCCTCATCAATTTCCTCCCCTTCACACTGTCACCAGAATTATTTTTATAAAGCTCTGATCATGCAGCACCCTAATTAAAGATTTGCAGTCTTCTTTATTGCTACTTGTATTTCACAATCTGGCTCCAATCTGTTTTATCAGTGTCACCATTTGCCCCACCCTTTCCCAACCATAGCAAAATTCATATCTTTCCCAAAATATTTCGTCTTCTTTTTTGCTGCTGTGGTCTTCTTTCTCTGGAGATGCTGAACACTCCAACTACTCCATTTGGAAAACTCACATTCCTAACTCAAAAATGACTCTCTTCATAAAAAACCTCCCTGTCCCTACCAGGCAGTGAGTTTTTCCTCCCTCTGTGTTCCTACAATACTCTTCTCATAATACTTCCTTTAAAGCACTCTTTCTATTGATAGAGGAATAGGTAAATGATTAGATTAGATTAGATTAGATTAGATTAGATTAGATTAGATTAGATAGAAGTACATAGATAGAGAGATACAGAGGTGAAGATAGAAAGAGACCACTTATCAGTTGATGTGAGGCTTTGAGTTTCCAGGAACAAGGTTGATTATGTTTGGATTCCTAATTGCAGCTGTCAAATACTAAGTACAGATAAAAGATTGATCAAGTGAGAACTAAACATAAAGGAGATATTGAGGGTGGAGCTTCACATGCAATAGCTAAACAAGTATCTCTACTCTGAAATCATAAGCCCATCTTTTTTGATATTCACAACTCCAACTTAGTCATTTCCACAGCCTACATCTTATTACTGACCTAAGTCCTCTGCTAATTCTGAGAACTGTTCCCAGCAGACATGAGCAATGTGAAGAATAGTCAACATAGTTACAGAAAAAAAGTTGTGTTGCTACTAGGTTATTATTCATTCAACAAATACAAACCTATGTCCCCCAAGTGTGTGGTGCTATGGCTGTGAGTAGGATGCTATTACTGACTCAAATGTGGCAAAGGGCTTTCTAATCCTCTTTTAGAATACATGTGGAAATTTAGAAAGAAAATTAAAAAGCTAATTTTGAAAAACTATAAAATTAGAACTAAAACCCACACTCAGCTACTTATTCATCAACTGAATACATTTTTTTTTCAGAAAAGCTTAAGATTCTGTACAACATCTCAAAACCAGTAAAATATCAGAAAATAAGAAAAAGTTAGGCAAAAAATTTTGCATGCTGGCTACAAGGTCAAAATTATCCTGGGACCAGCATGTACCACTTCCTAATTCTGTGACCTTATATGAGTTATTTCCCATCTCTGGGCCTTGGTTTCTACCTTTGAAAAATGAGATAATAATCATTGTACTGCCTCATAGGGCTATATTGGGAAAATAAAATATAGTATAAAGTGGGTAGTATAGTGCCTAGCATTTAATAAATGCTCACCACATGCAATTATTATTACTATCAGTACTACCAACAGAGAAACACAGTTATGAAATTTTCTTATTTTACTTTCTATGATTTATAAACAAATAAATAATAAATTCATTCTAGTAAATGAATAAATAATATAATCCGACAGTCAACATTACACAAAATCAAGGACCAGCAAATTCCATGTAGTTTACAGGCCAAATCCAGCCAGGTACCCATTTTTGTAAATAAAGTTTTTATTGAAACACAGTCACAACCATTTATTTACATACCATCTATGGTCGCTTTCCTACCACAATGGCAAAGTTGAATAGTTGCAACAGAAACTGCACCACCTGCTAAGTTGAAAATACTTAATTTCTGACAAAAAAAAAAATGACACTAGGCAGTTTAGTCTAGTGTCCAAAATTTAATTTTTAACTTAATAAGAAATAATATTTTGTGACAAGTCATTACAAGGGGCTCTGGAAGCCAGAAAGAGAAAATTGTGTTTGTATTATTTCAGTGAGCATTCGCTGCCCTGTTAAAATCATTAATATCTCTGAACTCCTTCAGAGATGATTTCTAAGACCAGAAGCAAAACTAAGAAAGTTGAAAATGAATGTACTGAGTATTTATTGAGCTAATCCATTTAAATTACAGCAATTACATAAAGTTGTGAACACTAATTTAGCGAATACGTCTAGAACACTAAATTAGCGAATCATTGCTTCTTGTGGGAGCCCAGAACCATGCCTGAGCTTCCCGTTTACTTAACAGTACACCCAGCCCCCTTACGGTCTCAGTTGTTCCGGGAACGCCCCGCCGCCCACGCATGGCTGCTGGTGCTCTGGTGATAGGCTATCGCTGTGCGTACCTACGTCCTCCCTGCCCCCCGCTTCCTGCGACCCTCACCGCTCCTCACCCCACCTGCTAAGAACCAATAAGATTGTGCCAAACACCCGCCCGCCTAAGTAGAACTGCCCCGCTTTGTCTCCGCTGTATAAATACATCTGTTCGAAAAATAAAGTTTGAGGCTTGATCAGAATACTGTCTTGCCTCTGCTCCCTTTTCTCGCCCGTTTTTCTCAGGTTGGATCCTCCTCGTCCCCACGAATAACTAAGTCCCGCGGGTCGGGACAGCTTCTAGAGAAAACACAAAGTCAGGCTCCTGCGAACCTCCGGTCACATCATCATCAAGAAACCAATAAAATACATAATCCTGTTTTATGTGTGTCTTAGTTTTAAAAAACATTTTATTTAATATACATTGTTGATTGATTAACATTGAACTTTTGGCAAAAGCACTACAAATCATACTTAAACTAACCTTACTTAACACATATTTTCTCCAAAAGTTACATCATAGCCTTCCTGTACTCAGGAACACTAGCCAGCACTTTAGCACTGTTTTAGTAAACACAAGCAGTGAAATCACTAATAAAAAGCACAAAAGGCAAAAACGTGGAATTTGATAGATGGTGAAAATGACACCTATTTACAGTACAAGAAATGAAATAAGAAAGCAGAATGTCACCTTGTTCCATCTCAGCTGGGGCTACGTAGTCAGGTGACTCAAATGTTAATGCTTTGCAAATATCTGCAAATGACTGTGAAAGTATTATGTATTGATTTGGGGGTTACAAATAAGTTTTATAAAGTAGGTGAATTTGCAAAATGGAAGCTGTGAAAAATTAGGATTCATGCATTCATAACGGAACTATGAAGAAGGAACACACCATGCCCATTTACCAGATGAGGAAACTGAGTTCCCATACAGTTAAATAACCTGATTATAAAGGTACCCAGTTAACAAGTACCAAAGCTGATATTCAAATTTAGATCTGATTCCAAAGCTGGTGTCCCAAGAAAATTCAATTCGAGCAATTATTGTAATCAATGCCAAAAGGATAAGCAATTCCAAATGAAGTGTTATATTTCCACATCATTCTTCATTTCTTGTCTTGAACTGATAAAGGATATTCATGTGTATTATAAAGCAATAACCATTCTCCATCCTTACATCTCTTATGGAATATTTAATATATCATACCTAAAACACATATTCACAGAATATTTTAGCAAGTTACTAATGTCCATAAATTTCAATGTTCTTGACTGTAAAAGAAAATAGTAATATCTATTTCAAAGTGTGATAATAAATATTCCATATAAATATAGAATAAATATTCCACATAAAGCATTTAGCAGTGTATCTGGCATAAACCCCATAACAAATGTTAGCTACAATTCTTAATAATACAATTTTGGAGTCTGGGACAATAAGAATTCTGCCACTGTGTTGATGATGATTCTACATCTTCTAAGAATAATTACATAGTCAAAGTTAGTCAAACAGGTGGGGTCTTTAATAATGCAGGAAGCTGAAGAGTGTAAAGCGTTTTGTATTTTAATCATCTGCTGCTCCTCAATCTTTGTTCCATCCTGGAATCCAGCTCTAAAGTCACATGTCAAAGGAAGAAAAGAGCCACATATTCTTATTAAACACAATTTACTTCATGAGATTATGTCAACACAGCACTGCCAGCCACTTTTGGCAGTCACCGACATGATTAGCTTTTTCCTTTCTGGTGTCCTCTATCTTAGCCACACCACTTTCTACTTCAACAGTGCTTTCTTAGTCTTTAGTTTTTAGTTAGATTTTAAAGGTTTTTGTAATATTTGGCACTATATTCTTTTCATTTAAATTTATTTAGATTACAATATAGAACCCTTTCAACAAAGGCAGGATGATGGACGGTTATTATAAAAAGCTATTTTAACTGTTGTAAATGTGAGCTGACTATATTTAATTTAAACAATAAGTCATTTCTAAAATAAACACTATTTTTCTTCAACAACCTCAAAACCCTAGAGTAACTGAACTGAAGATAAGCAAACTGCAAAGTCCTAATCTGAAAACAGGAAGACCTTATTTGCATAAGGTCAAACACTACTTAACAGTGGGCTTGATCCGGGATTTCATAATATTTTACCTAATCACCCAACCACTTGAAGTCTAAACTATAACCAAGAGGTCACATGCTAAACTCAGTCTTCTTTTCTGACATCTATTTCTGCTACTGTGAATCTGTAAAGGTTGAAATATGCAAGTGTGAAGAATCAGATATTGAAAAAGGCATTTATATCTGACTGTCACTAACTAGCAAAAGGCTGGGGCAGTTTACTTAACCCTCTGTGCCTCCATTCATTCACATCACAATGAGAATACCACTTCCCCTTCTCTTCTCATAAGACTGCTTGTGGTTCTGTGAGACACTGTGGAAACTGCTCTGAAAGTTAAAAGTGACATGAGAATTTAAAGCATTACTATGATCATGCAGCCACCAATACAATATACAAAATAGTGGCCACCGAACTGAATCATTCATATGCTGATTATCATCTATGATTTACACCTAACTATAAAGAATATCTATTTTTAATCTTTTATAAGCATCTCTTAGTTTTCTTTTTCTTCCTCCAGAGACCTCATGCTTTGAAAGGTGACAGCTATCCATTACATTCACTCATAATTCATCCATTTTTCTATTTAATTCAAAGTTATTACTGAAATTTGTTTCCTAAATAATAAACAGTAATAACAAGTAGTAATAAAAGGATTTACAATTTACTTGTATAATGAGAAGTCGATAAATTAGTGACCCTATACGATCTCATTATAGGTAAGTATATAGCATTCACACTATATTGCATTAATTCATACAACAAATTTCTTGAGTGCCTACTATTTGTGAGGCAAACACTAGACACTAAGGCTATTTTGGTTAATAAGATAGAAACAGTTCCTCTACCATGGATCTTCTATTCTAGTCTAGTCTAGACTTCTCTTCCTCAAAATAAATCACATTTACATTTCACTAAGCTAAATTCACTGTACAATCTATCTTTTTTGTTAAGCTAATAAAAAATAATTATGTACATTTTAGGGGAAATTATTAATTAAATCAAACCCAGAATTAGGCCAATATGTTTACTTTTCTTCAATTGTCTAGTTTCATTTAAATAAGATAAATAAAACAAGGTTAAAGTAGTAGACATTGTTATTATTAACTACACAAGAATACTCTTATAGCTATTATTATTCACGGACATTAAAAGCAATATAAACAGAGAAAATAATGTAGTTTGTGGGCTTCAAAAATGATAAATTTCATCTTCATCTATCAGCCAATTGATTACTATACCATATAATTATAACTTCAACTGCCTGTCAGGTTTATTATTATGTTTCTTCTCACAGAAAACAAGAGAAAATAGGAAATGGCATATAAGAGAAACTGAATATCCTACTGAATCCAGCAAATCTCAGCTCTTCTTCCTCCCTCATTGCTGGTGATCTTCTCAATTCAGATCCCAACTTTCCTCAGCTATTTGACCTTGATTGAGCAACTTAGTTCAAGTTTTCTATAGTCACTCTATGCAGATCGTTGACAGATTTCCATGACCCCTACAACTCTCTACCTTACAGATAGATTCCTCACAGAACCATGCAACCAGAAGATTTGATTATGGTTAAGCTGAGAAAAATCCACTATCCTTATCTAGCATGATAAAATTATTAGAATTAAATTCTTAAAGCTCAATCTTATCAATAACAATCTTTAATTTTTCATTAGGACTGGGGGATGAAGTTGTAGGCCAAAGAGATGTAAACTTTAAGGTCATATTTGTGAAATTCTTTGACAGAGAAGAAAAACCATTCCACCTCTCATTTTACAAAAACGAACTTGGGACGGGAGCCTTACAAAAGAGTACAAGAATACAAACTAGTTCTGGCTAATATTCTCTATTCTCTGAAAATACTATTTAGTGAAAGTATGGCCTTTACATCTCCGAAAAAGAATTCTCACCTCTAACATTCTTTCCAATGAATGGGTCCTCACAGATCTCTATCAGGTAGAACTGTAAAATCATCACTGCACTTCCTAGAAAGAAGTGATCAGCCAAAAAACCTCCCCAACCCTAGCCTACCCTCTAAAATTACCAACTCCTGGCAGGAAAACTTATAAGCAGAAGCTAATTAAGCTCATTTGCACCTTTAAAAATAATATCAATGTATTTTATTGTGGCTTCTTGACTTCAGTGTTTGATGAGGAAGGAGACCAATTCTAGTTCATTGGGCATAAATGACAAAAGGTTTACAGAAAAAATACAACAGTGAAGGTCAAGGGAAGGAAAATGGTCAGAGTATTTGATGAGGTCACCAAAGGGTACAAAACAATGCAACTATGAAATCAGTTTTCTCAACTTCCAATTATGTTCTAACACTATGATTCTTATCATCCTGAACTTTTCCTCTTCTTTAGAAAGTGTCCGTCACCCTCTACTTCCTGATAGTCTCTCTGCCCTTAATTCTGCAGTTTTCAGAGCTAAGTTCTCTCATCTCCCTTATAATACAGTTTTTTCAGAGCTCTCTCAAGCATAGCTCCTATAAAACACTACAACTGATGAAAAGCCTGATTTTGAGCTGTTCTTTTAACAATCCCATTCTTTGCTGCCTTTCACCTCCCACTTAAGTGTTGTTGAGCCCATTTAACTTCAACACCCTTCCTGCCTGGAACTTGATACATTGACATTCCAAATTAAGCCTACTGAAGACAAAATGTTTCTGTCCTTTTACACATAGAATACATTTTTATGAATCTGATTAAATTTCTGTGTTTCACCTACAAAAATTAAACACTGAATTCAGTTTCTAATTTGATGACACCAAAATTATTCAATCAATAAATATCCCTGTTGGAACTTCTTTAGGGATCATGAAAGAATTACAGCTCTTCTCTTAGGGTAATGAAATAGGACTCTATTCTAAATTAAGAATTTCTGTAGTTGAAAAAATACTACTATTCTTATAATAGGTAAATATGTTAAATAATATGTTAAATATGTTAGATATGTTAAATAATAAAAGCATACTACATGTATCAAGCACCAAAAATTTTCTAGGCACAGAAAAAAAATTCTAACTAACCAACTTCTCATTATATATGAGTATATAACTACAAATGTGCCATAAATTCTGAATGTTATTCTCCTACCTTTCAGAAATATATACACAATTAAGAATAAAATTTACAAGCAGATCATTAATCATTAAAGTGATCCACAAAGCAGTATATCTGAGCCTTAGATGGCATCTTTTAAAAAATCATTTACCTATTTGGGATATTCATTTGCATAACATTTATGTCAAGAAGTAAATGTTAGGGGAGCACAGATGCCTAAAGAAGGAGACTAACACTTGTTCAGCATACACTGGAGTGTATTCCAAAGAGGCAGAACCACCTAAGGGTTAAGAACATGGACCCAAGGATCTAGATTGCCTGGTTTCAAATCCTGGTTTCATCTTCTACCTTTCTGTCTGAGTTAATACAAGTAGGTGCTTCACAAGGTTATTGGGGCAACAAAATGAATTTGAACAAATATTGTAAAGTATTTCAGTTGTGCCTTCACAGAGCAAGTAAAGACTGGCTATTATAATTTTTCATTATTAATTATGATTCCAAGCACTGTAGATTATATTTATTAACTCATTTAAGCCCCTCAAACACCTGTGAATGGCTGTCTCCAGGTCAAAGTCCTTGGTGTGACACACTAGAACCTATGAGATTTGCCAAAGTCTCTGTCTCCTCTCACATCACAATTTTCTGAAAAAGAATTTACAACTCCTATATGAATATTCCTATAATCCCTTGAGAACCAGCTATTCTGATCTCGCACGGCACCCAAGAAAACGTAGTGCTGCCCCTAGTCCTCACTGCTGCCCATGCTTCCTATGCTTCAAATGCTATGGTGCTGCATTGAGTTTCAGAACTCCTTCTTTTAGGATTCACCTGAGAAAATTAACAACATATGACACATTAAATGTGGTGTTTAATCCCTGTCTCAAGTCTAACTCAGGACATAATTTTTCACATAAACCTGCCGGGGCTCATATGACTTTCTGTGGTTATTCAGACTTAACTTCCACAACTGCTTCACTGTGAGGCCCTCTTGACTCTCACTGAGCAGAAGTTATCCCTCCCTCTTTAGTAAGATGACCCCAAGTCTTTATATCTATCATGCACTTTGCCCCAATACTATAAATAATTTATATACCAACTTGCTCTCTTATTAGAATGAAAAGTCCTCAAACGCAGAAATTTTTTTTCATTATTTTTGGATTTCAAAATACAGAAAACACTCAATAAATGATTATTCAGTACAAAAATTAAAGCTCAATATATAACTGTGGACTAAATAATTTTCCCAAGACATACAAGTCAGTCGCAGATCTGGGATTTAACCCAAGGTGCATAGCACACTTGATCACCAATCATGAGAGATCTTCAACTGGACACCAATCAGTAATCTGCAACTGAAACTTGTAGAGCAAAGAAATTATATAAAATTATTTAAATCATAGTATGAGTAACAACATATAAAATGTTACTAAGTTAGCCAGGCATGTGTGTTTAAATCTGTGTGTTCCAAAAACAATATCTGCCTCAGGGGTCCAACTACACATTGGATGAAAGAGTCCGATAATCAAATACACTTGGGAAACTCTGGGTAAAATAGAATGCGGTTAACACACAGTAAATGTTCTATAAATGTTTATTATGTTTCTCAGAGGTTTTAATTTGAAAATGTACACTGCATCTTTCCATGAAGTGGATACAGCATTCACCATTTTCCAAATTTATTCACCACAGAAGACTCTGACACACTTTTTGTTTAGGATGAGTATTCCATAGAACAGACTTAGAGCATGACATTTGATAGCCATTCAGTGTCAATGTGCTCAAGTTTCTCAACTGCACCTGTTACTGTATCAATAACAACTCCTAACACAAATGAGAGAAACTATGTACTGAATACAGGGGAAAAGTCTACATTTGAAAGAGCTATGATCTCAAAATATTGATTTTTAAATATCCCACCTAGAAAATTAAAACCAATTCTCTTTCCATGAGAATCCTTCTTTTTTCAATTCCAAACTGAAATGAGCAACTTTCTGTTGACTCAAACTATCCCCATTTATCTTGCTTACTCCTTCAGGCCCATTGAATGTGGATTACAGTGATAGAGCTGAGAGAAATGATGTAAAAAGAAAAAAATTATATTCTAGGTCTTTTTCTAATCTGAACATAGTATTTTTTGATCTAAGAACCAAAATATTAGAAGTTTATATAATTACTGAAGTATGAGATTAAAGGTCCACAAGACTATGACTGATTTGATGCTAACATGGATTTACAGGTATCCTACATAGTCAGCCCTAATTAGAAAATAATGTACTGAGGCTATACTTAAATTCATGGACACATAAATATTGAATGAGTAAGCAGAAGATATACACATCCAAAAGGAAGAGATATCTTACATTTATTTCCTCTTCAACATTCTAGATTTGTCTGAAAATATGTAAGGAAATAGGTAGAGGCATTCGCTCTCCACTCCTTGTAGCCACGCTTTTATTTCTAAAGTTTGGTTTAAAATAAAGTCCCTTTCTCCGGTGTGTGGCGAGAAAGAGATGGGTGAGGGGGAAAGAATTCCAAAATGATTATTGTTTTTGATCATCTAAGAACACCAAGGGGACCCCAGAGGATCAAGGGAAGACTTAAGAAATTCTTGTGCAAGACAGAAGTGACCCAACAGTGGAGAAGGGATGGAATTGAAACAGGGGGCATATATCTTTGTTCTGGAAAAAGATAAGGAGTGTTGTGGTTCAGGAATGACACGCCACCTGCAAGCTTTGCCTGAGTGATGCCAAGATTTCAAATGGTGAGAAATGCCCACAGGCATAAGGTGCTTAACACCAGGGCATAGAATAATTAGCAAAGTTCCCTGTAACTAAGCCTGGAGCTGGCAGTAAAGAAGAAGAGATATGAAGTCATCTCTGTGGCTTGCTCAGACTAGCACTGTCTATGAGATTGAGGAGCTCTGCACAGCAGAGGGGACATGAGGACAATGGGGACCAGTGTCAGTCGATAACCAGAGGTCTCTCCATCCCATTTCCTAGGCTCCGTAAGCTTCAAGCTCACACACACACTAGAATTCTAGCACAACAAAAACTGATACCTGATTTCTCATTAATTTCATTCAGCCTTGCAGCCAGATTTGTTTTAAAATAAAGATATAATCCAGCTTGTCTATCAATTTTCTGAAAAAGAATTTACAACTCCTATATGAATATTCCTATAATCCCTTGCCTAAAGAAAAGTCCTCTCTACTGGATCTTTTTGAGAAAAAAGTAAAGATCTACCCAATTAGATTTTGAGGAGCAATAGACTCCTGATTCTGGGTTTGACTTCACTGAGAGATATTAGGATCCAGGGAAATTATGTCCCATATGACCACTGCCCTCAATGTTTTTTACTTATCTAAAGTTGCCACATTCCACTTTTTTATTTTCTTTTATATGGCCTAACTACTAGGCCATATCATCATGACATAACTGCTGAGTTCAGAGTCTGAGGGCATCACCCATCATGCAAAGTCTTGGCATCACCCAGGCACAGCTTGCAAGTAACATGTCATTCCTGAACAATAATACTCAACCTTTTTTATCCTTGAAGCACAAGAGTTATATCTTCCCTTGAAGGTGTTCACCTACAGATCTTTGCATCCCTTTCATGAAACCCTAGAAGCAATTCTAGGCTGTCATCTTCAAGTGACGATCTAACTCCGTGGGTAAGAAACATGTCTGTATTTAAATCCAAGATCTGTCACATCCTGACTATATGACCTGTGGTAACTTACTTCACCACTTTAACTCTGAGTTTTTTCATCAATCAACTGCAAATATTGATAGTAGGTATCGGAGAGGATCATTGTGATGATACAATAGGATAACGATGTAAAGCTCTAGGCACAATGTTTAGCACATACTCAGTACATAAGAAATGGTAGCTGTTATTACCAATAAAAATCCAACCCCCTGAAGAAATGTTCAGTTATCACCATAACTGCCTTCAAGTAGTACTTTAATGACAGTAATATGGTAAGCATCATGTTTAATGTTATGAATTAACTGAGCTTCTAAGTTACTTATATTTATTAAGCTTCTTGTGAGTTTTAAAATAGCTTGCTTTATGCATATCAGAGGCCATGGCTCCCTGAGCAGATATAGTATATATGCGAAAATACTTGCAAATTCAGATTTCAGACAAAATGCCAAGATAAAAAATGCTCCAGCTATCATATGACTATTGTCATTTTTAGGGTATCATTTTTAAAATAAGCTGTATAATTTTTAAAGTAAGCAGTAACTAATAATGACTTCATTATTAGTCAGAGTTTTTAGAAAAATTTCTTGCTGAAGTGTCAGATTCATAACATTATCTGTATAAGATTATAGTAAATAATGAGCAAAGGCTGTCCCTGGCAACATTCAAACACAAATAATTTTTATTCAGGTATTATTTCTGTAACAGATTTTTGAATGCTTCGCCAATAAATTTAATCAATGGTGTGCTGGTACATGTTTAATAACCAGCTGCCAAGGGAATGGAGGTCCCTGATTTGTAGTGTTAGCCAATTTCTATGCTGTAAAATACTTTACCATGACCCATTTCAAACTAACAAATCAGCTCTCAAAAGCCAATGCTAGCCAGTACCAGCACATCATCTAGATATGGAGTAGAATTCATAATAGGTAATTCACCTCAATAGGGTTGTTTACAAGAGAATCAAGGAATTAGCTCATAAACAAAGAATAAATATAGATAAACAATACATAGATTTTCTAGGAAGGTGACTGAAGCAATTTTACAATGAGCTAAAACCAGTCCTTTTTCAAAGGACAATCTTTCCTCACAGAGCTGATCCTCTCTGCATCGGTGGTTGCATACACTCCAGCCTTGTATCATCTTTTATACTGACCCAACGATCCTTTTAGGAGTCTTCTCAGACTGACGCCTTCACCTGATTAGGCATTCTCAAGTTCTCTCTGCATTGATTTAATATCATTCACCAAGAAATAATGGTTTTCTTCCTTAATTTTCCTCATAAGATGATTGCTGTCTTCCTATCTCCCTTTTAACAGTAAACCATCACCTATGCTGTAACTCCTCCAACCAAAGACACATTCCATGAACAGGAAAGAATTAACTATCATTTAATAATTTGCTTATCTGCTCTTTTATTTGGATGCAAAAGAAGTAAGCTTTTAGAAATACCATTTGGAAGGCTGTAGAAAAACCAAAATAACCTCTTTGTCTTACTTCCAGTTTTGAACTACAGTCTACTCCTAGACTACTTCACTGCAGGAACCTGTAACTCACCAAATTAAAGAATTTTAAAAAGTAGGGTTTATAAGTAAAAATAAATATAATGACATATTTCTCTGTTAATTAATAATGCTGTACTTCAAGCCTGCTTAACTGCTAAAAGATAAGCTGTTGAATATGATAATTATCAATTCTACATTCTCTCTTTAGGTTATACTAAAAAGGCAAATTACATTATATCTATGGCTAAAATAGAAATTTACTGCTAGATGAAAGAGTTTTTTGGATGGATGTTGGTGAATGTATTTAGTGTCACTGAACTGTATACTTAAAAATTATTAAAATGGTCAATTTTATGTTATCTACACTTTACCAAATATTTTTAAACTTTTTAGAAATTTAAGTTAAAAAAAGAAATATATTAAAGAAAAATTCTGCCACTCAGTCCTCCAGAACTTCAAGTAAACAGTATATCATTTCTCCACCCCTTTGCCGACGAATAAGTCAGACAAAGAAAGACAAATACCATATGATTTCACTTATGTGTAGAGTCTAAAAAACAAACAAAAAGAATAAACAAGACAGAAAGACTCAGAGATACAGAGAACAAACTGATAGTTGCCAGAGAAACAGGGATGGGTGAAAAATGTGAAGGGAAATAAGAGGCACAAAATCCCAGTTATAAAACACATAAGCCAAAGGGATATAAGGTACAGCATAAAAAATATTGTGGTGATCACACTGCAAGGTATATAAATATAGAATCACTATGTTGTACACCTGAAACTAATATAGTATTGCATGTCAATTATACTTTAATAAATAGAAAAAACCAGCACCAGCACCAGCACATCAAGTAGTACTAGTAAAAGACGATCAGATTTTTAAAAAAATAAATAAAAATAACATTCTTTAATATTGCCTGTGCCTCATTACAGATTTAAGACACAGGGGCCCAGACTGTTGAAAAAGAGTGCTCTTGCTCTGCTAGATACTGATGCTACATGTTCATTTTTTCAAAGGTCTCATATTCATTATTAACTTCATGGACTGGTATAAAGAAGATAGGGTTTAATCAGGAAAACACATGGTCAAAAAAGGCAAAACATACTGCATTCTTTGCCTCTCACTGGGTCAGGCAGGCCAGAGCAGTCCACTGCAGAATTCGGAATGGCAACTCTCCACCTGGAGCCACTGCTATCACATTCTGTGTATTCAAAGTGGTAATCTTTCTGCAAACAATTACAAAAACAAGCCTTTGTTAGAGTCAATTTTAAAGGGGCAGCTGTGTGCTTTCTAGATCATCCCCAAACCTGCCCACAAGCCTGATTCTAAACTTTACTCTCTGGTTGATTCTCATTCTTTCCTCACTCAATCCACACCATTTTTGTTGATTAAAAATGCATTCATGCCAGACAATGAGAAAGCATTGAGGATCTGATGAAGGACAGGACAGTCAATACTCTCAAGTTGTGTCCACTGAGCCTCCCCCACCCAAAAAGGCTACAGCACATTTCCCTAATTCTTTTGCAGACTTTTAGGGCTTTGACTATTGATAGAGTATAAGAACAAAATAACACTAGGAGATTGAATGCTGTCAAGTTTTTCAAAGAAAGAAATGAGAACCATTCCCATTGACCTAATTCTCACTGTCTAAAATGTAACAGAGAGTATAACAATTAATCATCCAAATACTAGTAAAAGACTATCAGATTTTTGAGTACTTATCCCAGGCTCAGTACACACCTACCATGGCAAGCTGCCATCAATCACAGACTATATAATAGACATTTATTATAATTGGCAAACCAAGATCAACCCATGTGTCTGTGGCCTTTAGTTGCTTTGATATTTTCACAGTGTCCTCCATTGGTCAGAGCACATTATACACATGACGCTTGAACTGAGAGGAACAAGGCAAAACATCACTGGAGCATTTGAAGAATAAGAGAAGTTCTAAGTCTTCCCCAAAATGCTTTCAGTTCAATATCCTATTTATTCAGTTCAATATTTTGGATGTTGCTATTCTGCTTCACTTGATTTTTGCCTCCCTTGCTGTATCAATGATGGCAGAGAGCAGAAATATCAAGTCACATCACCATAAGGGAATCAGGTATGGGAAGTAGGAAGGTACCTTTGTGTAAATGTGTCCATATGAAACGAACACCAGCTAAGAAATGGGTTCTGAAATCAGAAAGCTCTAGGTTTGAATTTACATCTCATTCCTCCACGTATAATCTATGTGATATTTAGCAAGACAGTTTACCTCTCAGAGCATCCATTTTTTTTATTAGCAAAATTTGAATAATAATATTTCCTATCTTGTATGGCTGTTGCAGAAATAAACTGAGATAATGCATGTAAGATGTTAGGCATGGTAGGCTCATTTAGCATTTATTTGACTAATGACAGATTATTCTTAATAATGGGGATAGAGAGGATGATATGCAGAAAGGAGCTAATGGTGATATGATAAGGCAAAAATCATATTTCAAAAACCATGCTTCAATTTCTACATGTATGTAAGATAAACTGATACAGGATTATAAATTAGAAAAGATGGAATTATCAAGCTAGAAGCAAAGGTCTTTATGCTGCATTCAGACTCTCCCCCAGAATTAAATTTAATATATCCTTCAGGTAATCATCTCTGAATATTATTTTCCATTCAAAATTTTTACAAAGTTGGGCAAGGGATAACTTGAGATGATGTTATTTGACAAGAACCCAGATCTCAAGTATGTTTTCCTGCCAATAAAAGGCAAAGCTACATACCTAAAACAACCACTAAAAACAGCCAAATGGGAAAAACTTTCCAGAAAGAAAGATGGGAGGAGGGAGGGAAGAAGGAAGGGATGAAGTGAAGAAAGAAGGGAGAGAAGAAAACAATAAAAGTTCACTAAATTTGATTATGTATAAATGTTAAGCATAAAAGTCATAAAAAGTCATTATTAACTAAAGTAAAAAGTAAACAACAATACAACAAACTGGAAAAGAAACAACACATGAAAAGGTTAATTAACTTAAGAATACCAGGTCTCAAAAAAATCAGTAAGTTAAAGTACAAATAATTGTTTGGAGATATAATCAAAAACACATGCAATTCATTAAAAAACAATACAAATGGTCAAAGAATAAAAATGGTAGACCTTATCAAAAAATAGAAATAATAATTTTCATCAAGTCGGTACAACATTTAAAATACTTTTTAAAAACTCTCTAAGGTCTCTGTGCAGCAAAATGAGCATTTGTGTTCTTCCCGTGTGAAAGCAAAGTGGTACAGGCTTTCTGGAGAGAAGGTTATCAATATAAATCAAGAGTTTTAAAGTGTTAAAAATTTCAAACCCACAATTTCACTTCTAGCTTCTAATTTAAGAAGAAAAAATGTTTAATGTGGCCAGTGACTTATGTGCAAAATTGCTCATCATAACTTTGATATCACTAGAGAAAGCATGGTTAATAATTGAGCATGAAAGAATCTTACATTGATATTATCTGGTATTTTTCATATATATTTATATCATTAAATACTTATAACAATTATGTGATTTAGAAAGGACAGTTCAAATTATTGCCACTGTTGAACTGAAGCTCAGATTGGTTAAGTAATTTACTCAGATACCCACTAGTAAGGAGTGTATCTGAAAGCAGAAGTCAAGCTTTCTGTTTATTTGCCAGAGTTTCCAGTTTATATAATGCCACTCTGCTTAAAATAGATGGATACTGTTGTAAAATATAGTGGTCAAAGTTTCAAATATAAAATCCTGCTGGTTAAAGCAGTCTAACAGTAATCATAAAGATGTCTCATATTCAAAGAGAATACAAGAGTATGCAGATAAGGGACACAATTAGATTCCTTTCTATTTCTGTATTTTCAGTCAGCCACTAAAGACAACAGAATTTTATCCTTTCACAGTTCTGGAGGCAAGAAGTCCAAAATAAGTATCAGTGGGCCAAAATCAAGGTGTCAGCCAGGCTGCAACCCCTCCACAGGCTGTAAGGGAGGATATGCTCCTTCCCTCCTCCAGCTTCTGATAGCTGCTGCCATATACTGGCTTATGGACACATCACTCCATTCTCTGCCTCCACAGGCACTCTGCCTTCTCCTTTTATAAGGATACTTTTGATTGTATTTAGGGCACACTTAGATATAAGGAATAATTTCACCATCCTAAGAGGCTTAAAAATTATTCACTTCAAAGTCCTGTTTTTTCTATAAAAGTAATAATTCATTGATTCCAGGGATGAGAATATGGATTGGGGGGGGGGGCATTATTCAGCTTACCACAGTCCAGCATCTGGCCCCAAAATTTCATGTCCTTTCCACATGTAAAATACATTCGCCATATCCCAACATTCTCTAAAGTATCAACTAATTACAGCATCAACTTAAAGTCTAAAACCTTATATACATCTCATGAGCTCAAAAGCCCCAAATCTAATCATCTAAAACAGAGAGGAGGGAGACTCTGGTTATGATCAATACAGGGGCAAAATTCCTCTCCATTTGTGGACATGTTATCTGCTTCCAAAATACAACGGACATTCATAATGGTAACAGACATTCTCATTCAAAAAGGTATAAAATGGAATGGAGGGAAGGAGGGAGGAAGATGCCAATAGTCCCAAGCAATTTTAAAATCCAGCAGAGCAAGTTCCATTAGATTCCAAAGCCTGATAATAATCTTCTGTAGTTCATGGCTCCAACCTCTGGGCCCAAGGCTCCACTGTCAGAGTCATTCTCATTTTTCTTAAAAAGTCAAACACATTTGCAATTAAGTAGTTTTATTGAGCTCTTTCTGTGAAATTGCGGAAATCCAATAGCCTTCTTCCATTTTATCCAGCCCTATCCCTTTAAATTTAAGCTGGCAGTATTTCTGCAGATGTAACATTATCAAAAACCTTGTGGGTCTCCTATGTATGTCACATGATTCATACCATTAGATGGAGGACCCTCAAAAGATCTTTCCTAGATAAACCTATCTCTATTTCTGGCTTCTGCTGAGATGGCTAAATACAACCATAAGTCACATATCAATTTTCTTTAACACTAGCAAAAGGTTTTCCAGCCATACTCTGGCCTTCTCTCCACAGCAAACTTTCCTAAGAGTGAGTGTTCTAATTTTAGCATCATTTGCAATCGGGATAGGCTGAGAATTTCACAAATCATCAAGTCTGAATTCCTTTTTATTTAACAGCTGTCTCCTCAATTCATCTCTTTCTTCTCACATTTTACTATAAGCAGCAAGAAGGAACCAGGCTGCACCTTCAACACTTTGCTAGAAAACTTCCTCTGTAAATATCTAAGTGCATCACTTAGAAGTATTGCCTTCTGCACAACCGAATGACAAAATTCTACTAAGCTTTCTGCCACTATATAATAAGATCACCATTCTCATTTTCTTCTCAGCCTTAACTAGTAGCATCTTTAATATTTCTACCAACGTTCTGTTTATGACATTTTACATATACTCTAAGTCAATACAGGCTTTCTCTATTGTGCTCCTCACTTCTTCCTTAGTCCTCACTGGTAGTCTTTTTAACACTCATATTTCTACCAACAGCCTGTTCTAGGCAATCTAGACTTTTTATATCAAGTGATTCAAAATTACCAGCTTATGTTTATTAACCAATTCTAAAGCCACTTTCACATTTTTAGACATTTGTTAAAGCAGCTGCCCAATTCAGGGTAGCAAAATCTGTATTAGATTTCCTATGACTGCTGTAACAAGTAACCACAAATTTAGCAACTTAAAACAACTGAAATGTATTTTTTTTTCCCCACAATTCTGGAGGTCAGAGGTTCAAAGTCAGTATCACTGAAGTATAAGCCAGGACCATCTGGAGGCTATGGGGGAGAATCCATTCCTTATGTCTTCCAGCTACTGGTGGCTAA
The DNA here is from genome assembly GCA_004027375.1 of Macroglossus sobrinus. NCBI lineage: Eukaryota > Metazoa > Chordata > Mammalia > Chiroptera > Pteropodidae > Macroglossus > Macroglossus sobrinus. The sequence continues at coordinate 883,471 of PVKZ01000337.1, read as the reverse complement.
CCAGCATTTGTTGGTTCGTGGCTGCATCATTCCAATCTCTGCCTCTATTGGTATACTGCCTTCTTTCCCCTACCCTTGTGATTGCATTTAAGGTCCACCCAGAAAATCTCCCATCTCAAGATTCTTATTCACATCTTCAAAGCTCTTTTCTGTCTTACAGGTAACATTCACAGGTTCCATGGATATTCCAGAACTTGGCTATTTGAGAAGGTTTCGGGGGACATCATTCAGCCTATCACAATCCCATATTGTAGAATGACCTTGACTAGCCATGCACTTGCATAATGGCTCTCTTGTTTCTAGTTATTTGTATTAGAAAGTCTTTCCTATTTCCATATTCGACTAAGATCCTGGCCCTCATATCTAAAATTCAGGTAATTTGTTAGCATCCTTGCAAAATAATGATGCTGAGAAGTCTGGCATGATTTCAAATGAAGCAGGGCTTCTGAATAAAACAGGTAAGCTCAACAACTTTCCTCAACCACTACCTATGTGATATTCAGGTTGCTAGTTATGAGAAGAGAAAAGCAATAAGAACAAGGTAAAGGTATAGTTTAGTATTCTGACAATGATGGATATCATATGCTAATTAATTTTCTTAAGATTTTTTATCCTATCTGCCTCCTCTAGATTACCCTTGAACTCTAAAGGGCCATGGCTATTGTTAAGTCGCAAAATTCTTGGAATTTTATCAAGAAGCTTTAATGCATTTATAAATTCAAAATACTTACATGCAAACCTATTTCATGCACAGAGCAGGACTTGAGGTTAGAGATTTAAACTGCAGCCCAAGCCAGAGGGGTTTTATTTTAAATTATATAATAGTTATTTCATCTGGGCTGCTAACAAATAATAAAAAAAAAAATGTTTCTGAAAGCAACCCATAAATCCATAGCAAAGATTTAAGAAATAGTATGATGTAGTAAAATCACTAAAGATACAATATATGCTCCCAAAATATTCTGAGTGGTATTCAAGGCACTGAATAGAGAGAATTAAAGCATTTAAGTTTTCAGATTTACAGATAATAGCCCAAAACTCTAGTCACAGACTCAAGTAAACACTGAGCACTTAAATGGATCCCTTGGAAACGAGAATTTTCTAGGTCTTAAGGAGCAATTAAAAAGAAAAAGTACAATTTTTCTCATACAAATATAAAATTAATAAATGTCAAAGGTTTTAAGTCATTAATTAACAAGTCAATCACTAAGACAGTATCACCAAATCAAAAGAGAATTCAGAGAATACACATAAATAGGCAATCAGAAAAGTAAAATGAATTAACTAAGAGATGCAGAACTGATAAATATCCAGAGCATAAAAATCAACAATATTCAAAAGGATAAAATGCATTTCATTTCTATGGACAAGACTCATTTGGATTATTATCAGTTTCTTACACTCACAATTTTGTAAAATAGTTTAAAGACTAAGAAAGGTATAAGCCACTATAGAAATTGATCATTTAGAAAGGCGCATTAAATCATGACACCTGGTTATCTCTCTTTTGTTTTCTGGTCAAGATTGCTTTTATTTTATTTATTTTATTAAACTTATTTGAGTGACATTGGTTAATAAAATTTTATAGGTTTCAAGTGTATAATTCAATAATACATCATATGTATATCACATTGTATGTTCACCACCCAAAGTCAAATCTTTTCTGCCTATTTCAACACGTTTCAAATTTTTCCTGACAAGGGAGATAATTCCTGACAATTTTTCCTACATTTCAGGTCTCCTGACAGTTTATCAGCAAATATATTGATATGAATCAGAGCACATTCTAACAACACAACATCCATGCAAAAGCCACACTCTCCAAACTATAAAATGGAAGAAGTGCTTAGCCCTACCCCACTCAAAAGATGAGTTATTTAGACTTGTCTGAAAATCAAAGAATGCCAAACACTGCCCCAAATGATAAAATGATGGATTTCTTGAAAACATTAAATTGTAAATATGTGGGAACAAAGAAACAACCAAAGAAAAATAGAGAATAATTACTCCTCATCACTAAATAATTGAGAAAAAACTCCTTCAATAGAAATCATGGTACACCACACACACACACACACACACAAACACATTCACAAAGATATAGGCACAAACTCTCAAAAAACAGAAACACAAAGTGTGTCATCTTATTGGATGTCCACGATACCCCCTGACAAAAACTCTCTCCTCGACTACCCCTTAGTCAAGGCTCCTCTGAACTCTTCCCGAAGCAGCCTTGCCCTTTGGGCTTCTGTATTCAACTCTGCATTACCGAGTTTTAGCAAGAATCCTGTCAAGTCAGTTTAGCAGAATTCCTCCCCCCACCCCCGCCATAGCCCTGATGTTTCTTCTTTGTAGTTTTCCATCCACTGATCCTTACCCCACTCCTTGTCGATAAATCCCCATTTTTCCATGCTATATTGGAATGTGGCCCAGTTCTGTACTGAGGTCTCTTCTCCCCTATTGCAAAAGCGTGTGAAAAAAATGTTTTCACCACTTTAACTATTGACCAGCTCTGGTTTTTTCTGAAACTCCCAAACACAAAACTCATTTACACTACATATAGGAAATCTAGGTTATAATCTTTCAATTATGATGACAACTATTATAGTTTAACTACACATAGGTTAGACAATGTTTCAAATAAATCACATATATAAAAATATGTATATATAGATATCTTGAAATATTAGCAATACACATATATTAACACATATATATAATTTATGCCTATATCAATATATATTGTTTTTATATATTAACATTATAAATCACTCTTTACCATGTGACACTTAATTACTAAACAAGTGCTATGACCTAAGTGCTATGGGGAAGATTTAAAATAAATATAACACATAGTCTCTGCATTCAATAAGCTTATGATTTTGTTGGGGTAGACAGAACACACACATACACACGCACACACACACAAAAAAAATTCTATATTTTATTAGAAAGCATAAAGTTTAATGGCTCCAAAGCAAAAGAATATCATCACAAGCTAATGTGCAAGTAAAAATTCTATCTAGTGAAAATTACCAATAAAAATCCCTTAACCCTCCCATCAAGTACAATGTTGTACCATTTCTCAAATAAACTCATCACAACCAATTTTTTCTTAAGCCCCTTATCTGATACCTATTTCTTACCAGATAGCTTGCATTTTTAAAATTCATTTACTTTAATTAGTTTCAAATGTAGAGTACATTGTTTAGATATCTATATAGTTCATAAAACGATGCCCCAAATTGCTCTCTCCCTCCCTGACCCACTACCTAGCCAACGTATTAATGCTAACTGCATTCCCTATGTTGTGCTCCCCTATGCTAACTGCATTCCCTATGTCGTGCTCCCCATCCCCATGACCTTCCATAAGCTACTAATTTGTACTTCTTTAACCCTTCACCCCATTATCCCAGTCCCCCAACCTCCCTCCATGCTCTGGCTGTCACCAAATTGTCCACTATATTTGTGAGTCTGTTTTTGATTAGTTTGTTCTTTTTAGCCCTTAGATTCCACATATAAGTGAAATCATATAGTGTTTATCTTTCTCTGTCTGACTTAAATACCTTCTACGTCCATCAAAGCAACATCTTTTTCCATCCCTTTCCTTTTAGTTTGTGTATGTCTTTTAATCTGAAGTCTCTTAGAAGCGACATGCAGGGGTCTTGTTTTCTTATCCATTCATCCATTCTTTTAGTTGGAGCACTTAATTCTTTTCCAATGAGGTACTTATTGATAGAAAGATAGTTGTTACCATTCTTTATTCCTGTTTTTGATACATGTTTTTTCTTCTTAAGAAGTCTCTCCAACATTTCTTGTAGTACTGGCTTGGTGGTGATAAATTCCTTTAGTTTATTTTTGTCTAGGAAGCTCTTTTTCTACCCTTCAACTCAAAATGATAGCTTTGCTGGATAAAGTATTATTGGTTATATATCCTGGGTCTTCATCACATCGAATATTTTTTGCCAAGCCCTTCTGTCCTGCATAGTTTCTTTTGAAAAATCAATCTCATGTGTTTTCCTTTATAAGTAACTATCTTTTTCTCTTGCTGCTTTTAATATTCTTTAACCTTTGGCATTTTAATTATCATGTGTCTTGGTGTGGGCCTCTTTAGATCTCTGGTTTTGGGGATTCTGAGCTTCCTGGGCTTTTGTGTCCATTTCCTTCAGTAGGTTAGTAAAGTTTTCCATCATTATTTCTTCAAATAGCTGTTCAACATCTTGATTTTCTTCAGATACGCCAATCAGACAGATTTTGGACCCTTAATAGGGGTCCCATATCCACCTTAAATTATTTTTATAGTCTTAGCATCTCATTTCTTGCCATTCTGATTGAGTGTCCTTGGCTTTCCCATCCCCTAGATAGGGCATTTGATCCTTTTCTTTATTCACTTTGTTTATTCCTTTGTTTATTCCATTTAATATACTTCTCATCTCAGATCATGTATTCTTCATTTCAGACTGGTTCCCTTTAGAATTTCCATTTCCATTTTTATGCTTTTTTCATGAAGTTCTCACTGAATTTATCTACCCTTCCCAAAGTTCATTGAGCATCTTTATAACCAGTGTTTTGAACTCTGTACCTGTTAGATAACTTACTTGACTCCATTATATCTGAATCTCTGTTCTGTTCTCTCATATGGTTTCTGCTTCTTTGTCTTTCCATTTTGGCTGCCTTTCTGTATCTGTTTCTATGTACTCAGCAAAGTTCCTAAGTCTCCCGGTCTTCTTAGTGTGGATTTGTGAAGTAGGTGTCCAGTGGCACAGTCCTGAGAGGAGTCAACTGCAGGACAAACTTAGCCTAAGCCTCTGTCCTTCCAGGGCCACCTGTTAAGATTCAGCCAACAATCCACAGATGTTGTGCTAATAGTTACCTCAAAAGGCCACACCAGAAACTGAGGCCAGCTGCTCGGTGATATTCAGCATTGAGCATCTGACTCACTGAGGATATACCTGGATGTGGCTTGAGTAGGACCATGAGTTGGGGGAAGCAAGGTTTCAGGAAATTCTCTGGGCTGAGCGACCTCTGTTATGCAGTTTGATGACATTTTGGCTATGGTGGCCTTGTGTCAGTGCACTGAGACAGAGGAGGGCTCAGCAGAGAACAATGGGTACCACTGGCACTTCTGTACAGAGTCTCTCCTCAGCCCTCACTTCAACAATGTCTCCCTGTAAGTGTCTGAGGGGCCCTGTGCACAGCCTAATTGGCACTGGTGCTCAGAGTGAGCAGATCCATCACCACAAAAATCCACTCACGAATGTGACCACTTTAGGAGGTCTCCATCTCACTCAGCCACTCGGGACTAGGCAGCCCCACATCATCGCCCCATCCTACCTTCTGCCATTGCAAGGTGCTTTCTTGGACTTCTCCCTAGTTGTATGGCTTGCTCCTCTAGATCCCAGGCAATTTTTCCTTGCTGCTACTCAATCAAATCACAACTTTGATTGATCCCCAGAGGGATGAACAGAGCCTCTATCATCTATGCCATTTTTTTCCGCTTCCTGATAGCTTGCATTTTAAAGGCCATGTTTTTTAGAAAACTTAAATAGAATGTGCACAATGTGACCTCATATTATTATGATTTCAGAGTCAGAAGAAATTACTGTGAGCTAGAACTCCTTTAAAAGGCTTTGAAGAGAAAGCCCTGAAAGATAGGCAGGGATTATAACTGCTCTAGTGATTCCCAGTTCCTTCATAAATAGTGGGTTTAACAGGGTGTGATAAATAGTAAGATCAAGTCTGAAGATAATATGCCTGAAGATATGCAGTGAAATACATTAGCCTAAGGATGATAGGGAGGTAAGCAGGTAAGTGAGTGGGTGGGTGTGTGGGTGGGTGTGTGAGTGAGTGAGTGAGTGAGTGAACTAATGAAAGAACAAATAGAGCTTCCTGGTCTTTGCATGTCAGTGACTGACCAATGAGAAAATCAGCTCCCTGATTCTCCCCACTTATTCTCTGTAGTCAATTATGACTTGACCACGATTAATTATGAAGACCCAGGAGATGACCATAAGTTCTAGTACAGAATCAAAAGCAGTAGAGGTGGTAGATTTCTGACTAAAAAAAAAAATGTGCTGATACCTAAGAGAACAGAGAGAAGGGATAAAAAGAAGCAATGTAATTCATTTTCTTCATGTAACTTTCCTTTGAATATTTATGTGGAATGTTGAGAACAGCATAGTCCTGTATATGATGAGCCTGCAATTCCTCTGGGAGAAACATCCTCAAATTTAAGTGTACAGCAAAGTGCTTTGCACCCTTATTTGAGAGAGCAAGACAGCAAGCAGGAAAATGGTAGAAAGCAAGACAGCAAGCAGTAAAATGGTAGTGCATGACACAAATATTTTAACACCAATTCCAATGAGTAAGCATACTCATCGTACAATGTGGGAAGGTCAAAAGCGTGAGAATACTTAATGCAGACACATAAGCAACTTACAACAAAAACTTCCTTACCTTACATTATGAAGTACATGAGTACAGTGTCACTGTGCAGAAATATTTCTATTCAGATATTTCTTTTATAAAGGAACCTGAAGTTACCATGGGAACCTAGGGCTAAGTAAAGTAATATGTATCTGATCTATTTATGATACATCCTTTTCTCTGCATTTGCAGATACTATTGCTTCTTAGAAATTATTTTGGAAAAGTTCATGTTTTAAACCTGAGTTCAGTGTCTATCTTTGTAAATAAACAAGGTCTTAAAGGTACTCAATTCAATCTGTATTTCAATATCTATTTATGGAGCACCTCCCATGTGTCACTATGTAGATGCTAGGGATCCCGAAGTGAACAAAATAGTCCTACTGTCATGAGACTTACATGTTAGTGTGATGAAAGTGCACAGGGTTTCTTGGGGAAAACCCAGCTTAGAACATTTTCCTCCTATGGCTCTCAATCCAAGCTTCGGAAGGGGTAGGGAGTGAACTGGGAATAATAAGCCTAGATCCCAATTTCACCTCTGCCAGTGATAAATTTAAGACCCCAAGAAACTCAACTCTCTGCACATCAGGTTCCTCTTACTCTTTGAAAGAAAAATCTATGCTTGTGTTATTATACTTTATATCTCATATTTTCACTGTTCTTGATAAAGGGAAACCAACCAACTCTTGCACTGGCACACACTTGTCAGGGAAGGTTTAAAAAAAAAAAAGAACATTCTAAAACAAGTCTAACCATGAAAACAGTGAAACTTAGATTTTTTTGAAGAAACCTGCAGCTAGACAATCTATAATAATATTAATATTAGAAATATTAATTTGAAAACCATAGAAGATACTGAGGAAAATGTATGCTCTTATATAAAAACATTTTTAAATACATGCAATCATTATTTGATTTGTCTAATTACATTTAAACTTGCTGAATTAATATATATTTATCTCTACTCCTTACGAACCTGTAAAAGAGTTGAGTTCCTAAAGGAAGTAGAGAGTAAAGAAATAAAAATATTATAAGATGACAAAAAATAGAGAAGTGAAAAAGACAAGAGATTCAGGTGTCAATTATTTTTGGCGGGGAGATGGAAAGTATAAGTTAGGTTTATTGACTCATGAAAGCGAGAAATCTGAAAGCTGAGGACTACATAAGCTGATGATAACAAGAAGAAAGCTGATCTGAGTTACAGAAACTCTCAGAATTGAAGGCACCAAATATTTCAGAAAGCAAATAAAATCTACAAACAGAAAGATTAGATGAATATCTGTTTGAGAATACAGACCCCTCCAATTTCCTACCACATGATGACAAGAGACAAGAATTATGTCTGCTGGAAAAAAAATGAACTAGGAAGGTTACAGATTCAGGAACATCAACACAGAAAATGGAAGGAAAGACGTCTTACTGAAAACAGAAGACACGTGAACAGCTACGTAGTGAATGATGAAATCCAACTCAGAGATACTTGCCCATCCACACTGAAACCAAAGCCCAGCTAATTCCAACTTGAACCACCACCCCCAGACTTGCAGAGCCACATTTCTGCTCTCCCAAAGGAGCCTTCAGTGGATGTAATACCTCACATTAGAAGCATTATCCGTATCATTTCAACTGATTTTCACATCTGCTTAGCACAGAATTGAGATTAGCAGGAATGTAACCTTTACCCACAATACGATTGTTATTTTTATTAATAACACCAATAACATTTGCATAATCCTATAAGCTTTCCAAAATAATTTTCATAACATTATCCTACTTTAACTGATCAACAGCATCACCCTACACAGTAGGCAAGTGTCTTACCTCCGTCCTCATGGCCACTGACATATTTTAATCACCACTTTCTGATGCCTGGATGACGACCACCAACAGCCTAACTGGCATGCCTCTTCTGCTCTCGCCCACATTCACAACAATGCAGCCAGTTCTAACTATGTCATCCCTGCTCAAAACCCTACAACAATGTCCAATTGGCCTGAGGATAAAGTCAATAATTTTAGCATACATTAAAAGGCCTTTCTTGATTCATTCTCCATCTGCTTCTTCAAGTTTCATTTCTCAATCTCTTCATATATGAAATATTGAAATAATGGGATCAAATATGCTATACTCTTTCTGGTCTCCAGGCCCTGACTTTTTCTCTGCCTAGAAGCTCTCTCTGCTCATACCTTGTAATAACATAAGGAAATCTATATAATAATAAAGCCTTCTTTTTCAGGCCCATATCTGACAACTGCAGGGCAAGGGCAAGAGTATAAATACTCCCATCCTCTTTTATACCCACCTCACACCCCAAATAGCCTCCTTACAAACAAGTGGTGGCCCCAGCTGCCCATCCAAGGTCTGACAGTGCCCCTCCCACAATAACACAGTCTGTCGTCAGAAGGCTGGACCTGGGAAAAGCCCATGAAGGCCCTGGAAACAGACCTGGACCTTTTAAGAAAGATCATGCGACCTACAGTATGGCATAAAAGGGTGAGGGGAAGGGGGACACAATCTCTGGGTGGGCCCATCTCCTTGGCCCACAGACTGCAAAGCAGGAGGAAGAACACAGCTGGAAGAGGACCAAAGTGGGGCCCTTTATAGCAGAGACCAATGTAGGGGCTCCTCTAGGCAAGTCTGAAGATGATACTGATCTCTATTATATAATCTGAACAAAAGATATTTACCACTTCATAACACAGAACTTCCTATGACAGAGTAGGCATAGTCAGTCTACCTCTTAATGGGTTCTTGGGTGAAGAGGTCTTTGTGTGTGTATGTGCGCGCACGCGCGTGTGTGTATGCACGCACACATGTGCTTCTAATCCAAATTAAAACTGTAAAATAGTCTGTAAAAATCCAACTTTCCAAAAGTGAAAAAAAATCAAATCTTTGAAAATCTACTTGTTATGACTAATTACATATGGTTGCAAGCTTATCTGTATATATATAAACTATAAATTTTTCTATAGGAAATCAGGCTGAATGTGAAAAGATACCTTTACTTCTGTAAATTTGAGCAACTATTTACTATTTAATAAGCACCAGGAGAAACTGCATCAAAAGTTTCAGAAATGTATTAAATATATCCTGTGACACAGCAATTATACTTCTACTTCTAGGAACATGACCCAAGAAATCATAATAGGTTCATATCATAACATTATGAAGTCATATTTCTCCTGACTTCAGAATAAAGTACCTTGTAGGACTTATCACTGAAGGATTATTCTATTATCAATGCATTAGCACCTCAGTCTAGATTAGTTTCTATGAAGGGTGTCAATCATCTTGCAAGGCTTTCAGGGTAAAAGTCACAAGCCATCTCTGAGTCAGAAAAGACCTAGAGCTTAAATACTGTGAGAACAGGCAGATAAAAGCCTTTTTCTGCCACAAAGTGATGAAAAATCTGGGACTAATCAAGTGGGAGAAAGAGAACAAGGAGGTGAAGAAGCTCTGACAAAACACTTTGCTGACTTCATAATTTGGCTCAGGAAAGAGAATCCATTGGCAGAGTCCACACAGAAAAGATTTATAAAATACAATTTAAAGTCAAAAGCTAATAATCATCAATGCTTCCACTTGAAATAGAGCTTTACTTGTAAAGAATGTCTACAGTAATAACATAGGTGATAAGTGGCTCTGAAAATTTTGATATCTAACTCATGTTTTTGCTTGCAAATGTTGTTAGCTAAATAAAAATAGGCTAGTTATTTAAGTTCTTTAACACTCAACGAACCATATAAGAATCTCTCAAATTAACAGAAATTTTTTAAATAGCATAATCCTAATAACATCTATTGTCATAACTACAGTCATAGAAAAACAACTTAAAATATCATTTAGAAGATTTTCTTTTTATTCAGAAAGAATAAAGTTTTTGGCCATTCTACCCTGAACAAGCCCAATTCTATTTGAACTTGGAAGCTAAGCAGGGTCAGGCCTGGTTAGTACTTGGATGGGAAACCACCTAAGAAGGCCAGGTAGTGTAGGCATAAAAATAAAAAAATAAAAAAAATAAGGGATTGTAAACTGACAACAAGGTCCTTGCAATCTGTGAAGTCAACCAAGGGTTGCCTCACCTAAAAGATAAAAAACATAAGATAAAAAAAAAAAAATAAAGAATAGATAGTTGTTCTTGTCTAGCCTACATCTTCTTTCACTGCTTCAGGTAACAGCTTGCTTCTTGCCCTCATTACTCTTTGGAGAACTTTCTAAGATACCATGCAATTCTGATTGGGCAGTCAATCACAGGATGCCAGGCCTTAATATGGACATGTCACCTGGCCAATTTCAGTAAACCACTCACTGGTGCCAGCCAAGATGGAGCCTCCCTTCCCACACAGCACAAAATACGGAAAGCAAGACTCTGAAGAATAAATAACAGCAGGTGAATGGGGGTAGAAAGTCAAAACTCGAATAACAATGGAAGTGAATTTGCTGTTCATTTTATTCCTTTATCACCTGGCTTTGAATTGAAGGTGTGCCAAATAAGGAAACTGTCCTGCAAAAACTCCAAAATAATCCCATCTTTCTGGCCAAAGGACCAAGAAAAGCCCTCTCTGTTAGCTGGATAATGGTGCAAGGGAAACCAAGTGCTTCTTTTTTTTTCTCCTTTTCCCTTCCAGCCCTGCCCCAAGTCCAGTGCTGGTTGTATAACTGCACCGATGGCACCACAGTGATGCAAGCATCTGACACTCCAAGAGAAAACCTGTCTCTCTGGACAAAGGAACTGGAACAAGGGTCTCTGCTGTGCAGAGTTTGGGAGAAAGTCCTTTTTATTCTTTTTCTTCCTTCTTTCTCTTGTCACCTCACCCCAGGTAGAATTGCCAAAAACTACATAAGCTAAAACTATGCAGTAATCCATCTTTCTGACCAAAGGAAATATAAAAAGGAGTCCCTGAGAAAATATCCCAGAGTGATGGAGAAGGGAATCTAGCTCTGATATGAACCAATGCGAGCCCCAAGCTCACCCTAGAACTGGGCATGTGTGGAATAGAAATAAAAATTCAAAGCACAGTTAGGGGGAACTTGACTACAGTACAAACCACCACCCTGACTAAGACCCGAATGGCTCAAGCAAGGGGCAGAGGACTCCTTCCATCCCCAACAAACAATAGCAAAAGTTTTGAAAACTGAATTAACACTAGAACCACCAGATCTATAGTCTGAACCTAACCAGGTCAACTGCCCACTAAAATAAACAAAAAACTCTACAGAGGATTTAAAAACTCTATAGAGTCTCACAATATAATATGTTAAAATTGAGAAGTAACTGACATACAACATTATATCTGTTTCAGGTACACAATATAATGATTCACTATTTGTATACATTGTGAAATTATCACCACAGTAAATCAGGTTAACACACCCATCATCATACAAACACAGACTTATAAATTTTTTTCTTTCAATGAGCACTTTTAATATCTACTCACTTAGCAACTTTCAAATATACAATACAGTATTATTAACTATTTTCACCATGTTGTATTACATCCCCATGATTTATTTATTTTATAACTGGAAGTTTGTACCTTTTGACACCCTTCACCCATTTTACCCAACCCCCACCCTCCACCTCTGACAACCATCAATCTGTTCTCTGTACTATAAGCTCAACAACATAATGTTTTAAATGGCCAGAATACAATCCAAATTATTTGACATACAAAAAAAAAATCTAACCAATACTCAAGAGAAAGACAATCACCTATGATAACCTCAAAAAGCGCAGATACTAAAATTACCAAATAATTTGTCTGCAGCTATTTTAGCCATCCCCCATGAAGTAAAAATGCCCAAAGGCCTGAGGTCCCCAGGGCTGTTCCATATTTCAACCAATTCTTTGAACTATGCCAGAAATACATATAATAAACACCTTGCTTTTGAGCTTAAACTGATCTGAGCTGGGTTGCTGTCACCTGCAAAGTGAGATGCTGAGAAATAGTTGAGATATGGAATAATTCTATAAAACCAATTTGTATACATGCATGTCTGAAATCCTAGATAGATGATTGTGGTGGTGATGACAGCTACTGCTCATTATTAATTAACATATCCCAGTACTTGTGCTAAATTCTTTACAAATATCTCAGTGCTGTCCACCATCTTATAGAGTTTCCTAGATAAGAAAACTGGCAAAGATCTAAGTAATCTCCAAAGTCGAACAGCTGACCTATAGAACTAGGATGAGGGACTAAGTCTGCCTAACTCCAAAGCATGTCCTCGTGACCATTACACTTCCCTTGTTAGATCCTGAGAAGTAATGATAAATCTGAAAACCTTATAAGCATAAATGAGAATAAAAACTGATGCCTCCCCACCCATCTCCAAACTTCACAGAAAGAAAAATTGGCCAGTAATAATTCCTTTTACCCAGCCCCTCCCTGTGCTCTCAAATGCATCACACCATCCCATGTCCTGGTGAATCAATGGTCTCAAAGTAAATTTAAAAATAATTCTTCATAAGTTACTTGCTCCCAAATAGCTTTATTTTCTATCATAAACCTAAAAATTATTAAACTTCATCTGTTTTCCTCATATGTTGGCTTTAAAACAACATTTAATGTTTTGTTTTCTGATTACAAAGCAATACATATTCAGTGTGAAAAGTTTAGAAAATACAGAAACATACAAAGAAAATGAACACCTGCTAAGTTTCTATCAACCAGAAATAACAACTGTTAGATGCCAGTCATATTTCTAAGAATATTTACTTTTAAAATTGAGAAATCATTCATATTATCAAGTTTTTATTATGTAAGTAATAGAGAGTTGCTCTAGAGAAATGAGAAAATACAGATAAAGATGACTTTCTACAGCTTTCTCTTGATTCATATTTTTAAAAGCAATATACAACACAGTCACTTCTAATGAAAAAAATGAAACAAGCATTTTTGTCTTCACAAAATATAATACACTTCTCTGTACCTAGGGATGAATTAAGACAAAAAATAAAAGGCAGACAGGTTCAAAATTATAAAGCCTGTATGCTTTACTCTTTCCTCCAGTACTTATTATGGGCATCTTAGTGGGAAAAATAAATATCTTCTCAGTGCTCTCTCACACTTTTCTCTATGATACAGCTAAGAAATGCTAAACAGACAGATTATTCATAGTCAAAGAAAGAGACTGAGATGAACTTGATTCTAGTCCCAGCATCACCATTTTTTCAGGTGAGTTAGGAAAGCCACTTGACATGTCTAAGTCTCAATTTTCTTGTCTATCAATACTAAAATTGTAGTATCTTCCCTCCTTATCCTGTAGGACTATAAGAACAAGTTAACTGAAATCATTATACAGATATGAGATGATCATTCGTACAAGAGATATAGTAATTTTTAGGTTTGTTTGCCAGGAAACTTAATAAATTATTATATTTTGGGCCACATACTATACTAGGGACTAGAAAATAAGGACTGTAACCTCTTTTACTCATTGCAATTTACCAAAATGTTTCACATATAGTTTCTAATTTGATCATCATGGAAATAACATGAGGGAAGTAGCACCTCATTTCTTTGTTTCTAAGACGCAGACTTGAAGATTTCTAAAATTCATTCCAAAGAAACGTGTCTCTAGCTACACAGAATGACATAACTGCCACAGCCTGTGCCTGTGCAAACTTAACAACAGGTCAACTATTCATTCATTTAATTATCAGTTGAGTTATCTGTATCCCAAGAGTTGAATTTTAGCTTTATTTGCTGCTTATAACATTGCGGGGGAGGGGGGGCGAGGACTTATACAATGATGTGGCACAGAAACCAAAAGTGAATGTGTGTAAAAGGCCACCTCTCCCACAAACAGTAATGCAATTAGATGGTAGAAGTTTCTGAATCCCTAAGAAAAGACCACCAAAGTTTAAAAGCTAGAACAGAACCACTTCATGCATCTTTAAGGGCTGTCACTGAGATATTATTTGCCAAACACTTCTTAATAACTCCAAAGAGATAGTGTTTAATTACAAGTGATAAAATCAGAAATGCAACCTGGTAGATAAGTAGAAATATTTATAAAACAAGGCTCAAATCATTTACATTAGAAAATATGAATTTAAAAAAATAGGAAGCATGAGGCCACAATCTAGCCTTAACTATGTGACATTCTAAGACTAAGTGACTAAGAATATACAGTTGGCCTATGAAAAACAAGAATTTGAACTGCACAGGCCCACTTATACATGGATTTTTTTCAATAAACATACAGTCAGACCTCCATATCCCCAGATTTTGTACTAGCAGATCCAACAAACTTTGGATGGAAAACAGCTAGGAATCTGCTGATGTAGAGGGCCAACTGCATGCACTGTTTTACACCACTTTACATAAGGGATTTGAGCATCCACAAATTTTGGTATCTGCAGAGGGAACCTGGAACCAATACCCCGTGGATACTGAGGGACAACTGTTAAGTTTTGCAGAGTCAAAGCTCACACGTGGATTTTCAACTGCTTGAGTCAGCACCCCAAACTCTGCATTATTCAAGAGTCAACTGTAAATGGCAGATGCCTAAGCACTGCTGAGCCAGGGCAAGAGCCAACAAAAGAGAAAAGTCTTGGTGGTGAGCAAAGCCAGAATGCAGAGAGAATGCAAGAGAGAGAGAGTATAATAATAAAAGAGGAAAATTACACAGACACCAGTGTCATGGAAGGCAATATATCAGTTGCGTGAAGCCACGAACCAGGATCCTGAGGGCAGGTTTAGAAAAGATTCATGTCACCCATTCTCATAAACTGCTGATAAGGAAATAATTAGGAAGAATGTTTATGTATTTCAAGTGGGGGCACAGATTCAGTCACAGACATAGATATTAAAGAAGAATGATATAAAATTAAGTGGGTACATTTTACTATTGTTTGTAGGGAAAAAATTACTATATATTTAACACAATAAAGACTTCTCTCACCTTTCAAAAAAGTTAATAAAACTTTGGTGCATTCTAAAGTAAATGGTGCTTAAGAATTGAGGAAATATGGTATAATAAGAAATCTGAGACTCAAGATTTTTGAGATGCAGCAGCATGTATAAGGCATAGCTAGGAGCCAAAAATGGCACAGGTAAAATTCTGTCTTCACTATAGCCCAGCATCTAACATTAGCAATTTACTTATTAATATGTATTATGAGTACTTCCCTCTTTTATTACTTGCTTTTAGTACTTAGCCCTTCCTATCTCAGCGGGATGCCCACTGCTTCTCAGCAGGCTTTTTGTACTTCTCTAGTCAACTCACTTTCATATTCTCCTCACAACAAGCCTAAAATTAACATTAATATTTTCAAGCCATATACTAAAGCTAAGTCACTTCACTCTCAACAGATAACCTTGCTTTCTAATTCAACAAGAAAATAAAAGCTCTCCAGGCATGAATTTCCTCAAGCTATTTCCCTTCTGTGTGTGTCTGCATACACAACCTTACTTACCTGCTTGCCTCCCTCCCTTGGGTCTCAGGTAACAAACAATGCATGCATCCTACTTTACAAAATGAGCATCTCTGTTTTTCAATTCTCATCCTCTCCTCAGACTTGTTTCATTAATTATTCTGCCTCTCTCTTGCTTCTGTTTATGCCCCTCTCTCTTCTGGCTCTCCTCTAAACCTATAAATTAGTCATGTCTCTCTCATTATTAACAAGAAAATTTCCACTGATCTGTGTGTTGGTGATTCATCATTGCGCTTCAGATCCTTTCTCTGTCCTTATTTATCCAAAGGCTGACCTCTCTTCTCTAGACTATATTGCTCAAGTTCCTTTGCTCTCTGGATTCTGGTTATGTTCATCCAATGGGATAATGGAGGGAAGCATCTACCTCCCACTTTCCACAGCCACTGAGCTTCCATAACCAAACCCCTACTCTGCCCCTTCAGTCTCTGAGTACCAACACCTTTCTGATCTACTCCTGCTGGTCCCCAGTAATCCCTTGTCAGTTCCCTTAAAATTAGTCCACATAAAAACTTACTTTATTAAATTCTTTTCAGTTGAACTTTTTGTGTGAGCTGTTTCCTGCCAGGACTCTGACTGATACATCTCATGTCTCCTTTCCATTCCTTCCCAGTCATGCTTCCTGTAGGAAAAGTCTATACTATCTCACACTGTTCTCTCACTTACTCTTCTACTCCCTATGATCTGGCTTCTGCCGTCCATGAATCTCCTAAACTTATCTCTCAAGTAGGTTATTTAGAACCAATTATGA
The DNA here is from genome assembly GCA_004027375.1 of Macroglossus sobrinus. Taxonomy (NCBI): domain Eukaryota; kingdom Metazoa; phylum Chordata; class Mammalia; order Chiroptera; family Pteropodidae; genus Macroglossus; species Macroglossus sobrinus. Next base: position 866,853 of record PVKZ01000337.1, on the reverse strand, counting down.
TAAGGCCCTGTCTACCTTCCAGCTATATCTCCTATCATCTGCCATTAAACCACGTGTTCCAGCCATAATAAGTGCTCCTAGTTGTCTTAGAACTCTTACAAGATTCCTTCCACCTAAAGAATCCTTCTTTGCTTCGGGCACCTGGTGAACCCCTAATCATTGTGCAAGTCACAGCTCAGGAAGCACCTCCTTCTGGGCATCCTTCCTTTACTCAACCAACAGCCAGAATTAATTATTCCTAACCTGCACCCCCAGTTCCTGTATAAAACTCTTATGTTCATCACATTACATCATTGATTTACTTGTAATGCCATCAAATGGTTATCTCTTTCAGAGCAGAATGGCTTCAAGTCCCCAGAAAACAGATCTTGAGGCAAAAGCTTAGGTGATAACACTCTGTTGAGAAGGCAATTCCAAGGAAGCAGGAACAAGTAAGGAAAGTAGCGAAGGGCAAACATAAGACAGTGTGTCACTAAGCTAACCACAGCTTCGTTAGAAACCGAATGCTCAGGTTTGCTGAATGTCTTCATAGAGGTAGTATGAAGCTATTGGATCGCCAAACAACTCCGTAAGTCATAAGAAAGAATTTATCTACTGACTCCCTTGTATCATTGGTCAAAGTTTAGCCACATGGGATGTTAACTCCCCACAACTTGCAGGTTGCAACAGGTGAGTGCTGAGCAGGTCCCCCTGTGTTTTAGTGGCAACAGGGAAACCTTAGGTCTTCAGGCAAGAGGCACATGGCATAAGCAGAAAGATACTGTTGAGTTCTTCTGTCAAGCAACATGAGGGCCTCCTCTTGACATAAGTCAGCCACAACTGTGGGAGCAGCAGAAGCTGGCTCTGGTTAGTCGGCAAGACAAGAACATGGATCTGAGGTGATGCACACACTGAATGTGGATCAAGAACTTAGTAGAGACATTGCTTAACAACAGGGATACATTCTGAGAAAAGTGTCATTAGGTGATTTTGGTCATTGTGCGAACAACTCAGAGTGCACTCACACAAACCTAGGCCATATGGTATAGTCTGTTGCTCTTAGGCTACAGACCTGTACAGAATGTTACTGTACTGAATACTGCAGGCAACTGTAACACAATGGTGAGTAGTTGTGTAGCTAAACATATCTAAAAATAGAAAAGGTACAGTAAAAATATTGCCTAAAAGTTAAAAAATAATACAATATACAGGTATAACTGTATAAAACACTTAACTGTGAATAGAGCTTGAAGAATTAGAAGTTGCTCTGGGTAAGACAGCAAATAAGTGGTGAGTAACTGTGAAGACCTAGGACATTACTATATACTACCACAGACTGGATACACACTGTACCTTTAGGCTACATTAAACTTATAAAACAACACAAGATTAAATTATGCACAAAAGAAAATGATGCAATCAAGAAACATAGTAAACATGAGATGTATGAGGCTGCTGCCAGAGTAACACAGTCTACCATTTTACAGCAAAATTTATATACAAGTAGAAAAAGTAAACTCTAAAAAAATTAAATAAAAAGTACAGTAAATAAATAAAACAATAACATAGTCATTTGTTATCATTGTTAAGTATGGACTGTATGTAACTGCATGTGCTAAACTTATAACAGCTGGCACTGAAGGTTTGTTTACACCAGCATCACACCACAAACACATGAGTAATGCATTGCACTACAACTTAAGACAGCTACAATGTCAGTAGGTGATAGGAATTTTTCAGCTCCGTTATAATCTTATGGGCCACCCTTATATGGGGTCTGTCATTGACTGGAATGTCATTATATGGTGCATGACAGTACAGCTCTAGAAAAATTATAGGACTTGATAAATATGTATTGACTAATTAGAAGAAGAAGAATTTATACCTTTGCCCAACTGAGAAATCTCTATTGAGAAGTCTAAATTTTTCAATGGAGAAGAAATCTAAATCAATTTTGATCATAGTTACCCAGTTACCCAAGATTAACAATTAGCTGTTTTCAACCGTAAAGCACAAAAACTTGCTTGTGTCCACAACCTAATTCAAGTTAAATCAGGTCTGTCAGAGCCCTTGGTAATGATGAGTGAAAATCTATGTTCACATAACATTCATACCTTTCACTTAGTTCAATCCCCTACAGGGACCAAAGGCTAGAAGGTATCTTGAAATGTCACTTAATCCATCTCTTCCCCCAGGGGCAAGATAATATCAAAAAATAAATAAATAAGAGTTTCCTTTGCAATTTCCAAACCACCTTCAGAGTTCAAAAAGTTAGTCTCTTCCTCCTAATGCCCGAGAGCAGCACCCTGCTGCAGGGCAGCCTCCACACCTAAGGGAGCCGAGCTGTGAAAAGCAGTAACTCCTCATAGGCTCCTGGCTGCAATGCAGAGCTCTGTTATTGGAGAACCCAAACTTCATCAAAATAAACTGAAAGGGGTATTCAAAATTCTTCCATAGTATCACATCATTAAATTACAACTGCCTTAATAAAGGCTTCGCAATTTTTCTTTCAATAATGGCCTATGTTAACATTTACTGTTAAGTATTTGAGCCACAGATAATATTGTGGAAACTAACACCCTCTCAAAACTTTTTTAAATTGTTAAGTGAAGTTCTCTCTTAACATTTTTGTAAAATTGCTTCTGCTTAAGTGTTTGATTGCATTTGCACTGAATTTTTAAGGTCTTTGTTGAAATAAACCATGTATTTACAACTATGTTCTTGGCCATAGTAATTTATGTTTCAACCAAGAGGCAGAACTATGTATATAGTTGATAAAAGTACAGGACTCTGAAACTAGACCTGATTTGATTAATTGGCAGGTTGCTTAACATTTTGTGAACTATAAAATAGGAGAAAGGATAGTATCTTCTTCATGGAATTGAAAGTGAAATGAATTAATATATGAAAGTACTTAGGATAGCACCTGAATCAGAGTAACCACTAGAGAAGTACTGCCACTATTACTACAAAATAGTTTAAACAGGTTTAAAAAACACGCCTGCATCAAAACATGTCCTTGTTACATGACTATGTACACGTTGTCTCCATTCCTCTAGAAAATCTAAGCAATCCAAAAAAAAGGATAATACTATCTCTATCTTTATAAATATCTCACAGCCTGCCATTGAGCCTGAAACTGCACATAACTGATCCATAGTATGTACTGTGTTGCATGAAACAATGAACCAAAAAATATATCACTTACCCCAAAAAAAATTATCTTCGAAGTTTTAAGAAAACAGAGAAGCCTAAATGAGAAAATTTACTATTCCTTCATATATACCAGCAATTAAAGTAGAAATGGACCCAACTTAATACAGTGTTATAAAATCATAAATAATTGTAAATTAAATGGCAAAAATCCTTCATAGTGAGATGCTATTAAAATAAAATGGACAAAGGCTAACTAAGCAATTATTTTTGTGGTTTTCATAATTAATGAACCCAAGAGAATGTAGACATTTTTTAAATATGCAATTTTAAACAATTGTGGCTTTATTTCACTTTTAAATTATGCAGGCTATATGTTCTGGGCTCCAAATATCTTTCTGCTTAGCTATAATAAAGAGTAAAATATGCACATACAAACATGAGCCTATTCAGAGACAGAAGATTCTCGCATGCTGGCTTTTGGCTACCTTACCCATAACTTGAGACAGTCTGAAGCAGATGAGCTGGCAGCAGTGAGCATGATGAGTTGCAGGGGTCTATAAAGTGTTATTTTATTTCAAAGTGTTCTGTAAAACCGTAAATGTAAACAAGCACACTAGAATTAACAGACCATTTCTAATGTAACATTTGCAGTAATTTAAAGTAATATTTTTTGCCCTTTATATTTAGTGAAAAGAAACTGCCATACGTTACTTACTATCCACTTAAGCAGAAATGACTAAAATGAAATTCCTGAGGCAGAACTGATTTTCATTTTTAGCCCATACTTTATCCCCCTGTGGCAGCTCTGACCACCTTTTCTGGTGCTTATTGTTTGTGCCTTGCTTCTTTGCCTCAAGTTCCAAGTGAAAAGCCCCGAGTTCTGTTCTTTAAACTGAAATCCCACAGAGCAGAAAATTTACAAATCTAAAATATAAAGAAAATAGCGCATCCTTATTTTTATAGAACAAAATCATAAGCCCTCAAAACCTTGATTCAGCCTTGGATAAAATTAAGAGAAAAACTCTGGATCAAAATACTATTTTAAGAGAAGCCACACAAAGAAATAATCTTGTAAATCTCAGTACCTTAAGAGCTCAAAGTGTTGAAATAGCTGTTGCTGTTTTCAGAGAAATAAAAAAGATGTTAAAGATTATTTTCTAAAGACCACTAGAGCCCAATGAACAAAAAGCAAAGTTAGAGAACTAGTTAGGTGTGTTAATGGTCATTTCAGTTTAAATCTATATGTTCTGTGGCCCTCATCATAAAAAATTCCTTTCTCTAATGTTTGCAGAGAAGAAATAAGCCCCCCAACCACTAACTACAAAGATTTTATGTAATCTCCTTGGACTATAACATTTAACTATACAGCACATTATAGCCCCAAACCTTAGAGACCTGTTATCTGTTGGAGGAAATGATGTTTGTTCCTTTCATCTATAGGATATATTTACCATTAAAAAATGGAATTTATTCATCTGAGCTATAAATAAACTCACCAGAGCTGTATTAATCTGATGTGATCATGGATAGATTTATTTATAAATGTATCATATTTAGATTTGCCATACATCATAACAGAAGGCAATGAGCACTATAGTTAAGATACAGATTGACTGCTACAAAAGTCCCAAGGACTAGCAAAGTGCATGCGCATAGTTGACATAGAGCAAAAGCCTGGAAAGTGACTATATCAAGTGATTGGGAGAGTGATGATGATTCGTTTTATAGCTGAAGAAACAAGAGTTCCATGCTATTAAATAACTGCTACTGAATAGCTAGTCAGTAACAGAACCAGGACAAACATTCCAAGGCACAGTACCCCTAGTATGATGTTTTGTCGAGTACTCCACACAGCTCTCTTTCCAGGAAAATAGGTTCTCATTTCCATACTTCCTTTTTTCTAGTGATTATCATCATATATGTGGTCAATGAGAAAAATTTACTATCTTCTACTTTCAAAACACATGCATGATATTCCTGATTACAAACACAATTACAAAATTACTGTTGATAGAAAAACGTGTCCCAGCTCTGTTTTGCATGTTCTTAAGTAAAAGCAAACCAAAAACAAGCAGTTCAGAGTTGGCTTCGAGGTTCCACTAGGTCATGAGGCCTCTTCTTTTTGCTTCATCCTTTGACTTCCATCCTCAAGGTCACCTCATGACTCAATATTGCTGCTGAAGCTCCTGCCATTATATTCTATGACAGTTAGCAAAAAGAACTGAAGAGGAGAGAATGTGCACCCTCTCTCTTTTAAAGAGCCTTCTAGAAATCCCACCTGACACATCTATTTATGCCTCATTTGCCAAAACTTGGTACCTGGCCATAAGCTGCTAAGAAGCTTTGGAAAGGGTCTTTTAATTAAGCATGCTCTCACTAAGAAAGAAAAGATGATAAATATTGTTAGAGAACTACCTCATATGTCTTTTCCAATGTGTAAATAAAAAGTATCATCAATGAAGAAAAGGAAAGGAAACTGCTGCTAAAATAGGAAGCTGACTGAAAAAAAATTAGAAATTTCTAAAATCTAGTGTTCCTAGATTTAGTTCAAGAATCTTCAGGCATCATGAAATCCAAATAAAACAGAGATTTACCATAAGCTTTTACTAGAAAAATGAGACCCACATTATTTCCTAAGCTAAGTTCACATGGAAAAATTAGGAAAAGCAATTTTAACTAAGCCCTCATAAATATTCTTTGTCTTTCCCAGACTGTCTGATCACATTAAATGAAAAGGTGAAATTCCCCCTATTTGTGCTGCTATAGGGACAGAACTATATCATTCTAAAAAAAAAAAAAACTGTCTAATGCCTTCACTGATGTTTCGATCTAAAATAAATTCAGAATGTTAAATTTTGGAAATCCTACCTCAATTGGAAAGCAGCACCTGAAATCTTTTAAATTAAAAAATGTCACGATCCTCTATCATTTTAAAAATGATAGTAAAAACTATAGAAATTCATTAAGAATAGGAATGAGCTCCTATGAAATGTAGTGACTGGAACCCAGAACTGAGTTCACTTCAACTACCACATGGTGATCCCCTACCACATAATATGCACTAGGACTATAACAGTGAACAAGACACGGCCCTGTCCTCCAGAACAAATAAAGGAATTTGCAGATGATGAGTTATTTCAATATATTGTATCTGCTAAGGGTAGAACTTCAAAAGAAAATCGTGCATATTCGTTATTAAAATAAGAAGATTCTTACAAATATTTGGAGAACAGCTAATTAGTTACTAAGAATGATAAATCTCTCATTTTAATAACGATTTTTATATTAAATTAGAATTATACTATTACCTCTCATTTTCTTTTACAAATCGATTGTTTATGAAAACAATCATGGGTTTAAGATTGTAATAGAATCTAAACTACTTGCTCATCAGTCCAGTTCCTTAATAACATAAGCCCTCAAAGCTATCTCAAAATGCAACTTTTAAACACTTCTAACATTTTGGTCAACTAGCCCAATTACTAACCTCTAGAAGTACCATGTGCTTATCTGCCCCCTCTATTATGAACAACTCACTTCACTCTCTCTCTTTCCCTCTCCCTCCACCCTCCAGCCACATTCTTTTCTTCTTACAAATCCACTTAACACTTCTCAATGGACTCTATCCCAAATCAAAATCTCTTTTGATCTCCTTTAGCTTTTTCATCTGCACCACTGATATGATTTCTCAGATTTCCTTTCTTATTACAAAACTTATGTTCCTTGCCAAATTTTAATCTCTTGTGGGAGCAGAAATTAAGTTTTATATTGCTTTATATTTTCTGAGCCTAGAGTAGCTAACATGTTCAAGTGAACATTGATTAATTTTGATAATTATCAATCATATCCCTTTACCCTATATGCAGAGGGAAGGGCAGGAGAATTACCTAGAAATGAGATACCCACTGGGGAAATGAGGTAACCACATAGACTTTCCTTTGTTCCAAACACACAGAGAGTCACAAAGATAAGCATAAAATATTCTCTTGAATTAAGAGACATAACAATGAGTAAATCAAAGTAATTTATCAGGTGTTTTAAAATTTCAAGATAAAAGCCATCCGATTAGTATAAGGTCCTCATCAATCATCTTAGATGCCTAAATGATGTGGCAAAGCATGAATAAAATGCACATCTCTGAGTAATAGCTCCACTAACACATATACTTCCTAAAAATGGAACTAGTTAAATATTCCTTGTCTAAAATGTGATGAAATTTCCTTTTAGGGCTTCCTAACACCTTACAACAAAAAAGCCATTACTAAGGAATTTCCCAGTCACTGAGCTTGGGTTGCAGTAGGGGGTTAGGGGATAGGAAGTTTCACTACATACAGAAAAAAAAAACTGGTGTCTCAGAAATTGGATGGGAGAATGGTGGGGAAAAAAAAGTTAACCTTTCAGCTGTTACTAAAATGAAATCTGAATTTTATAGGCATATTTAGTAGTCAGCTCATAAATCAACTCCTCCATGACTAAAGTTAGAAAGACAGAGCTACACTTCCTGCCTCATAGTTCATTCATTCATTCCAACATGTTAAATACTAATATGTCTGTTGAAATACCATGGTCTGCAAGTAAGAGTAATGCCTTTTCAAACTGGTTTAAGCAAGAAAACTAGGTAGGAGACTTTTCAGTTGACTGATTCAACGGCTTGAGGATGTCCTCAAGAACTCAGGTTCTATTTTTCCTTTCCATCAGGATTGGCTTTACCTTTCAACTGGCCACAAGATACTTGTAGTAGTTCCAAGTATCACCTCCACAGAATGTAATATCCAGAAACAGAATAAAAAATCAACTCTTTCAATTTTTATTTCTTATGGTTAATAAAACTTCCCCTCAATTCTCATTGGCCAGGACAGGATCATATTCTCACCTTTAATCACTATCAAGGGAAAGAAGATCCCCATGATTGGCTTTAATAGTTTTTTAGCAAACTATTTAACTCTGCCATTGTAGCAAGAATAGACAATACATAAATGAGTAAAAGTTTCTGTGTTCCAACCATATTTACAAATATGGAGGGCTGCCTATGGTTTTATGTAGTTAACTGACTCCTAATTTAGACTAACAGAAGGTATTCCTAGAGATGTATATAAAGTTGTTTTCCCAGAAGCACACTGTAGACTCATAAACAATATTGAGGTGGAAAAAGGAAGACAGAAGAGAGCAAATGGATGTAGCATCCAACTAGATCTGTTACAACCTACATTGTGCTCCATGCTAATGCTAAAAATGTGAGTAAGGCCAGGCTGCCTATTACCCTTTGTGATTTCTTATACTCTTTCAGGGATAATAATAAATATATAAAGTGACTTGCCTCAAAGAGTTTGAAATTGGGGCAAGGGAAAGAGTATAAAATAAATAAGATTCAAGAAAAGGAATGTGCCTAGCCAATAATACTGAAAGCCAGGAGAAGAGTCATTAAAATACTTTCTCCCCAGAAATCTATTTTCATGGATTTATTCATTTTTAAAATGATTGTTAAGTATGTATTATATTACAGTTAAAATTTACTAAGATCTTACTAATGTGCTAAGTATGGTACCAAATGCTTTACATGAATTATCTAATTTAATTTTCACAACAACTCCATGAGATATATTCTCCCTTTCTAGAGAAGAAGACAAATAAGTAACATGGTCCAAATGATAGTGTAGGGAGACCAGGTCATCTTTCTCTGAGAGCCAAACCCTTAACCACATTGAAACCAGCCACTGAGTAAATGTGAGAAAACTCAAGGAAAACAAGACAGATAAGATCCTTGCCTTTGGAAAATATGTATTGTAGTTAGAGACAAAGTACCAAAAAATCAGATCACTAAGGCTATGATACAAATTGGAAATAAATAGGGTGCCCTACTTTAGTTATGGTGCATGGAAGGTGGCATTTATATGACCTGAAAGATAAGATGGAACCAATGATGGGGGTTAGGGAGAGCTGGCCAGATAGGGAAGGAGCCCAAGGAAGAAAGTCCCAGGAGAGAGACCAGCAGCTACTAAAGCCCAAAAGAAGAACAGGGCTGAAATGTCTGAGGAACACAAGCAGGTGAATCTGACTACAGTTTTGGGGAACCAGAGAAGAATAACATGAAATGAGAGGTAGAGACACCAGAAGATAGTCTTCTTGTATACCATGGAATAGAGTTTGGATTTTGTCCCCAGTGCAATAAGAATCTATTAAAGAGTTTGAAGTAAGAGGATAATTTGACATAAATTTGATTTTTTAAAAGAGCACCCTGGCTGCTGTACAGAGATAGAAGTAGAGGGACAGCAGTTAGGGGTCTAGTGCAGTTTTTCAGGTGACAGAGAAAAGTGGTGTGGCCTAGGTTAGTGGATTCCAGATATTCTGATTTTTTAAAAAGTGAAATGTCCTTCATATACCATACAGTTCACCAACTTAAAATGAACAATTAGGTAGTTTTTAGTACATTCACAAGGTTGTGCAACCATCATCACTAATGAATTACAGAACATTGTCATCACCCCCCTGCCAATGGAATCCACATACTCCTTAGTAGTCATTCCCTGTTCATCCCTCTTCCCATCCTCTGGTAAACACTAAATTTATTAGTCAGGGTTCCCTCAGAGAAACAAAACTAATAGGAAATAACAGATTGATGATAGATAGACAGATGATAGATGATAGACAGACAGCTAGACAGGGATTGGCTCACAATTTTGTAAGTTGAAAAACCCCAAGATCTGCAGTTGGTAAACTGGAGACCCAGAATTACTGCTGGTTTAGTTCTAAGTGGAAGGCCAGCAGGCTCAAGAGCCAGAAAGGGCTGATGTTTCAGTTGGAGTCCAAAGGCAGAAAAACACTGATATCCCAGATCAAGGCAGTCTTGCTCAGGTTCCAGATCAAGAACTCCTGCCTAGGGATGTGAGGGCAATCTGGCTGGACATGTCACCCCAGTGATCACCACAGTTGATTCATCTGATCTGGTTGGCTAGGCTGGTGTCCTCTTCCTCCATCACCGCTCCATGTGCATCCCTCCTGAAGCTGCGAGCTCAATTGAAGAAGACAACCTTCCCCAATAGAGGAGAGGACTGTTCTTCGGTCAAGGGTAGCTGTGCTCCCCTGCTAGAATCTCCAAACAAGCTCTCAAGAACTCTTGCCTAGGAGAATCATTTCCTCTGACTCATGGGAAGGTCAGTCTTTTTGTTCTATGTAGACATTCAACTAATTGGATATGACTCAACTGAATTAGGAAGAGAAATCTACTTTATTCAATCTACTGATTCAAATGTTAACTTGATCCAGAAACACCCTCATAGACACATCGAGAATAGTGTTTGACCAAAAGTCTGGGCACTCGTGGCCCAGGCAACATAAAATTAACAATCCCATTAATGTACTTCTTCCTAGATATATTCTGAGTGTAGAATAGGCAAGACCCTGAGACTAACTCAAAAGTTTTCATTGGCTATCTCCTGAAACAATTTTAAGTATGATATTAACTGCATTTATATAGTCAAACAAAGTCACAAATTTAGCTATACTTAGCATATACTTTTATAAGGCTTTTTAAAACCATTTATATACTTCATAAATTTCTCTCTGAACCTGTTACTAATTTTTATAATTATCCCTATAATTAAATTAAGAAGCAGGAGGAAAAAATATTTGTATTTTTCTGCATACTTCATGCTTTATAAGGTGATTAAGGGTTTAGAATAAAGCATTTGGCAGGGAAAGGTATAAAACAAATTCTTGAAAAGGTGTCTGACTAAAGAAGCTGGCAAGTAACTAAATATACTTAAATAACATTCGGCCTCCTTGAGACACTGGTATTCATATATAAATTTAAATTAAAGTAGATGCCCATTGCAAAGACAAGCCACAATAATACTCCAAGGATTTACCATGTTAGCACTAAATCTGATTTCAACTTACTAAACAAGAGATCAAAAGCTACCAGCCTCACCCTCTGATCATCCTTTGTGCCCAAAGGACTCCTCTGTCACTCACAAGGGACTACCAGACTTAAGTTGTTCCAGGAATGATATAAATGCTCAACATGAAAAACTCCAACCTTACTCGCCCACCTATTTCTCCATGTTTGGAAAATTTAGGCGGAAGAAATGCAATCGGCATAAGAAGACATGGAATGATCATTAACACACTCAACAACAGTCCAAGACACTGATGAGCATTCATGTTAAGTCAAGAAATTCAGATCCTCTCCAAAGGATGATCACGACCCTAATCTGGGTGAAGAACTGTCATCAATGCCCTTTCCCACCATGGTCACTTGACTAAGGATATATCTCTGGGTCCATTCTAGATCACATGGACCCCACATCCCCATACAGAAGTGTCTCTCAATTAAGTGTTCATCTACTCAGTTGCACCATGAAGAAATTTGCTCGAGAAACCTAATCGGTTAGTTATGGTACTGAATCACTGTTTGTGAGAAAGCCTTCAGTATAGTTTACATAGGAAACATGGAGAATGTGAGTGACATCTCCCAGCAAATTACAGTAGCTAGACCCACTATCTAGGAGCTGATAGAATTAAACAGCACTACACAAGGGTGAACAAACAAATGAAAGACTAGATTTTTGTTAATGCAAAGTCTACAATATGCATGTAGATAATTAACAAAAATATACTGTTCCTTTATATAGATGGCATTGTAGTTGAGGATATAAAAGAAATGCAAGTACAAGCCCTACCCTTTAAGAGATCATTACACAGAAAATTCTGAATTCATCAAGAAAGCATTCTGGTTAAATGATGATAATATAAAACCACTCAAATTTGTTTTATTTTATTATCACACAATTTGTTCATACTCTTCCTTTAGTTTATAAAGCATTTCAACATGTGTTATTAGTTCACAGTGATCTGCACTGCAAGGCTAAAAAATTGGTGGATGATGAAGCATTACCTGTATTTCTACAAAGAAGAAATTAATGCCCACAGAAGTCATGCAGTTTTGCCTAATGTTTGATGGTTACTGAGTGGTAGAACTAGAATTCAAACCCAGGATTCCTACCTCAGGATCTCGTCCAGAGTTTCCCAGCAGTGGCACTTCTGACATTTGGGGTCAGATAGTTCCTTGTTGTGGAGGGCTGGCCCATGTACTTCAGAGCGTGTGGCAGCATCCCTGACCTCTACCCACAAAATGCCAGCAGCAAAGCCTTTCTCCCCCAAGTCATGACAGTCGAAAATGTCTCAGGCTTGCTAAATGTTCCCCAGGGGGACAAAGTCTCACACCCACATTGAGAGCCACTCATCTAGTCTACTTTCTAGGGTTGTATTCAAATTAATAGAAACTATACATTTACAGTACATGGCAATTTAAATTTATTAGATCATCATTTTTTCATATACCAAATGTGTGTTTTTGTGTGTGTGGTGTGTGTGTGTACGTGTGTGTGTGTGTGTGTGTGTGTGTATATATATATATATATATATATATATATATATATATGTCTATACACATGTAATAACCTATTTTAAAATATTTTTGAGGATTCCAGTTTCTTGGTTTTTTTCCAAAGAACCTTGGTCAATTATATACAATGCCTCAATAATCAACAAGTACATCAAACAATAAATTTATAAAAGTAATAATAGAGGGTGTTGGTTAATGAAAAGTTCTGTAGTTTTCATGGTTAAAAAAAACACATTTTTTAAATATGTATTTATATATTAGCGAGGTTAACAAAAAATAAAAGTATCAAACTGGTTTCATTTCCACTTCCTCTGTTCCTTTATGGTATTATCCATACTTTATAGTTGTGAATGGGAGATAAAAAGAGACACCTAATAAATTAACTAGTCAATATCACCAAAGAACAAAACAGCTGACAAAGCCCCTACCTTGGCACCAATAGCCTTTCTTTGGCGTTCTCTAGTGTGGCCACTTAAGAACATCGAGCCTGCAATCCTACTTCACTTATGCAGGGTATTCAGTATTTTGATTTTCTAGCATTTTTAGAAACAGTTTGTTTTAATCACTCTCTCATGTGCTTTGCTCTGCTACAGAAATAAAGAAACCTTCCCAACAAAAATGCTAGAAGGGAAATAGTTAAAATGAAAAATGTATACTCCCATCAGTAAACTCTCCAGGGTAACTCTTAACTAATTTTAGTAAATGATATATTCTATCAATTACCATCTTGATTATTCAACTATAAAAATCAATTGGGTGTACAAAATGCAAAGTGAAGAATATAAATGATTTGAAATTATAGCTTAAAGTAGAAAATTAGGTCAGTTCCCACAATCATGTATTCTGGGTCTCCTTTCTGCTCTGCTCATTAGAATTATGCAACAGCTTCTGAAGATAGTATACCCAGCTTTATCAACAACACCTACTAAAGCATGGAGCCTCCCCAGGGAAAATGGAGTCATAACAAGCTCTGTCTACGATAGCGACATTCAGTACCTTTTGGCACCACATTTCACCTGTGTTTAAACTCTGTTGTTGTTTTTTTAACAAAGATCCATAAACATGATATGATTCTCATACATATTTCATTTGTTTTCAGAACAGACCAATTTCAGGTCTAAAGGTCAACACCTAGCAAAGATGATGCAAGAATAAAAACAGTACCATATGGAACTTGCTGAATTTGACTGAAAAACACATTCAAAAGAGCCAGATTAACCTCACAGAGAACACATTACTGTCCATATGCAAGGCAAATGCTGCTTGAACTATTGAAAGCTCAATGTGACATTTGACAACCATCCCTGCAAGCTATCACACCACCCCTTGTGAAACTGTCCTGATTAATACTCATCAACAAAGGTTGCCCTCACTCTTCAGAAACTAAATGTTAAAAAAAAAAAAAAAAGACAGTTGTAAATGGAGCTGAGAGGTGAATGTAGAACATCCTGGGTAGCTGCAGATTTCATAGGTGGCTTATTTAAGAAAAACCCCTCTTGCCCCCAAGCCATAGGTAGAATGCTGGTTTTCTAAACCAGGGTTGGGGAAAAGCTCTTAAACTCCTTTACCAGTAAATATGAAGGTGTCCTATAAATATAATTCAGGCCAGAGACGCCTGAAGGAGTGTAAAAAAGAAAAGTGGCCTGGATTCATTCACTGGCCCAGAGTCAGTGTCTGACTCAGCCCTGCAGTATTCCTGACTGGCCACTTAATTTGCTGCTGCTGTTGTCATTACTCTTTGCCTTTGCTATTAACCTAAGCAAGTGCCATCCACATTCCACATATTGTACAGAATATACAATAGGAAATGAACCTTACTGTTGGCTTCATATCACACGCTTCAGCTTGGTTAATTAAAAACATAAGAAAAGCACTAGAGTTTCATTGTTTGCAACCAAGTAAACAAAACATCCTCTGCTGACCCATATCAAAAAGTAGCTGCACTGCTGCATTTCTGGCAAAGTTAATGTACCCTGTAAAGAGTGTTGACCTAGAATAACTGCATATTCTAGAAAGGAGAATAGTGGGTAGCGTAATGGAGTGGAGAATTTAAAACTCAGTTCTCTCAGTGAATGTGTGACCTGGGAGATTTCCTTGACTTCTCTGAGCTTCATCTAAAAACGAGTATTCATTTATAAATGAAAATATTATAGCTCAGAACTAGGGGAGGATTAAATGAAATCATGTGTAACAAGGATAACAGTGTATTGTTTGTTGTTTTCTGCCACAAATTAGCCTCCTTTGAAATCACCCTGCCAAGAAATGACATAAAGAAAACTTGGTCCAATGGAAAGAAATGAAAAGCACATCTCATCAGGTTCCCAAACTATTGTGAGGAGAAAAGGAATATATGTAAGCAAATGATGAGGCAGGTATGTCTAAAGCCCCCTTGGTTAAGCTTGCCTCAAAAGGGGTAGATGTGTTGCCAGACAGATTGAATAGACTCAGCTATGAAAACTGAAGCAGCTTTATTTTCTATGCACATCTGAACTTCATAGAATAAACTGTTATCCACCAGAGCTACAAGTTAATGCTGATCTTTTCTGTCAGATTTGGCTGAAGAGTCTCAAAACAGTGCATTGGTTTTTTTTTTTTTTTTCATTGAATGTTACCAATCAAGAAGTCAAGGATCCCATCTAGCTGGGTAAAGGTCAAACTAACTCACTGATTAGAGATATCTCAAGGTCTAATCTAATAATATTTCCAATCATTTCTAGCTTAAAAGTTAGTCTAATCCAGCTCAATACCAGGATACCCTTCTAACACAGACTGCATTTGTCATAGTTACTAGTTTCCTCCTGAGATAATGAGGAAGTGTCTGCTCTCTTTCATCTCTGCCCATCTGCTGGCTCTGTTAAGGATAGCAAGGAGAAATCATAGGTATCGAGGGAGGATGAAGTAGAGTTTGCTTATACAGCAGCAGTCTCCATTCTACTTGGCCATTGCTAATTCTCGATTTGACGCCAGTGACAGACAAATGTTGTCACTGACATGGTCATCTTGCCCTATAGGAATACTAAATACTGAAGCTTTCTACCACCCAAGTATTCTTGATGTAGGCAAAGCATGCTATCAGGTATTGTTCCCTCCACAAAGGCACTCAAGATGCTGGAGGTAGGGAGTGGGGTTGGGGTTGACCTTCTCTAGACCCCACCAAGGGTAAGCAGAACACTTTACGTAGTGGGGGCTACACCTCCAAGGGAAGTCCATTAATGCCTCCCACTCAACCAACTGCTGCAACCTTAACACTGAGGTCCTCAGAAAACTACAGTCCCCCTATCCTCCAGTTCTAGGGGATGCTATGAAGCTTTGGCATGTGGGGCTAAAGCCTTTACCATCTCCACATCTAACTACCCCATTCCCCAGCTCCTCACTCCAGTATAGCATGGGACACTTCTGGGAGTTGCTGGCCAACAGTAACTCCAGATGAGAAGTAAATTAGATTCCTTCAAAACCTCCCAAGCAACACACTGGACTAGATGTTCTCCCTGGCTTTGGGGGCTTGGTTTGGGAGCTGGAAACATGATGAATAACTCTTCTAAGGAGAGGAAAAGAGGTAATTACTACACCACAACACAGATCTCCCCCAGAGGCTTTCTATTCCTACACAGATGGATAAATAGAGATTTATTCAAGTTCTACAGGTCTGTCCTCTCTTAACAGGGCCTACTTTGTGGGAATGGTAGCATAGGGCATTTCTGTACTATAAAATATAAGGAATGCTTCTCCTTATACTCTCAACTGTGAGCTGTCTCCATAATAAAGGGAAATCGAGAAGAGCATCTCTTAGTGTTGTTAAACATCACCATGTGATACCCTTATTTAATATCAGGAGTTAGAAACAAGTTTTTACCTCTAGCCTTAGCATGTACCAGCAGGATAATAATGGTTGGGAAAGTCATATAACCTCTCAGAGGTTGGGTTTATTTATGCTCCTTAAAAAAGAATATCAATCTGCCCAGTAAATTGCACAGAGTGACATAGACTAATGTAAGCATTTTGAAAACTGTAAGGTTTTAAAAACAGGTTAATATGCTGAGAAATATCCTTCTTTACCTTCAAAGAAGGATAAGGAAGACGTGGATGTTGAAAGGCCCTGCCCTGCATTTTTACAAAGGCAAAGACAGAGGAACATTATAGAGACAAACGGGACCCACCCTTTTCCCAAGGCCATACATGCAAGGTACCAGCCAAGAGCCACTTTCCATGGGTCCTAGATTTCTGATGTTATGACTTACAAAGCACCAGAACCTCAGCATTCATTGAGGATTCTAAACTTGGAGCTCAAAAGTGTCTGAAAGTTCATTGTAGTTCAAATGCCTTGTTTTAAAATAAAGGAACCAGAGCTCTGAGAATAAAGCAATAAATAAAGCATTCTCTCAAAACGTGAGCTGTGAGCTGTGCTATGCTAGAGAAAAGAGCTGCTTTTCTCCAAAGCCAGGATAGGCACGATACAAAGGAGCCACGTTTAGTAGCCTGGAGAGTGGTATCTGCCACTATGACAGGGTCAAACAGAAAAAACACTGTTGAGAAAACGTGCTTCGCTCAGCTGCTGTGAGAGTTGAACGTGGCTCTGAGGAAGCGTGCGCCCTCCCAGGCTTCTCATTTTGCCAAAAAGGTTCTTATCTACAAAGCCATCTACAGAGCTAAGTATGAGGCCCTGGCTGTGCCCTGAGCTCACTAATTAAAACATATTAACAACATTGAGCCCTATTATCCTTTCAAAATGGAGAGAGCCAAACCAGGCCTCTGGCAGCAGAGAAGGTAATTAAGTAAAACTGTTTCCCACAGATAAATAATGGACATGACAACAGATGTCTCTCTTTCCTGGATGGGTGGGGACAACAAAGGAAAAATGTGCTTGTTTCCAAAATGAATGTAAAAGAGCTGCAGGCTAAAGATCATCCCCCATTTGAACACCAGAGCACAGAACAGACTTGGCCTCTGTGCCCCAGTATGAAATAAAAATCAATGTTTCTATACACGTTACTTATTTCATTATGTACTTTCACTTTGCCTTACAAAAGAAGCTAATACAAATTCAATACATGTCCACATTCCAAACATAATGCTGTTGCCTTGTCAGCCATGTGGCTTCCCACCACAAACTCTAAGCATCTTTGACAGGCCCCTGTACACAAGACGCTGCAGAAAGCAACTCTTCCTGGGAGTCTTGTGCCTGCTTGCCCCGTCATCTGTCATTATTCTTGCTCGGCTGCAGTGGATTAGAGATAATAGTCACCCAAGATATTTTTTTCTAACGCACACTTTCAAGGTCACATGCTGATGCCACTAGAGGCACATCATCAGCAACAAACTTAATTAAAGATAGCACACTCTTACCATGATAACCATAGGACCTATTAACAGGAGAAAAAGCCCTAAAACTGCTATGGACAAAAGGTCTCAAAACTAAGAAAAATGAGACCATTTTAATTATTTTCCTAAGGGATAAATATTAGACAACAAAAGAAAATGGCTGATCTTCAGAAAATAAATCTGAAATAGTAAGTGGTAGAAAGGAGAACTATGATTCCTCTCTATAGTAGCTTAGATCTCCAAGGTAGCTTCCTAGTTCTTCCAAGGAATAAGGCAAGTTTTCTTGCACGTGTGTGCATATTTCATAGGCTGAGTGTAGGTACCCATTATGGCAAATTTCAGCCCTGTCTATGCTATAAAATGCCAGCAAAGGATTATAAAATGTGATCACAAAAAGCAATTACCATTTATCCTATGTGCTCACAGTGAGGCAAAATAAATAAATAAATAAAAGGTAAATTAGACTTTATTGAAATTTAAAACTTCTGCTCAACAAAAACTAATATTAAGAAAAAAGAGCAGGCAAGTCCATATTGATAAAAATACTCTGAAAGCATATTTCTCGCAAAAATTCACATTCAGAATATGTGAAGAGTTCCTATAAGTCAATAATAAAAAGGAAAGCAACCAAATTTAAAATCAGGACAAGACTTCAATAGAAACTTCCCAAAGAAAGATATATACATGACCAATAAATTAAAAAGTGCTTTCATAATTGACAATCAGTGAAATGCAAATTAAAATCACAATGAGGTACTACTACACATAGGTTACAACAGCTACAACTAAGTAGAGTGACGACTCTGTTGACAAGGATGTGAAACAACTGAAACACTCATATCTTGCAGATGGAAGTGAAAATGGTACAACCACTTTAGAACAAGTGTTTGGCAGTTGTCTTACAGCTAAATAAACAGCGACCCAATAGTCTAGCCATGCTACTCCTAAAATTTTACCCCAAAATATAAAAACCAAATGTCCACAAAAAGGAATTGTACAAAAATGTTCATAGCCATGTTCTTTATTTATAAAAGCTAAAAACTGTAACCAACCCAAATGTCCATCAACAGAAGAATGGATAAATAAATGGTAGGACAATTACACACGGACTACTGCTCAGCAATAAATATAATGATATAAATGAATCTCACAAATATAATGCTAAATAAAAGAAGCCAGGCACGCACACACACAGAAACGAATATGTACAGCATACCTCCATTCATATAAAGTTCCGGAAACAGCAATACTAAACTATGTTTAAAAGAGTCAGAAAAGTTGCTGCCTCTTGGCAGCATGGTTAGAGAAGGGATAAACTAGAAAAGAATACGATAGCTTTTTAAGTGATGAAAATATCTCTGTCTTGATAGAGATCTGTGTCACACAGATATGTGCATTTGTCAAAACTCAAACTCTATACTTAGGATTTGTGCACTTGATTATATGTAAACTGTACCCCAAAAACAAATATTGAACTCTAGTTAGTAGGTTCACTTTTTGCAGTGGTATGGGCTAGTGATTCTGAAAGTACTTTCTGTGTGAGTGAATGAGTACATATACTAAGTATAATTGAAACCAGAATTCTCACTGGTGGAGAAGGGAATTACAAATGTAAAGTGGAGTAAGACATGAATGTACCTTGTCTTTTCTGATTGGAATTGAAGTCACCAGAATAAACATGTAGTTTTTAATATAAACAGATACAGAACTAAGATATATATGTATCTATGTTCATGTATGTATACACACAAAAGCATACATTTTCTATCTTTGTCTGCTAAGCACATCTAGAAAAAATGACATCCAGAAAAATAAACATGCTTGGCTCCCAGGTCTCAGATTCTAAATACATCCTCTATTAAAGGAATCAGGGTTTATTAAAGGAAAGGTTAATTCAAGACCTGAAGCAGAAAAGGTATACAATAAGCCTAAAATATCCTGTGTCAGAATGAAAATGTTCAAAAAATAAATAAACGAAACATAAAAGTGACACAGTAGCTAGTTTGAAGGGGATTTGATTGGCTTTACTCTTCAGAAATGTCAAAATCAAGAAAAATAAGACTGAAGAACTGTCCCAGGTTGAAGAAGGCTAAAAAGACAAGAAAACAAATTGTAATTTAGAATGTTAGCCTATTTACTGGATGAGGGGAAAACAGCTACAATGGGCACTACTGGAATGACTGATGAAGTTTGAATATGAATTGTAGAATAGACAGGAATAAAAAATATCAATATAAAATGTCCTAATCCTGATCATTATACTATAGTTGTGTCATAAAATAATTTTGTTCTTAGGAAAGGGATATATCTCCAAATGGTTCACACACATACACACGCACGCACACACATACACAGAACGCATAAAGCAACTGGAGCAAAATATAAACAGCTAGTGAATCTGGGTAAAGTAGAGAGTACACAGGAGTTCTTCGTACTATGCTTGTAACTTTCCTGTAATTTTAAAATATTTTTAAGTAATCAGAGAAATATGAGTAAGCCATAGAAAAGCTAGTTAATAAATGGAAAACAAGCAATACACAACAAGTAGAGTACACTGAATTTAAGATACCTGGGAGAAAAGAGAACAGAGTTAAATTCATTGATTCCTGAATCAAAAAATATTTGCATTTAATCTATGAGTAGCATTTCAACAGACAAAACAGAACTAGGGAACAAAGCAGGAAGGTATTCCACACAGAGGGAACATTATGAGGAAAGGTACTGAGGAGCAAATTGTGAGATTTATTATAGAAATTTTGAGGGGACAGTTTGGCTTGGGAGAAGAGAGTAGGAGAAGTCGAAGAAAAGACTAGAAAAACAGTCTGAGGATATACCATATGAAAGCTTTGAATGCCAGAGGTGTATGAATTTAATTTTTAGTCAGTGGAGTGCCCTAGTGCTTTGGGATAAGGAAGGATGGGGAAGGAATGGCTATTTCACACAGAAAGGCAAGAGGCTAATCCAACAGTAAAAAAAAAAAGTGTGAATAGGGTCTATATCAAGAGGAAGCTAAAAAAGACTGGTGCTCCTAAACTCTCTGGTCTTCTCACCCCAGCCATAAAAATGCTCAAGGAAACCACTGGTCATCAAGCAAGGTAATAAGCATGAAATGTGATCACAAAGTTCATCTTGAAAGAAATCTATTAACACTCTCCACACTAGAATGAAGATATTTGTACAGATTTATTAGCTCTTCTGTTTTTCTCCAGTAAACACAGGAAAGCTTTAAAGAACACCTTTTTAAATCTCCATGGATAAAACTCTCTTTATAAACACTACCATTGAAGCTTCTTCTCAGGAAAATTCATTGAAAAAAGAAGAAAAAGCCCAAATCAAAGCATTTCATTTCTCTGAAAGCTATTTTTTCCAGATTCAAAATAGTCTGTGGCTATTGTGAAACCTCATAATAGAATTTATATTGAATATTTCCTACATATCATCATTCTACAACTAGTTTTAACTCTCATAAACAAAGATAGTCTTTCCAAGGGGGAGGAAACTGAGGAGAGACTGAATGCGAGATTCTTGATACTTGTCCACCATCAATAGTTTTGCCAGATTTGCAGTTGGAAATCTTTGAAACTGGGATTCAAGTAGGGCTAAACTGATTTTAAAGTTATGAATACAGAAAAATAAATCTCCAATGTAAGGAGTAAAAACATACTATTGGAAGTACTATCTATGACTTTTCATCTGTGTTCATATTAACATATAACTAAAATGATAGGCTGTGCAGGAAAAGGCTAAGCACACTCTCGCTTTTGTTTGAAAAAAGCTAAACAACATATTACTGTTATACATTTATATTAACTTTCTACTGAAGGCTACCAAGAACTTTTTAAATGTGAATTCGCTAAGAATTTCTCCAGTTTTTAGGAGATGACAGGAGAAATGAACTTTAGAGAAGAGAGAGACACCTATTTTGCTACCATCTTTACTATTTCTCTGCAGATGATATTATCACACAATCCACATGACTCAGACAGGTGCTATCATAGTTTATAAATATAAAACCAGTGAAAATTCTATATAAGACACTACCTAAAAACTCTTCATGCTTCACAAGAAAGCATGAAGACTCGTAGATTCCATTAATCTTATTACCTTCCATAATTTGGTGCCCAACAGCATCAAACCAGTGATTATGGATTGTCTATCTTCTCTTAACCTCTGACCATAAAACTATCATACAAGCTAGGAGCTGACAGATAAAAGCACAGACTTTGAGCAACACACATCTAGGCATAACTCCCCACTCTGCTGTTTGCCATCTATGTATCACTGTACAGTTATAAGGCTTCTCAGAACTTGTTTCCTCATCTGTGAAAATAAAATTAAAAGTGATAATAAAAATGAACCTTTCTAGTAAAATAAGTAATAGCAGTTGAATTTAATGCTTCAGTGGATATGAAATGTCTGAAAGATTAAATTAGATAATGTATGTTAAGATGCTCCATAAAGAATCCTTGACTGTACAGTTTGAACACTATATAAACATATCCTCCTGAGAGGGATGAGTGAGGTGTTAAAAACCCAGCTCACAATGAACTGATGAAGTCATTTAATTCACACAAATGCGTAGTATAGGTTAGCTATGGTCCCAAATATGCATTCATTAGTATTATTATTCTTAAACAAGATAAAACAATGGGTAGGACCAGCAGAACTCAGAAACGATTAATCTTCAAGCCTATAACTTCTAGCTTATAACTATAATATTTTATTAATGGAAGGAATAAAATTAAACTTTTTAACTTAACAGATGTAGTAACCCTAAAAGCCTCCTAATAAAACAAGAATAAATATTCCTACATGTAGGTTAGGGTACAGTGGTGGAAAGGGCACACTAATAAAATCAAGTTATTAAATCAAAAAAGAAAACTGGCAAAACATAATTTTTTTTAAAGTAACCCTTTCCTTTGACCAAAAAAAAAAAAAGCCAGAAAAATCCACATAAGGAATACGAACTGACTTAGACCTCAGTACTAGCTTAGTCTAACTTGGTAACTATTCTAACTTGATGACATTTCAAAGAACAATAATCCAGGATAGAGAAAAACAGTGTAATCAAGCACCTAAACTGATCAGTTGCGACGAATAAGAAGTTAAATAATAATTTTGTATTGAGTCACTTTTTTGCATAATTAACCAAATCTAAAACCAGTCCTATAGAAAAAATAGAAATCCAAAGAAGACAGACACCCTTGACAGAATGTTCAGAAGAAATGATAAAAGTCAAAGTAGATCTTTGAGAAAAAACTCACAAAGAGCACTGTAATTATCACCAAATCTAACATTATTTCTGAGCCAGAATGTTGTTTCCCTCTACAGTCAAAAAGTGAATGAGTCTTTTCTTTCTTTAATTACAAATACATTTTTCACCCATCACATGGTACCAAACACTAAATTCACCAGCAAATATTAAAGACTGATTTCCATTGCTGCCTAAAAGGCCTTATACATGCTCAGTTGTCAGCTAAAAGAGTATGTATTAGTACAATATTATATATAGTATATTGGATATACACTCAATTGTGATAGACATATTAAACTTAGATATAATGTATATAATTTTGCATTGTCAAAGTTATATAAGTAAAGTGTTCCTTTTCTAATAAAGGCTTTAGAAATTTAAAAATACTACCACGAGACAAGTTTGCAAATAATCAATGTGCTTCATATAAAGTCAAGCAAAATAATAAAGAATAGACTACTTCCTGGATGGAATCCACCTCTGTATACCTGAAAATAGCATCCAGGCTTTTAATAAAAATAATAACACGGAATACTCTGGTTATAGTTCTAATTGACTAAATGTAAAAAATTTCAAAAGAACTCATATTTGATCAAGAGTTGCTAATATTTATTTGCAACTCCTCTTAGCAAATTCTCAATACATTTTTTCAGCTTCAATGACTTCTCAAAATTGTCAATTGGCTTTACTTCATAACATAAAAAATATAGTCTCACTTTATCCAGCTTTTACTAATTTGGTATCTTGAGAGCCTTCAGAGAGGTATATAACAACTTGCCTATAATGAGAAGTGTGGTTGGTGGGTCAATAAGGAATTGATCATTGAATAAGCATATTATATTTCTAAACTTCTACCCAATAGGACATTACATGTATATTCAAAAGAGGGAGGACAGATCAGAGAGGAAAAAAGAGACATGTTAAATAACAAATATAACATTTATACTAGATGTTTATTTTATACTATGAAACAGAAACATAATGTAAACTATAAATGAGTCACAAATGTAATTTTAAGTTTTCCAGGAGCCATGTTAAAAAAGTAAAAGAAACCAGTTACATTAATTATGATAATATATTTAACCTAATATCATTTAAATAAATAACCATAAAAAATATTAATGGAAAACTACATTCTTTTATTTGTACTAAATCTTCTAAATCCAGTGTGTATTTTACACTTCTAAGCACACCTCAGTTTGGACTATCTGAGTGGTCAACAGCCACACATGACTAGTGGCTATAGTATTAAACAGTACACATCTTGACTTTCTACATGCAAGTTTTTATTCAGTTACATCATATCTCTATTCTGAGCTAGCAATATTTTTGCATTTAGAACATGTATGACACTCTGAACAGATACTGCACTGCAACAAAAATATGACAGGAGCTAAATCTAATGTGGACAGTAATTAAAGGAACATTCCAACTGGAGAAAACAAAGTAAAAGTCATTTCTGAAATGGGTCCTTTGGCAGAAGGTAGATTTAAATCTGTAATGTTTAGAAGAAAAGAAAGTTTACACAGCCTGCCACTGTTGAACAGATCTGGGAGTACGGCACTAGATTAAATCCAAGAAATTTAATGACTAGAAAATCCTCTAGAATTTGACCACAAAAAATTTTAAAACCAGCCTGAAAAAGAGAAAAGTAAACACAAATTTATGCAAATATGGTAATAACACCATTGAGCAAAGCACAACAAAGTATGTGGCAAACTTTCTCATCAGCTCTGCTACTCATCTAAGACATGTAGGTTGTGCTACCATACTTCAGACTTCCAGTCTTATAAAATGAAGATAATGTTCTTATAAGCAGGAATGCATGAAAAAATGACCGACAAGAGTTTGCTTTCTATTGGTTTATATACAATCCCAAAAGAAAAGAATAAAGCTCAGATACTAACACAAGCTTATCTGACAGTCCACACTGATCTAATGGCCCAAACTGTGCCATTCTAAATCATCTCACACATCATGAAAAACAAAATGTTAACAAAACATCTGAGTCAGAGAAGGGAAAAAACTGTTGCAAAAGTAATATACTCAAGTCCTTCTCTCTCTCATACTAAAGTTTATTGAGTTAAACTCATATCTAAAAACTATTCTTAATCATTCAATGAGCATGGTTTTCTGCTTTCTCTCAAAATCTTCAGGTTTTTTCCTAGGTTATAAGAGATGACAGGTTAGGAGCAGGAAGACAGGGAAGGAGGGTTTGCTAGATGCCTCAAGTTGTCACACTGAGGAATCCCAGCTGAGATAAAGTAATGGAAGAAAAGGTGGTAAAGAAAATAATGGTAACAGCCAGGGACATCGGTACAGAGTCAAACACACAGGGGGCAGCAATGACAGACTCTCAATTAAAGCCGGATTATCTTCAAAAGCATCTTCATAATGATGAGCCTATAGCATGAAGATAAGTTTAAATTATGTTCAATTGTTTCATTTTAGAAAATCCTCTACCAAAAATGGTCACAGTAGATTCTCATTATTTGCAACTTCTCCTATGCCCAAAAATGTATTTGTAACACCAAAATTAATACTTACAGGGCTTTGGCCACCATTCATGGACATGCACAGAACAGCAAAGAACTGGAGTTGGCCACACATATGTTCACAGCTGAGGTCAACAAAATCACATTTGGCCTTGTTTCAGCCCTCATACTAGAAAACAAGTGTGTGTTTTTTTTTACAGTATATTTTGTGCCATGTTTTTAACTTTTTTTTTTTTTTTTGCTTTATGAGTAATTTTAGCCTTTAAAATGGCACCCCAGTATAGTGTTGAGATGCTGTCTAGTTCCTAGAAGGCTCTGATAAGTCTTATGGAAAAAACACGTTAAATAAGCTTTCTTCAGGCGTGAGTTATCCTGCTATCAGCCATTACTTTGATATTCATGAGTTAACAGCATATATTCAATAAGATGTCTTTAAATAGAATCACACATAAAACAAGGTAATGTTTTGGTTGGTTGAGGAAAAGGTTTTGTCCAAAGGCTTTTGTATTTCCCCTAGAAGAAAAGGTTTAGTAAATGCTAATTCAGTTTTTTTTTGCAGCTACTGATGAAAACTACCAATATCAGTGAACATTATCTGTATATGGTAAAAGCTTTGGTGCTTCAATAATATTTCCAGATAAATACCTAGAAATACTGGATTTCGTTAAGATGTAGCTATAATGAGAAGCTAAAGGTAATGACTGAACACAAATTTCCAGAATTTCAAACACACTAATGTCATTCTGACTCTAGTCATAAATATCATCATGATAATGTGATTCACAAACAATATGAAGATTAAAGAATTTACAAAAAAAACATTTTGCTCGATGAAGTGAAGCAAATACAATGTATGTTTTAAAATTTCAATTTTTATCTATACAAACCAATCATTTAATATAAGAAATCAGAAAACTTTTTCTCTTACCCACTGCAATGACAGCTCTTAGTTCCTATAACACAAAATTATATTTATATGAGAAAACACTAAAACAAAACTGCATATAAACTAAATATTCTTTGATTCACTTCAGAAAGTAACTGCTATTGAAGAAAACTTTTGGAGGTGATGCCTCTGTTGATTACCTTGATCTTAGTGATGGTTCAATAACTATATGCATATGCCTTAACTCATCAAACTATACATTAAATATGTGCTGTTTTCTGTACATCAATTATATATCAATAAAGCTGTTAAAAAGAAAAAAAAATTGTGCAGAAAAAAGCTATGACTATAAATGAACAATATATTAATAAGTATGTTCAGGTATGTTATTAGAATGACAAATTTCCATGACCAGGAAACATGTAGTGTATTATAAAGTCTATTTTTATATTTTTATAAATATTGTTGCACATATGCATAAATTCTTTTTTTTACTTTAAACTTTTATCAAAACAATTATTTTCAATATTCTCTATCAAAATCTGGGACCAAAAATAAAATTGATAAATTGGTTGTGAACGTCAACACAACGTTAAAGGTCACTGAACACAAATATGTTATTGGCTTTAGAAACTATCTGGCACCAATTTTAATCCCAGCTCTTTCCTACTCTCTGCATAAAGTTTTTTCAACAAACAAATGATTCCTCACTAACAAAAACTATAAAAGCTCTATATTAAAAAAGCCCTCCTATTTCGAATCCTTAAAAATTGAAAAATATTTTTCTAATGATAATGAGTATCTCTATAGTTCTTATGTTATAAGAGTATCTCTTTGAGATCCTTACATAAGAAGTTTTCATAAAGTGGGTTTTTTGTTAGTCTACATGCCTGCATTGGCCAGTTTCTTAATTAAAGCACTGGAAATAACAGCAGCGATTTCCTTTCCAGGCAACAAATTTCTCCCTGAAGATGTGATTACCCTCACACTTTCAAGTTTTTTCTAAATTAGTGGAATGTCCTTTTCTGTACTTAATGATTGATTGTGACACTGACACCTGAGACAAATAACTCTAAACCCACAAAAGCAAACAGGCAGAAAATTCTTTCTTAACCTTCAAGAGGTAGAAGACAGTCATCATTTCTCAGACTCTGATAACAATGAAACAGTTCTGTATTTTAGAGTTTATGTGTATAGAAATATTTCAGCCCCAAAATATGTTTTTGTTTTCAGAATGAGATTATTCATCACCAATAAAATTATAAAGTTCTAGATTAACAAGTTTTAAGATTTACAAGAGGACACATGACAACTAGAAATTATAGAAAACAGAACAGTGCCCAAATAACCTTGAGGAAATGTTCCAATTGCTTTTGCAACTATATAAGAATTGACCCTGATGAAGTATTGCTACATGACATTATGTGACTTTCCTCAATGAACCTTATCTTCTCTCTATCCCCAAAATCTTGCCCAGCAACTGCACAAGGTAAGCTCTTAATGTCAAAAGAGACCAAGCATGGTCAGAAGAATGGAAACATCTATTCCAAAACTTCCCTCAAAAAGTAACCAAAAAAATTTATGCACACACACACACACACACACACACACATATGTATAATACACATATATATACATATATATACACACACACATATATATATAATCAACTTTCCAAAATAAAAAAGATAGAAAGAAAATTTTCTAGAATTCCTATCCCACTGAATCCTTACATTTGTGAAAATGAACTGCCACAGAGAGAGATACAGAAAGATAAACAATGCTTTTGCACTGAAGCAATTTTTATTTGATTTCATGTATTAAATTTGAAAAGACACCCAGTCTAAAAACTTCTATATTCCTGACAATCTCATTTCTCAAAAAAAAAAAAAAAAAGAAAAAGAAAAAAAAGAAAGAAAAGAAAAACTTATAAGATTCAGAAATTGGATACATTCAATTTTGGGTAACTTGTCCTAAGAAAATACCTAAAGATAAATATCTGGATATAAAAAAGATATAACTACAACAATGTTTATTACATAACTAAAACAACAATAAACATTCTAAATGATCAACAACTGGGAACTGCTGAAATATATTTTGATATATCCATACGTGGAATTTTGTATACTTATTTCAAATTGCATATATCTACCCTACCCCTGGCATGGCGAGATGCTCATTATATGATGAGTATAACATGATTTCATTTTCATAAAATGTATGAATGACTACATATACATGAAGGAGATCTGAATGGGTATATACAAAGGTATTAACAGTAATCATCCTGGCATGTTTGGTTTACTTATATTTCCTGATTTATTTTATAATAAACATGTATTATATCTGTATGAAAAAAAAGAGAAACATAATTCAGAAGTAAAATACAAAAACGAGCAGATAAAAACTAAATGACTTGGTATTAGCATCTTCAGCCTGAAGTATACAGATTTTTCATTTCATACCACTGGAAAAGTTGCTTCTAATTCTGACATTTAATGCAAAAAAAAAAAATGCTAGATGCTTACTTAGGTTATCAGTGATGTAATCTGCTTTCCTAAGATGTAAGAATATTTTTCCTATGTCTAATAAAGACAAATGAATTGGGATGTCTAAGAAATAAGGTATTCTAATTTTCAAAGGGTAAAAACAATTTCACCCCAAAATTAGCCAGTTCAATTTCCTGTATAGGTAAATGCAGTATGATAAACAAAATTCAGTATTTCTTTGATGAATGAGAATCTGAGTGTCTCAAGTGTCAATCCAATTATAAGGCTCTGGACATAGAGAAACTATAGAGAGAAGACTAGGAGAATGTGTTCTGATTCTAGCACATGCCATGAAAATGAGGTCCCTGAAGAAACCCAGATGTGATCTTATTTTCTAATGATCTATATCTGTCTCTAAAGAATTACACAAAAGACCTTAGGCTGATGGCTCAAGAAATTCTCATTTATAGCAGTTTCTTCTAAGTCACTGGAAAAAATTCTTTTATAGCAAAATAAATACTGACACAAACAGCATTTGTGAATAATATGCACATTTTAAGCTATGTTCATACAAGATAATATAGGATTTTTGCTCATTATCAAACACAAATACCAATCACCTAAGGAAGACAGAAAAACATGAACAAAGAAAGAAAGCAAAAAAAGCAAAAAAAGATCAATTTCACTACATAAAGACTCATAAGTCCCCTGTGACCAAAATACCATAGACAAAATGAAAAGAAAAATAGCAAACTTGGAAAAAGCTTTTGTTACATTGTCAAGACTTACATCTTCATTATGTGTGTATGTATGTGTGTGTGTGTGTGTGTGTATACTCATATATATATTTTTTAATTCTAGTTATTAAGAAAAATACAAATTCACTAAAAGTCATTAAGCAGGCATTTATAAAGGGAAGAAAACAATAAACATATAGTAAAATATTTTATATGAATAGGAATAAAAGATATAACATAAAGATACATTTTTGTTAAAATGACGATGATTATGCATTCTAAAAATGAGTGAGTAAAAGAAAAAACACACCCAAATATTACTAGTAGGAATGTAAATCAGTCTAACATTCCTGAAGGGAAATTTGGCAGTGCACACCTAAAGCCTTAAAAGGATATACCCTTTGACAAAACAGTCCTATTCCTAGGATTTTTTCCTTAGAAAAGTAAGGTATTTTTTATAAAGTGATATTCATTGTAGCATTACTTAAAATAGGAGTCAAAAGCTAAACTTGTATCAATAGAAATTGGTATAATAAATCTTGTCTATTAAAAATCATAATGTACCAGAATACTTACAGACATCAGAAAATATTTTTAATATGTTAAATTTTAATAATGCCATGAAACAGAATATATGTGATCTCCAATTTTTCTCTTTTAAAAAAAAGTATGCTTTTGTACATAGCTATATTTTTATGCACACACACATATATATGTATATGCATTTTAAAATACTGAAAGGATTTAATGCAAGTTGATATTGCTGTATTTATTTGGGAGAATTAAATGCAAAAATAGTGGCTTTTCAAAGCTTTGAATTTATAGAACTAATCTAAAAGCAAATTCTGCTGTGATCAATCTAATATATTCAGCATGTTATCTAAAGCATTTTTTTCATATCTCAACTAAGATAACGTTTGGTACATGCTTAAATATTAAAGCAGTTATAATTTAGTAGTCATTTTTAAATAAATATGCAAGATAAGTACATATTGGATATATATGTTTACCATGTGTTAGAAATAAAGTTATTTTGACAGAAAAGAAAATACTGAAAGGACATATGCCTAAATTTAAATTGGGATTATTTACATTTCTATCTTTTCTAAATTTTCTATAATAAGCTACTGTTAACAGAAGAAATTATCATTTAATAAAAATAAACATCTATTCATAGCAGAGCTATTTGCAATAGCCAAAATGTGGAAACAACCCAGCGTCTATCAGTGGATGAATGGATAAACAAATTGTGATATACATAGAATAGAATATTAGCCACAAAAAGGAATGAAGTACTGTCCATGCTACAACATGGACAACCCTCCAAAACATCCCACTAAGTCAAAGAAGCCAGATATGACTCCACTAATATGAAATATCTAGAATCAATCAATCTATGGATACAGAATGCAGATTGGTGGTTGCCAGAGGCTGCAGAGGGAGGAAATGGGGAGAAACTGACTAGGTGGATGTACAACATTGTGAATATACTAAATGCCATTGAATTGTTCACTTCAAAATAGTTAATTTTATGTTATGTGAACTTCAACAATTATTTTTAAAAATTAAAAAATAGTAAAGAAAAAAGTAAGCATCTAAAAATTTTTATATTTCTCTTTAAAGTTTATTATATTTTTCAATCATGTGATATTCTAAGAGACTATTTCCTCTGCCAGTGAATTCTAGATGTACTAGTGCAGAGGTCCCCAACCTTGGGCTGTGGACTGGTACCAGTCTGTGGCCCGTTAGGAACCAGGCCACATAGCAGGAGGTAAGCGACGGGCCAGTGAGTGAAGCATCATCTGTATTTGCAGCCGCTCCCCAGTGCTAGCTAGCATTACAGTCTCTGCTCCACCTCAGATCATCAGACATTAGATTCTCATAGGAGCACCAGTCCCTGGTGCCAAAAAGATTAGGGGCCATCATGCTAGTGTTTTTGTCCATCTGTCTCTCACTCACTATCTAATTTCCTTTTACAAATGATAGCTAATATTAATATGGTACTTACTATGAATTGTTCTAAAGAGTTCACATATATTAAGTATGTTGAATCTTCATGACTCTATGAAATAGGTATTATTTTTATTATTTATTATTATTATCTATATTTTGCATAAGAGAGAGGCACAGAAAAATAAAATGACTTGCTCAAGACTACACAGCTGGTAAGTAATAGAATTGGGATTTAAACCCAACCAGACTGGCTGTAGAGTCCTAGGCTCTCAAGTGCTTCAATGTTTTACTTCCTCTCGAAGAATCCATGGGCTTTGTAGAAAAAGTAGAAATAGAGATAAGTGTGTGAAGTAGCAGGGAGATAATCCATAATCTTGCCACCTAGGGATTAACCACTGTAAATTTGTTGCAACCCTTTCCAAATAAATACATCTATATACTTAAACCATGACATGCTTTATAATCTGCTTAACATATAAATTTCATCCAGGTAAATAAATATGCAGCTGTATCATCACATTTAATGGTGGCATGGTATTCCATTTAATAGAGAAAATTACTTAACCAGGTACCTATTAAAAACTTGGATTGTTTATAAATAATGCTGAGATGAACCACCTTATACATACATATTTTTCAGTTAACCAATTTATGTAGGATAATTCTAGAAGTAGATGTGAAATAATTGATGAGACTATGTTTTAAATCTCTTGACAAATATTACTCAACTATTTCACGAAAGTAATTAATAGCTTATCCTCCCATCTGTAGATATGGGAGGACCTCCTCTTATCACACTTCTCTTTCAAAATTTTTCCATCTGGTCTCAGAACATACTTGATCTTATAAACCTGGGGATCATTTTATTTCATACTCTGCCTCTCCAACAGGCACACTCTTCCAAGGAGGGTAAACTGTGTTTGGACTCTGGGGGATTCTTTTAAGTGTATAGATTAATTTGGGGAGCATATACATTCTTACAATGTTGAGCCTTTCCATCTAAGGTATAATATACCACTACTCATGAATAATTCCTATAAAACATCCCTTTTGGGCACAATCATTTTCAAATGAGAAAACAAAATCTCAGCAGTTGGCGTAAGGCCACAGGTCAGTAAATAAACTAAGGTAGGATTAAAATGAAAAGCAAAGTTTACCCAGACCTGCTTCATGTCACTAACCTGTGAGTATTTTCTTACAGGAAAAAATTCTAGGCTGTCATGGATGTAATTGACCACTAACACTTAGTTCTCCTTATTCTGCATCATTCTGTAAATCCAAAGCAGAATTATAGAAGGCCAAGACCTCCTATTCTTATGCCCCCACAACTTTGTCTTAAGGAATATTAAGCATATCATGCAAAATGTCTTAACTCAATTGACATAGGGGACTAAATGAAATTATAGAAAAATACAAATTTCCTGGTAAAAAATACAAATGTATGTGTATGTGTCAAACAAAAAATACAAATGTATGTGTATGTGTCAAACAAAAAATACAAATGTATGTGTATGTGTCAAACAAAAGTAGCATAGGCCAGATTCACTTTCTTGTGGACTATTTATACACAATACTAATTTTCTAAAACTATCAAGTTAGATGTATCTGCCCAGTATGAACATACTGGACATGAATACTTACACATTCAGTCAAATGCATCCAACAAGAAGCTAAGACATAACCCATTTCCCTAAAAAAATATAAAACTAGAAGAAAGTCATAAAGTGTTGATGTTAGAAAAGACTTTACAGATTACCTACACCAATCAATCTCTTTCTTTTCCAAATGAGAAGATTAAGTCCAAGAGAAAGCAAGTTAACCAAGGTCACATAGCCAACTAGCCATAAGAAAGTCCCATAACTGGGTCTTTTGACTCGCTTCTGGTCAACACCCATTTCACTCTGCTCTGGCACATACATATCCAATTGAACATTACCCCTCTTTCAACTCATTACTGATCTCCAAAAAAATTTAAGATAAAAATAAAGCTTTTCTACGGAATAATTAAATTAGACTATGCTTTTGAAACTATTATAAGTTATGGCTGTTTCTATGAATAATATTTAAAAAACATTAAGTCTCTATCATTAAATAATTTTAATAAATTAAAAACATATTTCAAACAAAATCAAATTAGAGCACAATTCTTCAAAAATCCTTAACATTCTTAAAATATACATGTTTGACATACATCACATTTTTCAAGGAGCTAATTAATTCACTAAATAAAACTGTAAACTGGAAATTTTTGTCAAATAGTATAGAAATAAAGGGGTGCATTTCTAGCAGGCCAGTCTAGGAAAGAGAAGCAGTGACAGCTGGTACAAGGAAAACCTTAAACAAACATGTTCTCCTGTTGTATTTACTTAAATAAACCAGTCTACCAAAACATAAAATCAAGACCTACGCATATATCTGCTTCCATATGCTCTTTGTATATCATCAGTATAGTCACTGAGAAAGCACTAAGAAAATATGCGTTTCCAGAGTCACTGAACATGTGAAAGTAAAAGGAGAAGATGGAAGGATTGTGATTTCATGATCACAGAACATCGAATTTGGATTTCATTGAGCCATGGTCAATGATATAAGCTATGGAGCCAGGATAAGAATCCACTGTAACAAACTGTCTGCTTTAATATGGTTAGTATCTGAACTACTGCCAGGCTTACTCTGTGGAAATCCCACTGAGGACATGTTTGCTGTTCTTTTACCCTAGAAAAAAAATTAGCTTTCTTATTCAGAGTTTTCTTTTAATGTTAAAAGTTAAATAACATGAATTTTTTAATTATTTAAACCAAATATACAAAGTTAAAAAAAATCAAGGCTGTCTCCAAGAGATTTGTCCAGTGGCTATTTTAGGGCATTGCCAAAGATAAGGTTTCTAATCCAAAAAGTAATTTAAAAAATATCCAAATAAGTATTCTATTTAACATTAATTTTCACCACAGATGTTTTCTTCATTTTAAAGCATTGTTTCTGCCTTTATAGTATAAGGAAGTAATAAGACCACAAAAAATATTTACTATTCAACGATTAAATTTACATTTTTCTCCCTTATTGAGTTAATAACTTAGAGATAATGGGTATCTGTGCTGACAACTTCTATTGTTAGTTATGATCAGTATTTTAACAGATTTTAAATAGAATCCATTACAATCACAAACTGTTTTACGAGGATACGTCTTAATGGCCTATATTCCAAATAAAACCTGACGCTAGAAAAGAAGCAACTGTTTAGAGAGAATAGGATAGCCAGAAATTTGCTGGAAACATTTCCTCGGATCACAGATGTGAGCCACTCTCGATAATGCTCTCTTAGTACAACAACAACAACACAACTTCTTATAATAAACAACTAATTTCTTTCTGGAATAGAGTGATATATTATGGGATCAGATGTTGGCCTGTATTTAGAACCAGGCTGTTCTGCCCTCTTGATAAAACCAGGGAGATGATACAACCAGGAAAATGATACCTATATTTAAGGGAGGCATTTTCTTAAAGAAGTCACTTTGATTTATCTCTTCTTTCCAAGGCTGAGTTTGCATCTACCAGCTTACTTGTTCTACCATTTTAAACACAAGAGTAAATGAGAAGTCTAAGAAAAGACTGACCTCATGTTCATATAAACTATTAAGAAACCACCTCTCTCATTCGTTTTATATTTCTTTTCAAAAAGGCAATTCATTGAAGGTCCAATTCAGCAAGTGTTCATTTTACATCAGAAAGTCTACCTCCTGGCCCAAATCCTCTAAAGTGACACCTAAAGTCACCAAAATGACTAGATTAAGTAACCAATAACTATGTTTAAATTCTGCCAAGCAGAAAATTTTAAATGTGATTAGAATAAAACTTCAGAAATGGGCCTTTGGGACAGTAAAGATGTTATGTCCTCCCACACAAAATCCATAAGTCGAAGTCCAAACCCATAGTATCTCAGAATGTGACCTTATTTGGAAACAGAATCCTTATAAAAGTAATCAAGTTAAAATGAAGTCATTAGCGTGGGCCCAAATTCAACAACTGTGGTCCAACTAAAGAGGGGAAATTTGGAACAGAGACAGGCAGAGAGGGAAGACACATGTCAAGACAGGGAGAAGAAGGCCAACCACAAGCCAAAGGGAGAGGTACAGAATAGGTTCTTCCACAAAAGGAACCGATCCTGCTGATAATACCTTGATTTTGGACTTCTGGCCTCCAAGGTAATATTTTGTTTGGCAGTCCTAGAAAATTAATACAAAAAGATACCCAAAACTAAAGAGGAAGAATAGTCATGTGATATAATGGCTGAGCTTGATTTAAAAAAAAAAAAGGCTCAAATTAAACAGGATAGAACACTGTATTGTACTTCATCTTAAAAAATTCTTAAAAGATATTATAAATAAAAAATAAAACCAGAGTCACTAATCACAGAAGAAAACCTTGTATTTGGAAGGAACCCTGAATTAAAATTTGTTAAGCATCACCAATAAATATTTGCAGTTCCCTGTTCAGCTCCTGCCACTTTTCTCTTCTCCCTTACTAGCAAAGCTCCTCACAATTGCCTATTCTCACTGTATCTGCCTTTCTTTTCATTTTCTCCTGAACCCACTCTAATCAGATTTTTGCCTCTGCCGCTCTATAAAAAGTGCTCTTTTCAAGATTGTTGAAGACCTCCACCTCACAAAATCCAACCATCAATTCTCAACATTCCTCTCACTAGAGCTAAACAAACAAGATTCAGTCCTTCCCTCTCTTCTCCTTCAACACTTCCTCCATTTGGCCTCTGGAAGACCACTCTCCTCCTTCAGCTCTCCTTACACAGCTGAGGAGCCCCAACACTTGGTCCTTGACCTTTTCTTTCCCTAGCTAAAATCACTCCCTAGGAGATCTTAGTAAATATATTTTTTTAATCTAAATATATTTTATATACAAAATATATACATAATCCAATTGCTTCTCACCACTCCACCCCTAAAATTTTAATCCTGTCATAATGCCTCACCTAGATTAATGTAATAACCTAACTCATGTTTCACCCATATCTTCAGCATTTATTTTCCACATAGTAGTCAGTTTGATCTTTTAGCATATTAATCATATCATGTTACCTCTGTGCTAAAAACTCTCCATGGCTCTCATCTCATTCAGAATAAAAGTCAAAGTCTTTAACATACCCTTAAAGGTGTGATGGGCTCTGCCACACGTCATCCACCTGTGACCTCTATGTTTGCACCTCCTGTAATATCCTCCCTCATTCATTCCACTCCAGCCACAGTGGGTCACTCTTCTTTGAACATGCCAAATGTATGCTCATCTTAAGGCCTTTGCTCTTGCTACTCAATGTGCCCGGAAGCCCCTTCTCCAGGTGACTGCATGGCTTGAGCCCTCTCCATTCAGGCACTGCTCAAGTGCCACAGCATTGAAAGCCCTTTCCTAACTACTTAGATAGACACCTCCTTGTCCCACCACCTCCCTTATTTTTTCTTCTTAGACTTATCACCATCTATCATGTATTTATTTAATGTCTATAGTCTACCATTTATAAACACTGTAAGAGCAGGAACTTTATTTTTGTTCACTGATATATTCCAGGTACCAAGACCAGGGACAAACAAAAAAGAGGGCCTGAATAAATATTTGTTGAAAGAATAAGTGAATATCACATGACCTGGCATAGAGTACATGTGAAATAAATAGCACTTCAAAAAATAACCATGAGACAAGTGACTGTTAACCCTGGCTGCACACTGGAATCTGTTTCTTGGACCCTGACCTCAGATATTCCTAAATTAGAAATAAATTATTGGTGCGTGATTCTAATGTACAGCCAGGTTGAGAAATACCACATCATATTGTAATATGCCCCTTAAAGAAAAGAATTTTTTTCATCTTCATATCTCAGAGACTGGCAAAGTGATCAATAATGTTGATTAAATGAATGAATCATTAGAGATGGTCATTTAGTCTTTGCCTGTATACTTCTACTGATGAAGAACTAACCAGTTTATAAAGAAAGTCTTTTCCATTGTTGCATATCTTTAAAGGGTACAGTTCTTTATTAATCTGAGAAAAGATCTTCCTAACTGTAACAACCATTCATTGGTCCTAGGTCTGCTGTCTGAAAGATTCCTGAAGTTCATTCTTTAAAGATAACTTTTCATACATTTAAAAACAATCTTAATGAGCCCTTTCATTTGGGCTTCTTTTCTAGTCAAGACAAATCAAAGCAAATGTAGAAATGTTTGCCCTAGACTCATTCTGCCTGGGCAGGGTTTATCTCATCCACAAGTAAAGACATGGAATCCAGGTCTTGAGTAATAATTAAATGTTAGCTGTATCAGGAAGAGAAAGAAAATGGCTTTTCAGAAGCATGTAAGGATGGAAAAGTATGATAACTCTGAAAACTGAAAATTGTGATTAGATTGCTAAATAAGAGGAGTGAAATGGAAGACAGTCAAGGGCATAAAGAAAAAGCTAAAAAGGTCACCTGAAATCACATGATAAAGGACCTTGTATACCCTATTAAAATGACTTATTTTATGACTGACTGGATCCACATATAGTTTAGAGATGAGAAGGAAGAGGACTAATTAAAACAAGTCAACCACAAGTCAATTAAAAACAAAAACAATAAAAAATAGTTTCAAATGGAGGAGAAGATAACAAATTTTGTTCAGGATGTATTTAATTAAAAGGAATCCAGCACACTCAACTAGAGGTGTCTTTTAAGGAGCTGTAAATGTGCTTTTGGAACTTGATGGTGAATCAGGGGGCTGGTTTTAAGAATCATTTAAATAAAGATTGTAAGTAAGACAAGCTGTCATATGAAAAATGTTAACAGTGGTTCTCCATAGTGGGATTTCAGGGGATTTCTATCTTTTTTGCTTGTTCAAATTATGCATATTGTTTAAAATAAGCATGTACTATTTCTATTTACAGAAATATAAGAATTAATAAAGAAAAGTATGACTAAGAGTCAGAGAGGACATTTACAAAGCAAAGAGAAGACCAAAGCAAAAACCTGGGATAACCAACACTTACAAAGAAGTAATATTAGCATAGCCAGCTAAAGAAATAAGAATATAAATTTGAGTGATATAAAATTTCAGTGTCTCAAAAAGCAACAGAGTTGCTGAAAACAAAGTTAATTGCTGCATAGAAATGGAGTGAATGAAGGTTAAAGAAACCACTGGCAATTAGGAGATGATTACTAACCATAACAAGAGATTTAGGAAAATGATTAGGATAAAAGCTATACTACAATTGAGTTAAAAGGAGACTAAAAAATTAAGAAATAAAAGTAAAGAGTCTGGTTTTGAAGAGAAAGTTAGAAAAAAGTCATAACTGGAAAGGTCAAGTTAAGGACTGCCTTTATCTGTGCCCATCATAAAGAATGCAGAAATCAGTACTATGAATTCAAGCAAGTCACATTCATTCTCTTTGTCTTGTCAAAGTCATCACCTACTGCTACAGAAGAAATAAACCTAAATAGGACATGTCAGCCAGTTTCACAGTCATAGTTCTTATCAGTACCTTTTGTCTTTCCAAAACAACAACAAAAAAAAATTTACAAATTTACAGAACCACTATTAGTCTAAAAAAGTTCGTACCTGGTTCTAAATGTAAACATGTTAGTCAGCCAAATTCCAATCATGTCCCACAAAAAAAAAAAAAAAGAGAAGAAAAGAAAAAGAAAAAGAAAACTAGACCTAGTTATCTTGCTGAATAAGTTCATAGAAATATAATTTCAACCAGTAATGAACATATTTAATTATCCTTCCAGATGAACATAAAGACTGCTCTCATTATCCAGATAGTACACAAACACTCATCACCATGAACTAAAAAAAGTCTCCACGCTAGCCTCCGACTGAGCAGTAGGAGATCCACTCTCCTCACCTGCACTGAGAGACATGCATTCATTAACAGATGATGAAATGGTGCAAAGGCAGGCAGACAAGTGGAAATAGTTCCAACGACAAGCATATGTAACTGACTAACTGAATGATTAGCTCTTTCAAAAATCAAGATTTATCTGAAATAGCACTAAATACTGAGTGAAACAGAGAGCTAAATCACTTCCCAGAATATCTCAGAATGCCAAGAGTCCCTTTTACATTTACATTTTAGGCTACTGCTGCTGAACTTTATAGACAACCCATCTGAAGAGCTAACTAATGAGTTCTTGATATTCCTAGATTACATTATCATATTGAAGCTGAAGAATCGCAAGTACTATAATTAGAACTAGATTATGTTATAAATAGATAGGCGTATATGGTAGAGCCAAAAGGAATGCTAGTCAGCAATAAAAAGGAACAAACTACTGAGTACACCACACTGTGAATCAATCTCAAATCATTATGCTAAGTGAAAAAAAGCCAGACCAAAAAAAGAAAAAGAAAAAGAAAAAAGAGTGTATGCCATTTGATTCCATTTACATAAAACACTAGAAAAGGCAACTAAATTTGTAGTGACAGAAAACAGATCAGTGGCTGCCTGGGGATATGGTGGAGAAAGAACTGAATTACAAAGGGGCAACAAGAAAACTTTGGGGGTATTGGGCATGACTATCTTGATTATTGTGGTGGTTTCATGAATGCATACGATATATTAAAACTGATCAAATTGTTCACTTCAAACATATGTAGTTTACTGGACTCTACTTAATCATCAAAAAAGTTTAAAAAGATTGAGGCAATTGTTTAACCTTTCCATAAAATATCTGAATAACACTTCAAAGCAATATAATTTACATATGAACAATGAGTGGACTAATAATAAATGATTGTTTTAAAATAGGTTAATATATCTATAACATTTAGAACAATGCATGGCCCATATAACTGTTATATAAGTCTTCGAAGAAGGATAAGGAAGAAAACAAAAACATTAAAATAATTGTGGTAAAATGACAGAATTGTGGTCCATCAATTTTTATTCAGAATTGTCTTGGATATACTTTTTCCAACAGGGTTTGACCTTTCATTTTTAAAGTTTTATAGGCTTCTGATTTAAGATGTCATTGGACTAACACCCCTCACTTGACTTACCTCTTCATCTCCATCCTTTAATCCCAGAACTGTACCAGTAAAAACAGAGGCAGAACATGCTCTAAGCCCAGTATCTGTCATGTGCTGATTACCATGAAGAACCACAAACAGCTCTGCTTCTTTAAAATTCTAAAACAAATTCTTCTAAAAAGAGAAAAATATCTTAATCAAGATCTAATAAAGACAGAATGAGGTCCTCTTGGCTGATGAGTACAGCATGAGAAGAAAGTTTGCCAGACAACAGAAACTGAACAAGGGACTCTGCACAGACACCACATCCTCAAGAGAACCAGTGGTCACAGCTACCCACATACCTGTGTGTGGGTAACACAGAGCAGCACAGAGAGATCTCCTTGTTAAAACATGTGGAACACTAATGTCAACCTTAGAGAAAATAACAGCTTTCTGAAACATGTGAGAAAGGGAATACTCTGTTGAGAAAAAGGAATATTAGAAAAATAATTGACAAAAGGAGAAAAAAATTATAAGTAGCTGCTTAGTGGACTTGATAAAGTTTAATACACAGCCTCTTAGAAGCAGTTGTAGAGAGCTCAAAGTATAGACCAGTTCTGTGCAGGCAGAGTGAGAGGCAGTGGAGTTCGGTGGAACACGAAGTCTCTGGAGACAAATATATCCCAGGCTATGGCTCACTAGCTTTGCATCTTTTGCAAGTTATTAATTGCCTTTGAGCTTTAGTTTCCTCATCTCTAAAAGCAGAGGTATGGACTGCTGTTAGGATTAATGTTAATATAAGTAAAGTTTAATGTTAATATATGTAAAGTTGTTACATATTTAATTGCTCAAAAAATGATACTTGTTATCAAGAAAATCGAAGAATTAATAAGACTGCTCTATAATAGACTAGATATACAATTAATTTCCAAAAAACAATGGCTTTTCAAATATCAGGGAAAAAAATCAATTAAAAGGTAAAAGGGTAAAATTTTCTATCACAGAAAACAGTAACAAAAAGTACTTAGGAATACAAAGACTGTACAAGTGAGAAACAGAGTACCTCAAACACTGAAGTAGATTGCCTTCAAATGTGAAGATAATACTATAAAGATATTTTTTCAAAATAAATAGAGACTTAATAGAATTCAAGATAAAATTCCTGAGATTTTTAAATTTTTATAAAGTTGAACAAGAAGACTAAATGGAGTGAGAAGAGCTAAAAAATCTCTGAATGAAAGAAAAGTATGTAAAATTATGAAACTCTGTGTGCAATTTGGGTACAAAAATCAACAGTTTAGAAAGTAGCCCAAAAATAAATCAATGTTTGTGTGTGTATATATATATATATATATATATATATATATATATATATATATATATATAATATACTACATATTATATAAAACAATAGATTTTATGTATTTTATTTATATATATACATATATATATATATATATACATACATACACACACATACACACACACACACTATACACCCCCACAGTAGATGGTATAGAAACAAATCAATGGAGAAAGAATTAATTATGGATTGTTCAAAATACTATTTTTTAAAGCTTGCTATTCAGAAAATAAAGTCAAAGACTATCTTACATCAAGCACAGAATAAAATTTTAGAAGAGTCAAAATATGGGAATAAATTCACAGAACGTTATTAAATATTAAAAAAGGTAGATTACTAAACTGTACATACAGAATATTCCCATTCGGTAAACATGCATGTATATTCATAATGAAATATATGCAAAGATATTTGATTATATGATAGAGGCAGTATAGCCTAACAATCAAGAGAGTAGACCCAAGGTATTTAACCTTAACCACACTGGAAATATTAGGACGGAGCTCCTTAGAGTTTGGAGGATGAGTGAGTCGATACATAAAATGCCTTAAAATTGTACTTGGATATTGTTCCTTTTATTTATTATTCCCATTATGAATGCAAAGATGTTAAGAGTGGGGTTATTTGATAAGATTATGGGTGCTTATTTGGTGGGATTACAGGTGTTTTTATTGCTTCATTTTTCTCGAATGCACATATATTTCTTTTAATTTTTAAAAGGTCAAATGTAAAAAATGAAACCATAAAAAAGAGCAAATAATGTTAATATTTATCTGCTCCTTAGATAGGGAAGTACTTCCCCAGCATACCAAAATCAGTTCTGTTTAAGTATCTACTGTTATTTTGGTTCAAATTGTCATCTAGTATGCATTACTGATATGCCAAAGAATTACATAGAAGTCTGAATTAAGCTTACATTTCAAATGGCAGTTCTTTCCATTCTCCTTTTAGAGTGTTAGATTAAACACCAAAGGGCATTGTTTTATGTTTATACTGTGGCAATCTTAAAATACAGTGCCAAGGATGAGACATTAAGAAATAATGTGTCCTAGGACTAAAGCACCAAGGATAAATTTATCTTCTTGCCTGTTATAGTAAAAATGTATCTATACATTTATTAAACATCCCCTTAAATCCACCACAGTAATATAGGCACAATGCAGTAAACCAGAACTCATGGTATACATAGATATGACCCAGACCAACAGTTTTTCCAAAACAGGAGCTCTACAACTTTCAGAGTTCAAAGAAGCAGCACATGGCTATACAGACATAAAACATCTTCTTGGATGAACTAAATTCTGCTTTCCTGTTACCCAGAGTCCTAACGTTGATCTCTAAATGAACATTATACCAGTACCTCTTATACATGACTGCACTTAACATGTGAAGCTCACTATCATAGCCTCCTTATGTCTTCTCTGGGCTAAACATCCTCAATTCCTTTGACCAGTCCTCAATTATTTGGACACACTTTTCAAATAGATCATCTTCCTAATTCATACCTCAAGCCAACATCTCCCTACTTCAATGTCTCTCTTCACATATTGCACCTAAGTTGAATTAATGACCTAAGTTAAATGCCTACTGTCTATGAGCCAAGCACTCTACTCATATTAATAAGGCCTAAGACACCACCTTACCCCATCATTGCTTTTAGCAGCACATGACATCTGTGGATTTAAAAATACTTTGAAGCAAGATTTCCACATCCTATGCTTGAACATCTAAATTTCAAAACCAAAAAGGACAGTCTATATTTAAAACAATTATGTTTGGCCATTATTGTAGCCTTTGAACATCGTCTGAATTCCAGTTCTACTTTCCAACTCATTAGGCACCTTGCCCAGCTTTCTGACTTCACAAAATTTGGTTAAGTCTTCTCAAAACCAAAGATTGATTAAAATAGTAAAATTAAAACAGTAACAAGAC
This sequence comes from Macroglossus sobrinus, assembly GCA_004027375.1. Classification (NCBI taxonomy): domain Eukaryota; kingdom Metazoa; phylum Chordata; class Mammalia; order Chiroptera; family Pteropodidae; genus Macroglossus; species Macroglossus sobrinus. The sequence goes on along the minus strand of PVKZ01000337.1, from coordinate 822,894 downwards.
AGAGATTAGATACTAATACCAAAGGTATTACACTGGACACCTTCCTCCAGCTTTGCATCAATTCCTTAAATTAATAACATGAGAGTACATTTGTTTAAATAGCCAAGAATCTACCTAGTTATACCATCGTTCACAACCTTGTCCACAAGAATATGACATTTCAAATGTCTTCTCAAATGACAAGAATCACATGTCTGTATCATATTCCATATTGAATGGTCACCTACCCCACTTACCCTCAGCCAGTTTCTGTGCTATCACTCTCCTGGCTGTGCCTTTTCAGTTACATTATCAAATCGCTTCTCATTCTGCTTGCTTCTTAAATACCGGCATTTCCCTGAGCTCTCTCCTCAACCCACTGCTCTTGCGATGTGTTCAATGGCTTCAATTACCTCTTATGTGCTCATGGCTCCCAAGTTGTCTCTTGGTTACACTCGCACACATCCAGCTGTCTCCAGGAGAGCAGTCTGAATGTCCCTTAGGCACTATAAACTAAGGATGCCAATGATGAACTCACCCTCTTTCTTCCAGGCACTTCCTCCTCCTCCTAAATTTTCAGTCTCAATGAAAGAAAGAGCATCTACCCAGCAGTCCAAGGTGAAAAACCTAGAAATTTTGGTACACTAAAATATATCACTCAACTGTCAAATTCATCTCCTCCTCTCCCACCATTCAGTCATTTCCTTAGCTCTTCATTTTCCTCCTCATGAGAGGAGCAATAGTCTCCTGATATTCCTGCGTCCAATATGATGCCCCTTTTATCTTCCACCACTCACAAAGAGATAATCTCTCTAATCTGATGTCAATGGCTCCCCACAGCTTTCCTCACAAGACCCTCAATCTCTGCCTTCTTTCACTTCTACCCATGTGCCTTCACTTTAGCCCTTGAGTGAACTGTCATGTGATTTAATCCCTCTGTGGAGTTATACAACCTATTTTCTTTGACTGAGATATGCTGGCCTCTGTGTATCCTATTAAGCATTTCTAGAAATCTTTCAAAACTCAGCTCAAACAGCACTTTCTTTGAGACCAGGGCTCCTTAGTCTGATTTAGTTGCCCCATCTCTGTGCTTCTATATAACCCTGTGCATAACTCCCTTAAAGCATTTAACTCATCTGTACTATAATCACAGACTTATATATTATTCATTTTCCTATGAGAAAAAAGAATGATATGAAATCATTAAATGCTAGCTAAACAAACATGTAAATGGCCACTGAAAAGTAGCAGAATTAAGTAAAGCTGTCTTGAAATTTCAAAAACACATTCTTAGAACAAGGACTGTCAATCCAAGCCCAAGAATTCTTGTTCACTTTGCAGCTATACACATGAAAAACTTCATAAAATGTAGGAATTTAATAAGATACTACATACCAAGCATCAGTTTTTAAAAGTTAAAATTTATTCCTATTTTCATGCTAGTAATTCCATATAATTTTTACTATCTAAATAATTGCTTTCTCTGACTATATATTTGTCTCAAAACATGTAGACAAAAACAAATCTAGAGAAATATACATACATATATCTTATCCATACTATATGAAGAGATCATGTATGTAAAGAAAGTAATAAGTGAAAACACCTAAACAGAAAATTCCACAAAAAAATAAAATACAAAAAACTAAGTGACATGAAAAATATTGACCCTCAGTAGTGATTAAAGAAATGTAAACTACACCAATGAGATAGCATTTTCCACCATTAAATTAGTAACGATTAATAAATAACAATTTTCAGTGTTGACCATGAGATATATAAAGTTGAGAGCTGTCCGTGTGTAGGTGGTATCTAAAGCCAAGACACTGGATGACATCACCAAGAGTTCAAAGATGACAAAAAAGATAAGCCCAAGGATTAGGGCCTGGAATGCCCCAATGTAAAGAAGTTAGGGTGAAGAGGAGAAACCTAAGAAGACCAAGAAGGATTGCAGTGGAGCAAGATAAAAACCATGAGAGCGAGGAGTACTTGAAGCCAAGTAAACATTTCCGTGGTGAAAGAGCAATCAATTGGGCCTAATGTTTCTGATAAGGCAGGTAAACATGAGTGATGACAGCTGGATTTGGCAAATGGCTCATAAGTAAACAATGGCAGACATTCAAATGATGCTATATTTTGCAATATGTTACATATTAAAATATTTACAAATAAGTGTTAATGTCATTTGGAAATGGTTATAACAAAAGAGAAAAAGTTGTAACTTCTACATACAATATGAGCTCATTTTCGGCTTTTAAAAAGGAAAATATATACATATATATGTGTAGGAAATGTGCTAAAACATTAATACTAGATATCACTAAGTAGAAGACTTAGAGCTGATATTTTTCTTATACCTTCTTTTCCTAAAATTTTAACAATGCACAACTTTCATAATTAGAAATACTCCTTTAAAATACTATTATAAGTAAACAAATGTTCCTATCCACATCCCAGTCCTTTCATACTTCCATCTGTCTCCTTAGAAACACTGTTCTTAACTTATACAAGAATAATAACTAATAACTAGTATTGCATTAAAATTTATAAAGCATTTTTTAATGCATTAGCTTGACCCTCACAGCAACCCTATAATGTAGATAAGGCAGAAGTTACTATCTCCATTTGCAGACGCAGAAAGATTCAAAGAAATTGTTTGCTCAAGGTCACGCAAACCAGTGGCAGGGCTCAGATCTGAATAAGCTTCTGATTACCCTGGATACTACTTCCACTATAACAAGAAGAGGCTCTGCAAAATGTAATCAACACTCTTTACCCATAAGGAACAAACATCAGGAAACATTGACCAAGGTTTATATTATTATTACTATGTTTTTGCCATTTTACCTTTACCTCTTTATATTACCATATTTTTTTATTCTAATATGTATCTTATAGAGAGGTACTTAGTAATTTCCATGCTTGCTTCTTCCATCAGGCTATAAGCTTTTAGAGAGGGATGACAATATCCTTTGCATTCTATCCTATCATTGGTATCTTGCCTAGTACCTGGTGTAGAGAAAATAGTTCAGAAATGCTTGCTGATGCACTTCAAGGTATTGAGAGGAGCTCGTACTACTTGGTGTAATTATTTTAAGTGTTTCTAAGATGCCCTGCAGAAGCAGGAAGTGAGGGTTACAGGTGAAGAAATTTTAACAATGAAACAATGAAATCCAGGTCCCTCGATTTCAGATAACTAAATTGTCTTCCTCACTTTATACCTAGGCAGTGGTTCTCCAACTTCAGCATACAGCTAATCCCTGGAGAGCTGGTTATAACACAGACCAGTTTTCTGACTTAGTGGGATGTGTGCAGGGCCCAAGAACTTGTATTTCTAAGTTTCTAGGTAATGTTGACACTGTTAATCCTAGGATCACACTTTGAGAACCACTGACCTAGAGGAAAAAAAGCCTATAAAAGAGAAGCTTTGAGTAAGTAATAAATGGTATCCTGAACTCTAGATCTATAAACTGAATTGAGAATAAAGTTCAATATATTCTGATCACTGGGTTTTTATTTCAGAGTCCTAAATCCGGTACAACTGAGAGAAGGTGTCGATTAGGATTAAATGCATTATAAAGATCAATTCCTTTTTATAACTAAAAAAGTGGAAGCCATCCACTCTATTATACAGTGTTTTCAAGGCACTGATTAGCACTCCCAGAGAAGAGGTCCTATATCTAAATCACTTCTAAAACCCCTAATGTAGCCTTAAACAAAAAGATATTTAATCACTGTTTGCTGAATAAGATGATGAAACTCATGCTAATCATGTACTTGGGTCGGAAGTGTTCAGAGCCTCTAGTAAAACATATGGCACCTTTGTATGACTTAGAAAATGGTGCTCCCTGTGGGTATATGAAAACAAAAAAAGAAACTTCTTCTTCTGGATGGATGCAGACCTGTGCCAGGGCAGCTGGCTGGGCACACTGACCACTGGATGGATCCTAGCTATTACATGCTTCCACAACTGGGTGCCCTGTACAGGGTACAAGTGGCCCATCCATACAGGGTAGCCCTGTGTGTGCAAAATATTCATCAAATAGCATATGCATACCTAAGAGTAAATAATGGCTGAGATGAATCCAGAGAAAAGATCACTGGTCTTTAATACTCCAGGAAGTGTTAAAGGAGGTATGGCAATTGATCTAGGCCAGAAGGCTTTCTCTGAGATGTTCTATCACTAGCACCCATGACCTTCATTCAACAAACTCCTACTCATCCTTTGGTCTTAGCTTAAATGTCTTTTCCTCAGGACCACCCCACCACCACCACTACCACCACCACCGTAATAGAAAAGTTATACACTTCCATTGCACAGTCATCTTCCATCATAGCAGTATGGCAAATGTAATTATGTGATATGTGGCATTGTTTTGATTCTGCTCCCATGATATTAAAAAAGCTCAGTGTGGGCAGGGGCCATATGCTTTATTCATCATTTTACTGCTACTAACTGGTACCAAAGTACACAATAAAGATGGGAATTAATATTAAAATTTTATGTATAACTTAGATTTAAAAAGACAAAAAGGGACAAGTATTTCCTTCAGGGGTAAGGAAAAGACAACCGAAATTTGACTGGTGTTTTCTAACAATAAAGAATTATTATAAGATCCAAGACACTGCTGAAGAATATACTAAGACAGGAAAACGTGCCACTCTATACTACACTCTGCTATTTCCATCCCTTGTGCTAAAATATGACACTTCATGGATCTGTCAACTCTTAGTTTTACATTGTAAATATTGATGGTGTGAATACTTGCTCACATTTGCCTAAAACATGAGAAATGGCTCTGAGCATAAGAACACGAAATGGAAAATTCACCTCCACAAGCATTTCAGGCAAGATTATGTTAACTATGTCAAAACAGACACTGAGTCCTAACTCCTTCAGTAACAGTGTGGCTTTAGAATCTGACACCCTCATCCACAGCCCATGACATTCAGATTCTTCCTGCAGAAAGGATATTTCTCAACCGTACTTATCAAAACCTGCTAAGACAATAAGGCCATTTACAAGTTTTCTGATTTTTGTGGACTTGGAAGACTTAATCTCTTATCAAATCTAGGAAGGCTACGCAATAAAATTCTATTCTATCACCTCTGCCTCACCTCCCAGTTAACACTCAACCCATCTCCAACACGCCACATGAACCACTCTGGCATTGAGCACCAGTGACCAAATTGTCAAATTCAATCTTCTCTTTTCAGTCCTCATCTTATTTGAATTTCTTTTGGGCAACTGAAACCACAATCCCTTTGCTCTTCAAAGGCATTTCTCCCTTTCCTCATAACTCTATGCTGTCACATTTCCCTTATACTGAATGACCTCATCCAATCCACCAGTTTCAACCATGCCTTTCATGCCTTCAAGTGCTTCCCATATTTCCACACCACACCAGACCATGCCCCTGAGCAACACGGCATAAGACACAATTGCCTACTTAAAAACTCTCTGAAAGCCAAACTCTCCAAAAACGAGCTCCGTATCTCTTCCTCACATTCATCTTCATGGAAGTTAGAGGCATCATCCTCTAATCAAACCAGAATCTTTCATTCCCTCACCCTCATATCAACTGTCAATTTTATCTTCTAACATCTTGCACTCTTTACCATTTTCATTGCTATTCATTGAGTCTGTCAGCTTTAGCTGAACCTTCACAATTGCTCCTAGCAGGTCTTACCTCTATTTCCTATCCCTCTAATGTGGCCTCCATATTGTTGCCAAACTAAAACATATTTTATTACTCCTGATTTTAAATTCTTCTATTGCTCCCCATCATCTAGCAAAAGAGGACCAGCTTTTAGAATAATATACAGTACCCTATAATCAGGCTTTTGCTTTCCTCTCAGACTCCACTTTCATTAGCACAGTGTACTCCAATTATAACCAATTATTTTTATTTCTACCCTATTTCAATGTGCTCTACAGCAGAAATGTCTTTGCCCACACTCACATCTGACCCTTGTCTGTTTGGCATATTCCTACTCATCTTTCAAGTCTCATTCACTTCCTCTATCAGGCCTTTTCTGACCCTGCCCACTGTATCTGACTGCCCCTTTCTTCTCTCATGACACAAAATCACTTCACTGCAATTGTTTGTTTACATATCTGTCTCTTCCTTACCCAATTAGAGTTTATTTTTTTAATTAGTAATTTCATATCACCTGATATTCCACGTGGTACATAGTATAAGCTCAATAAATGTTTGTGGAATAACAACTGTTGCCAAAAAATCATCATTCACTTAAGTTTCAGAGAGACCAACAGAATTGTATTATGTAGGATTTTAGAGCCGTGAACTAAGAATCAAGCTATACTATAATTTAATTTTCCAAATTTAAATAATGCATATATAACCCACTTAGTTCTGTTTTTTCTATTCTCATGCATTCTATCTTCTAATACCTACTCCAACTCTGAATCATCTGCAGACCTTGATCTTTTCTTTGTAGGGGCAACTCCATTAAGTCCTATTATTCAAAGAGCCAAAAATTCCATTCTAATCAATTCTTGGGTAAACCTAACCTCTGATCCTTTCAAGTCTTACTGTAGATCCTTCCTGAAATATCAGGATCTAGGTGTACTCATCCAGAAATAATCAACTCTCGAATTTATAGATTTTTCCCACTTAATTTATAGCAATCTTATCTCACTCTCAAAATAACAATAGGCAGGTCAGTTTTTATTACTATCTTTTACAAGTTAAAAACAGATGCCAAGAAACCCTGATGACACATATCCTTTCTAAGTTCTACATAAAAAAAGTTTGAGGAATATTAATTCTTTCCTATGTTTAGCCATCATATATTTTTTCTTTAAATATTATTTCTCAAAGTCACATCCAACTGTTGTCCTTCAACTGCTGGCACATTGACTTTACTTTTATTTCTGTCTCCCAAACCATAGCCTTCCTGTTTGTGCTTATGCTTCTACCCTGCTGATTTGATCACCCGTGGAGCATTCTAAAGTAATCATTTTTCTCCCCTTTTCAACACCATAATCCAATGACTTTGACAGAAGAAGCTGTATTTTATGAGTTTTACCCCAAGAGTCCCATCCTCTGCAAATATCTAAGTGAAACTTTACCCAAAACCCAGTTGTTGTTTTGAAGGGTCTTTTTTTCTGAACTCTGACAATCATAACTAGATTGCTCCCAGGCCAATTTTCTATGCTTCTCATCCTTTTTCTTTCATTGCTTTCCTCTAAAATTAGACAAGAAAATGAGAGTCTATGTAACTTAGTAAAACATGACTACTTTTCTGAGAACACTGATAAGAAAAGACTCAAACTACTGAGGGGAATGAGGTTTGGAATTACCTGCAGGTTTTTCCATACTCTCATATTACTGAGTTGGCTTTAGTTCCCATACTCAGACTCCCTCACTTTTACTGCTCTCTCTCACCTCTCCACCACATGGTACCATCCGTTATAGGCAGCATTCACTTCCTTTTCTGTTAATAAAGAGTGGAAAGAAATAAAAGGGGTAGGAGTGGACACAAAATAGTTACTTTAGCTATATCTTTGTTCATAGGAGTTCGGCCCACATTTCCATAACTATATCTCCCTATCCATAAACACAGCAGACCCTTATCCTCTACCCCTGAAAAACAACTACCTTTCTCTCTCACTTTCCTCTTAAAAACAATGTCAGAGAGAAACAATGATCAGTTCTACAAATTAGCTCAGCTGGTTAGACCAAATGCCAAGAAGCATTTCCAAAGGAACCTCTAACTCCCAGTCAATCATCTTACAACTGTTTGTCAGTCTCCAGGAAAAATATAAATGGATTCTTGCATCAACATTTCTAAAAACACAGCCAACTCCAGGCAGGCTCAGTAACACCCTCCTATATATTTTATTTATTCCCTTTTTCAGAGAAAAATTCAAACTTTAGACCTCAATGGATTGAGTAACATGCAATTTCTAAAAGTGCAACAAGGAGCTGGGATTAATTGAACCACTGTCTTCTTTCTGCCTCTCATTTCAATATTTCTGTCTTAGGTTGCAACCTCTTAATCCATTCTTTCTAGGTGTACTTGTGTAGAACATGTGCACATCAAAAGCATCACTCCCAATGGCTCTGACTTTCACCCATTTTGAGTAGATTCTTCATTACTAAGAACTGATGTTATAAGAAGCTTAAGACTTTTCATTTTAGAAAAGAAATATGTTCTGCCTTTTGGGGCTGAGGGTTGAAGGCAGGGTTTCAAGTCTGTCCTATTGCAACTGTTCAGTCTGAGAATGTCCAAGCATCAGCTTTCTACAGAAACCTGGAAGAATGAATTATTCCCTGGTGATAGGTAAAGTTGAAAACTATAAAGAATATACTAATAAATTCTGGAATTAAACACAGCTGTTTGTTGAGATCTTGCCCTGATTTCCCCAATTTCAACACTACTGTATGCTTATATATATATGCCTTTGATCTATTCTCTTTCATTTCAGTCCGCCCTGGACTCATTCTATGAAATAGGAAGATGAAATCCATCGATGATGGATGCTATCTAGAACACAGATATCCTATAATTCAAGCCTGGGTAAAACTCAAAAGTTACAGCATCATACACAAAAGAAACAAGGTCTGGCCTTTCTTCCCAGAGGGGCTATTAGCTAAGCCTATTTTTACTACATAAATTAAAATGACCCATCACCCTCATTCCTAGCAATCTTCCTAAAAACGGCATTCACTCCTCATATCCTCCCTGACATAATCACTCAAAGTAGGTCAGAATGCTGCTTCCTTCCCCTCATTGATTTTCATTAAGAAGATGCACTTTCTGGAACACTAAAGGGAAAGATAAACACCCAATACAAGTACCAGTGACACCCCTGTAAATTTTTGGCACAAGTTCAGTTCCCCTAAAAGCAGGAGAAAAATCTCATCGCCCATAATTTACCCTTCTTGGCTGTATGCCAACAATAATCTCAAACAATAAAATACACAGTGGCAATCCTTCATCCAGGTGATAAGCACCTCCCAAAAGGAGCATATTCACCATCTTTTCTAATTATTTAGATCACCCACCTGCCTCTTCCCTAAGTACACACTCCTTTTTCTTCCTAATTCATATCCATATTTTCCCATAAAGATGCCAAGTGACAACACACACTAGTTTAGAATATCTCCCAGGCCTTATCAGGAAGTTGAGCTTAAGGGAGTCGGAAGAAGGGGCTTGTAGAGACGGGAATGGAGAAAGTGGAAAGAGGGGAGGAGCGGGAAACCCTCCCTGGCGGTTATCTAGCTCTCTGGAAAAGCTGTGATGAGACGGGTCTCCAAATCCCACTGGCGGGGCTTCCCCAGTCTCCTCCCCCTGCTGAAAGCTCTCCCTCAGCCCCAGGTGCTCAAGCCTGGCACTCCAAAAGGGGCGCCGCAAAGTCCTTCAGAGCCCTCAAAACACAGGAGCGCGAACAGAAAAGCATCACCCGAAAGAGAGCAAAGCCACACACCCTCTGTCGGCCAGGTTCCTGGGGCGGGTAACTTCATCCCTTGAAACAAATGAAAACCCCTGTTCTCCCAGGAAGGAAAGAGGAGACGGCGGAGAACGGTAAAAGGCGTAGACCTCACCCCTTATCTTCCGCACCCCTCGCCCCCTCCCCCGCTAACTCCAGGTGAAGAACCAGGTGCGGCTCACCTCCTGGCAAGGAGGAAGCGGGCGGCCGGAGGAGGGCAGGTCTCCAGCCCAGGCCGCGGGGCAGCCGGCGAGCGCCCAGCAGCACAGCCAGGCGGGGCTCCAGGACAGCGGGAGCCGGCGGCGGGAAGCCCCCGGCAGCCGCCCCCGACCCCTCCCGCGCGCCGGCGCCCGAGCGCGGGGCAGCATCTCCGTCCCGCTGTGGCCGACGGGCCGGCGGACAGGCAGCCTCCCCGGGCGGGCGCGCTCCGGCTCCCGGGCCGCGAGGGCTGCGCGCTCCGCTCGCCGCTCGCTCGCCCCCTGCCCGTCGCCCGCTGACAGCTCCGCGGCGCTCGCGGCCGGGGCAGCCGGCGCCGGTGCTCCCGTCACGCCGGAGGGAGGGACCGCGGGGCGCGGGCGCGGCGCGGGGGCGGGACGCAGGGCGGGGACGCGGGTGCCGGGGAGCAGGTGGCGAGGGCCGGGGCTGTGGCCCAGCTGAGCGGGTCCTGAGGGGCTTCGCGGCGGCCAGAGGCGAGAGCCTCAGTGCGCTGTAGAGGACGGGAAAGGCCGGGACCGTCTGGTAGTGTTTCTGATCCACAGGCCCCGTGGCCCACCGGGAGGGGCGCTCTAGGGATGAAGCCAGAGTGAAATACAGGACATCAAGACATTGTTTTCCGGCGGCGGGTCTTTAAAATCTCCCTATTGCCCGCGTAAACACACAGATGCTCCCTAGAAACATCCCTAAGGATCCAAGTTAGCTAGCGTCAGATCGAATTTTTAGGTGATTAGGCTTTGCGTGAAATGGCGGGGAAGAAAGGGGAATGAAATATAGATGTTGTTCGTAACTCAGTTTTCTTATTTGATGAAAATCATAACAAGACCTAACCCATAGGGTTTTTGTGGGGATTAACTAAACTGATGTACAGAAAACACTGGAAGAGCGCCTGGAAGCAGTAGATGCGGTATGTGCTGGTAATGGTAGTGACCGTAATTACTCCTGCTGTTGCTGTTATTTAATGGGGATAATGTGTAACCTTGGGCAAGCAAGCCCTTTTGTTTCCGGAGGAAGCAGTTTTTCCATCTGTACAATGCCTGGAGTAGTCATTTTTTTTTCTTTCATTCAAAAACATACTGAACTAGGTGGTGGATACCAAGTGGTGAATAAAATGGACATGATGCCTTCTTCAGTGTAGGGGACCTCAAGTGTCCTTCCTTGGTCTAAAATTCTGTGAGTGGATGAGTTATCCTGCTGTTCAAAATGAGCACTCAAATTTCTAATAATTGAGTAGCTGGAGAAATCCACCTGACAGACTCACTATAAATTGACTTTAATTTGCCTGTGGCATTGTCTCTAATATCATTTTAATAAACATCTCCACATGGAACGTGGAAGTTTTCTTCCTCTCTCTCATAGTGTGTGTTCTGATTATAACAGTAATGGACGTTTATTGTAAACATTTTGGAAAAGATTGGAGGGTATCAGGAAAAATATAAAAATCATTAGGGATCCCACCGCACAAAGATGACATCATTAATGGTATTAGCATCTTGAACAATTTCCTTCCTGGTCTTTTAAATGTGTCTACTGAAAAACTGAATTATAATTTATAGCTCACTTTAATTTTTTCCTTAGCAACATGAATATTTTTTAAATTCATTAAAGTCTCTGACAACACAGCTTCAATAAATGTGTATCTTCTACTGTTTGAATTTATGCAATTTGCTATTTGGTATTAGGCAGTTTCTCAAGTATTCAACTTTATAAATAATTCTAGACTGAATGCCCTTAGTATATATTCTGTGTGCACATCTCTTTTTAATTTTCTAGATGTCTTTCTAGAATTAAAATCATTGGATCACATGGTATGTGCATTTTTAACTTTTATATCAATTGTTTCCAGAAGTTTATGAGTAATATTTCACATTATGCTAGATTATAATACTTCAGATATTTGCCATTTGGGTAGAAGAGAAAATTTTTATAAGTATTTTTAAATGTATTTTATAATTAGTAATGTTGAATAATCTTTCATATATATTTATTTACTATGTATTTCCTTCTCTTGTCAGTGTTCATGAACATTCCACTGGCACTCTCTGGCCATTTTTCTATTGAAGTTCCATCTTTTTTCATTAATTTGGAAGCAATCTTTCTAAGTTTTGTGTATTACACAAATAATTTTTCTCAGTTTGTAGTCTTCCTTTTAACTTTGTTTCTGGTGACCTTTTTTTATAGAAGATTGACATTTGTATGTTCTCAAACATATCATTTCCTTTTGTGATTTCTTCGTTTTATGCTTAAAGGTACTGTACCTCTGCGAGATCATACAGATGCCTACATTTTATTTTGTTATTATTTTATTTTTGTATGTATTTTTATTCTCTTATCCATCCAGAAGTTGAGTCAAATTATATTATTATTTTAGTTATCGAAGTGAGATCTAACAACATGGCTAATGGATTGAAAAGTTTCTTTCCTTGTGAAAATTAAGGTTGTCCCAGTCAAGGCACCTAGATTAAATGACAATTACAGATTTTCCCAAGTAGGACAATTTGCCACTGTCAATAAATAATTTTTCTCATAGGAGTCTAACCTATAGAAAGCATCTTGACGTTAGGTAATTAAAACTAGCAGGTAGACTTACAGGGAAAGGAAAATACATTTCCTTTGCACCTGATATTTTAGACTCTAACAGCAGACTATTCAAATGCTTTGTGGCTATCTGATCAATAACTTTACCTTAAAAGTACACTTTTCAACAAGTACTTTAGTAGAAAATTCCTAATGGAATTAGGATCAACTATGAAGGTTTAAAAAGTTTAAAGTCATCTCAAATGGCAGTATTTCATCTTTTTTATGGCTGAGTAACAGTCCATTGTTTATATGTACCACATTTTCTATATCCGATCATCTATTGAAGAACACTTTGGTTGTTTTCATGTCTTGGCCACCATAAATAGTGCTGTAATGAACATCAAGGGGCATATGTCTTTATGGGTAAGTGTTTTCAAATTTGGGGGGGATACCCAGGAGAGGGATTGCTATGTCATATAATCATGCTAAGCAAAATAAGTCAGACCAAAAAAAAGTTAAGAACCACATAATTTCACCCATTTATGGGATATAAAACTGAAAGCAACAACAAGCAAGACAAACAAAAACTCATAGATCTAAATATCTAATATTAGAAAAACAGTTAAGTAATGATATTCAATGGTATATTATCCCAACACAAAAATTGTTTTATGATGAGTCTCATCATAAAAGTTCTTCTGAAAATGCTTTTAGTTAAATGTAGAAAATCATGAGACAAAGTTTATACACAATAAAGACACCCACTATAGTAAAAGTTTAAAACACAGACAAAGGATTCGAACCAATTTCAGGACAGTAATTGTCTAGAATTAGATTGGGAATTAATGTAAAAGTGACCTTACTTACACCTCTATTTCTGAAAGGAAAGAAGGATGAAAGGGAGGAAGGAAAGAAAGAAATATCTGAAGTAGATATGACAAAATGTAACATTGTTTCAATGGAAGTTTGGGGTAGTAATTATAATAGCCAACACTTGAGCTATTGTAATAGCTAACACTTATTGAGCACTTAATAGATATCAGCACTATTACAAAAGCTTTACAAGGAATACTTCATTTCACCCTTAAAACAGCCCTATGAAATAGGTACCCTTATTATCCTCATTTTACAGATGAGAAAATAAAGGCATAAGTTGCTCAGCAAGTGGCAATGTGGTGTTTCATAATACATAAGCAGTCTGATTCTAGGGCTCACCCACTTAGGAAGTTACTTTTATTACCTTCTGTGTTTTTCTATATTTTTGAAATATTTAATAGTTCAAATTATTATATAGAATAGGTTCTTAAATAGGTTTTTAAAATCCATATTAAAAAAGGCTAAAAGGACAGGCCAAATGATTCATAATGGCATTTTCTGGATAATATATGAATTATAATTTTTCATTTCTTTATACTTTTCCACATTTCCAAATAGTTTATAGAAAATATATATTTGTTCCATTTTTAAAACAAGAAAGCTGGGGTGTATTAAAAAGGAGTATGATACACTATTCTGTCATATTATTTATTTTACACATCTATGTGGTCATCATATTTTAAATAACTTGTGGGGGAAGAAGAATGGAGAATTGGAGAGGATAATTGGAGAGGATTTTTAAAGGAACAAAAAAAAGATTCAAAAATGGAAAATAGGTCATATGAAGAAAGGCTAAATTAGGGTATCTTGGTTTACTTTCTCTAAGTCCATGAAAGCCTTTCACCAGTGAGATATATCTCCCTTGCTCTCTATTTCCTTCAAGGATTAAAATAAAACATTTTTAATTAAAAGAGAAAATGTTTCACTTGAATATAGAGCTGCACCTACTGTGAAAAGTTGTGGAAATTTCGAGAAGAATGTGAAGTCAGACAAACTTGAATTTTACACTGTAACTCCACTATTTACTGACTGTGATCTTGGGAACATTACCTAATCTCTCTTAGCTTCAAATTAGAGTTTAGAAATACCTGACATACATTATGGGCTTGGTATGCAATGAGTTAATATACATAATGAGTAATAAAGCATGTGGGGTGGTAGGATATCACGCCTAGCTGTGTTTCATCCCAAAAAGGGATGGGAGGGTATGCCTTCAATGTCTTCTCAGATTAGTTTTCTCTAATGGTTTTTATATTTTGTATTTACATTTTGTTAATAATCAGAAATATATACACATATACATATATTTCAATTATTAGTATGCCAATCATTAGCATAAAATGTTAGTACCTTTGCACCTAACTTTATGATCCAAAGGCACCACGTTCCCTGCATGCCAGCCACACTGGCCTCCTTGTTTCTTCAGTGTACTTCAGGGCTTTTGTATTTGCTGTTCTCTCTGCCCAGAATGCTCCTCCTTCTTTGAGTCTTCACTCAAATGTCATTTTCCCAGTAAGGGCTTTCTTCATTACCCTTTCTAAAGTCCCTGACACTCCCTATCTCCTTTCTCTGCTTTACTGTTCTCCCTACTATCATCATCTTGTATGTGACCTATTTTACTTGTGTATTTCTCCTCACTAAAATGGAAGCACCATGAAAATAGATTTGGGTTCTTCTTTTAATTGCTATATTTCCAGATCTAGAACATAGGCACTCAGTGAATATGTATTGAATGAATAAACGCATTATGTGATCACCATAATGAGGGCAGTTAATATTTATTATTCATATCAAATATTTCAGACACAAATTAATAGTTTCTAAAATTTATCCAAAGATGAATTTGAGGGGAATCCCCAAATTCTCAATTTGAGAAACAAAGGATAAGTTATAGGTATTAGAATCCACTTTATCCATTTAAAGGAGAAAGAGATTTATTACACAGTGTTGGGTACCTTAACAGAATTTTTTGGAGTGCCAGTGAACAAAGCTTGGATCTATACAGCCAGGTGAAACACAGCTAGCAGTGCTATCCTACCACCCCACATGACTACTGCAGCCTTCACATACCACTCAGAACATGTGATGCTGAGGACTAAAAACCTCCGCACCTTCTAAAGCAGCAGAATAAATGCCCCTGTTGCCATGTCAGCCAGAAGAATTAATCCACGCTCATGCAGCTGCCATCTCATGTTGTTCATTTACTTATTTGGAGTCTCATGTGAGAACATTTCCTTGGCAAAACCTAGTTTTAATATAGAATCTAGCTACAAGGGGGTCTTGGAGATGTTTTAGCTATCTCCACACTTTGGTTCAGAAAAGCACATTAGAAGTGGGACAGATTGGGTGAGTCAAACTGCAATTTCTGGGGCAGTCCACCTTCTTGCTATTCGACATACCTAAACACATTCCTACAGTAAAACTTCCATTTTTTGGTCATGTTAATTTCTTTTCTAGCTCAGTGACAATCCTATCTTGATATCCTGAAATCTAACAGATAAATTATAAAGTGAACTACCACCAATCCACTACATATTAAAAACTAGAGGATTACTATTCAGCAATAAAAAGGAATGAACTATTGACATGCATTATAACATGATGAATCTCATAGGCATTATGCTGAAGAAAGGAAGCCAGTCTCAAAAGCGTGCATACTGTATGATTTCATTTATATTGCATTCTCAAAAGATAGAACTTTCATGATAGAAATCAAATCAGTTATCATCAGGGATTAGGGGTGGTGATAAGGAAGTGTGACTACAAAAAGATGGCACAAGGGTGAACTGATTGAGTGTGATGAAATCGTATGTAGATTGTGATGGTGGTCACACAAATCTGTATATGCAATATACACCCAAAAAATCAATTTTACTGTATGCTAATTTAAAAACTACATTTTTTAAAAGACAGTGCAACTCTGAGAATGCCTTTGGTTTTGATAACTTTCTTCCCCCAAATTCCCTTTGTATTCAAGCGGCCTCACAGCTCGTCGTCTGGTGGAATTAATCTAAAGCTTAATTCCAAAGTGGACTGATGCTTGGTAGCTCTAACTCTATGGGGTTGCTGTAGTCTCCCATTAACTTTTATCACAGGATATTACAATCCTATGAGGAATCCCTGAACTCTATCATAGAAAATCATAGGAAACTTTTCTTTTTTTGCTTCTTGGTCCATTGGCAGGAGCAGCCCAAAAAAACAAATGGCAGTCTCAATGTCTCAACTCCCAGTTCAATTGTCTCCCTGGTGGCATATTTCTCCCCTTCAATCTAGCAGGGTCTAAAATAAGAGACTTGGGAAGGAAATTTTTGTGCATTTGTCATTCAGTGTAATAATGAGAAATGCCACCCCCACTCCACTCCTGTTTCTAAGTGTTTCTGGTTTGGGGAGAAACAGCATCATGTATTAGTTAATAGTTCAGACACCACCTTAGGGTCAAAAGATATTATTTCCCATCTGATAGAGTAAATCCATTCTATATATCATTGCTATGCCATAAGCTTCTGGGTAAAGGTTTTGTGGCATACCAGAGAATCCCAAGAGCACTGACCTTAATTATTTTGCTGTGAAATGAGTTCCTTGATTAAAAGCAATATTGTGTGAGAAAACATGATGTAAATAAGACATTAAACTAACAGAAGCAGCATGGTGGCACAGGAAAATAAACCATGTCCAGATTGATTGTTCCAGTGAGGACAAAACACTGTTCACTCTGTAATGGAGGGGACACAATATAATCAACCAGGAGGTAGGATGGTCCCCTCATTATATCATATCATACTGAGAGCTCATTACTGGTTTCTACTGCTGGCTGATTGGGCATTCAGTCATGGTAGGAGAGCCAGGTCAGCCTTGGAGCAAGGCAATCAATTTTTTATTGAGGCATGTGTAATCTTCATATGATAGACCATTGTTTATGAGCTCACTGACACAGAGAGTTCACTGGGGAAAGAAGTTGACTGACATCAACAGAGTGAGTCATCTGGTTCACCTGAAAATTCACATAGGACATTAATACTTCCACATGCTGGGTCTGTTTCGAGAGATTCACTCACATAATTCTTCCCCAATCCTCTTTATTGGCAAAGCTCTAATCTTGTTCCTTCCAACTCTTTCACCATATAGCCAAAACTTTACCTACTACCCATGAATCGGGATAGATCTGACATCATGTTACCTTCTTTCAGGCCGAATTCACCAAACAGTTGTACTTGTTGCAAGGACTGCCTTCTCCATTGTCCTCCAGAGCCACTCTTGATTTATTTGCTAATCAATATAAAAGCAAAGAGATGGTCCTTGAGTTTTTTCTTAACATATAGTTCTCTAAGGCCAGAAGGCATGAACTAAAAGTCAAAGAAAAATTAAACCACTTGGAAGCAGAATATTATGCTGAATGAGATAGCAAATGTCAACACAATTTTTCCTATGAGACACATTGTTCAAAGAATTCATTGCAATAAAAAGCTACTTTGTGAACCATATACCCAATATTTGCATGCTTATTAACTAATATTAACATTACTTGAGACAGGAGCATTGCTAGCTATTAAAACTGAGCCATCAGAAAGCCTGTAATCAGACAATTCTTTTACCATTTTATCAACTTCCCTATTTTAAAAGAAATTCAAGTACAATTGGTATGCACAGATTCTGCAAAACCATTTACTCAGACAACTCAGATAAGAGCAGTGAAGGAAATAATTGTTAGCCCTTAAAGGTCAAGGGTATGCAATTCTTAGTGTGAGATGCTTCCATCAAATAATTTGAAAGAAAAGACTAGGTGACTAAATGCAGTGTTTTAAAATGGTTTTAAATGTTAAGCACTGTAAAGAAGTGAACAGCTGCAGAACCACAGAACCTCAGAAAAAGACTGGCTTTTAAAAATCATTGAGCCAAATCTCATCTCAAATCTCTGAATCCTCTGCAACTGTTCCTGACTTTTCAGATTTTAAAAGGGGGGGAAAATTCAGAAACTTAGAAATTACAGCCCTCCTATCTTTGGACAACTCTCACTGTAAGAAAGTCTTCAGAGAAGCAAAAACCTATCTTATTGTCATCATTCTAACTCTGGGACCCAAACAGGGCAAGCCTCGTTCTTCTTCTAACGATGATTCTTCAGGTAGCTTCCTCCTCTAGGAAAAACATCCCGTTTCTTACATCATTTTTCACATAAATTAATTATATGTTCACCTTGATTTTCCAATATTCCTTTTAAAAGTACACATTTTAACTGAAATAATAGCATACATTTATTTAGTCTATAATTGAGAAGAGGTATAATTTCTATAGTTCTATAGAAAGGCTATAAATTCTATTTTTGCAATATAATGTTCCTGGTGGAATTTCTGGAAGGTACACTAATGTTCGCTGCAATTGCTAACATTTATAGGAGTTTTCTATGTGCCAAGAACCTCAAAGAGGGTTTCACATGCATTATCTCATTTAATTCTCAGGACACTGATGAAGTAGATACTCTTTTTATCCCATCTTCAAATGAGGAAAATGAAGTTTAGAAAGAATAAGTACCTTACGCAAGGTCAAATATTCCATCAATGACAGAATTTGGATATTTTATCCCAAGATTTCTAGAAAAGAAGTAGCTAAACCTACTGAGCATTTAACTGTTTGCCAGAACTGTGCTGAGCCTTTACCTCAAACTGTTAAGTAGCTAGTATTATTATTCCCATTTATACATAGAAAAAATTGAGAATCTAAAAGGTATAACAAAATGGTTAGCAATTAAAAACTAGCCATTCTGAACATGTTATTTTATGTACCCAGGTTCAGAATTTTATATTTACCTCTTATAAAATTAATTTTACTGGACTCCATCCATCACTCTATCAAAATTTTTAGAGACAGTGATTTGATCATCTAAAGTATTTTTATCCCTGCTACTTTTTTATAACTGCTAATCTTATTTAAAAAAAAAAAAAAAGTCTTCCATGTGTTCAAGTTACCAACAAATTACACTGCATAGATGAAGGCCTAGGAAAGTGTCATCCACAAGCCAAGAGAAGTTCCTCTCTAGACAACATCAATTCAGTCGTCAGACTTTATCAGCACAGTTATTCAATCTCTAATACACTGTCTAATCTAGGCCATATTTCTCCATTTTGTCTATAAGAATACAATGAGTTTAAGTGTCCTATTGAAATACAGAATTGTCATCCCAGCTCAAACAATTAACCCTTTCAAAAAAGAATATCATATTAGTGTGAATTTAAAAATAGTAAATTCATCTTGGATCTTAGTGATTACTATTTCAGCTTCTAAATATTTATTGTTTTCAGAAACAAAACACTAAATTGGACTTATGTTGTTTCATTACTCGTGATATATTTTTATTCATGTAATTGGGTATAACACATTCTGTACCATTAAAATTAAATTCAGGTTCCAGTGTCTTCTCACTCAGTCTCTGAGTTGATTTTGGTTAGGTAGTATAATAACATGTTGCTTTTTATAATCCTCTTGGGCATCTTTAAGATTAACAGTATAATTTTAGGGTTTTGTTTGCATTTCGTATTTGGTTAAACTAACAGTTTCACTTTTTCCTTAATTAAATTACCATCACTATAAGTGAATTATTGAAAGTCATCCTTTTGAGAAAGAGATGCTTGGCACCTGAGTAATAATCCTATAAGACCATAAATCTGTTATACAATATTTCCTGGCTTTGAAATACCATGACGTATTCAGTAGATTTGGCAGTTTGCTACCACCTTTGATTTCATTCAATGACATTTAACAGTTCTTCCTTATATAAAATAATGTTTCTTTTCAGTTCTGCATTGCTGTGTTACCTCTTTTTAAAACATTTCAGGCAACATGAGAGACTTAAAATGTAAACATCTGAATGCTACCTCATGACTGCATTATTACTCACAAAGATGACTATTAAAAAGCATAAAAACTGGAGTATGTTTATCTTTTGACAATGCTTTTTAGGAAACTCTCAAATTTCAAGTAAGTCAAAATGTAAAAAATATGTAACCGTGACAATCAAAGAAAACAATAGTTATGATAATTACTGAGGCATTTAGGTTACAAATTGTGACCATATTTCAAGGCAATACAAAATTGAGAATTTCAACACTATTTTTCTGTCCTTCATTCCCCTTCTACAACCTATAACAGAAGATAAAATTGTTTGATTGGAAAGGAATAAAAGTCATACATCTTGTCCAATATCATAAAATGCTTTGTTTAAGATACTCCATATTTTTTAACTGAATACCAAATTTCCCAACATATTTTTGTAAATCTGATGTTCTGTCACAATTAGTTATATTTTAAATATCTCTGTAGAGATAGCTATTACCCCTATGAGAGATACAAAAGGTCACTTTCCTTTTCTAAAACACAGAATTATTCAACAGAGCTTAATAACTGTACTGCTAATGTAATTCTTACTATATCTCTGAGAGAAAATGCTCCTTGAGATAGATTTAGACCCAGTTTCATTTGTAATGTTAATGTATTTTGCCTAAGAAAGCCTCAGCTGTGTCATTTCCCCACATACTGGCCGGACCTAATGAGGTTTTGGTCCTAGAGTGAAGAAAGACACACATGCTCATTTTTCATCTCAGTTCAGAAATAAAATTACATTAGCCATTTATAGTATGCTTGTTAGTGTCCCTTTGATAATTTTCTAATTCTTAGCATTTATAAAGTAGACCTTGAATTTTGATACCACAAATCCTGATGAACATTTAATAATTTTTTCTCATTAACAAAATGAGGTGACCTAAGAAATTTATAAAGATGCACTGTTCAACTAATATCATAATCCAAAAGTAAGAGAAAATGAACAAAACTATTTGAGCAAGGTTATGTCTCTTTAAAGTTCCTAGTGTGTCCATTGGGTTCCAACTCAGGCTTAAATCTTACTCATGGAAGGAAATACCAAGATGTGGTTTCAATCCTATTCAGAAAATAAATAAATTTTTTCCTAAGCAATGGAAGAAAGTAATTATGTAAACAACATCAAGCTATTATCAGAAATGAAGATTTTTCATATCAGAAAATATTTTACTTGTTTCACATTCCCATACTTTATCCCATTCTCACTTAACTGATTATAATTCCTAGAGTTTAAATCATGATTCTACTATCAGCCCTTAAATGACATATTTTAAACAGTATGAAACTAAGAGGTTTATGCATCTATTGATAACTCAGTCCCCCTACTAATTTAAGTTTAAAATGCTTAGCCTAGAATTCATGGCCCTGTATACTCAGGCCTCAGCCTGGCTTTCCATTCTTATCATTAACTATTTCCTCACAGTCCAGTCAAATACAGTTATCTAAAGCCGCTCCATTCTTTTCTTTTTTTTTTTTTTTTTAACCTCTACACTTTGTTCTTACTCTTTTTTTCCTACCTGGAATAAACTTGCAGTCATCCCCCTCTGTCTAGCCTATTGATTGAGAGAAAATTGCACCTTCTTTACAATGATTGACTTAGTTCTTCAATTGGGTATGAGTATTTGGTTTGTTCAATTCTTATTGAATGTATCATTTACATCTATAAATAATATAAATTATATTTCAAATGTGAGGACCTTTCAATACACTTATCGGCATCTTCTGTAGTGTGACACAGCACCTCACATAACAGAATACCCAGTAAAAATATTTGAGAGTGAATAAATGAGTGAATTTACAGTCTACATTTTTTATTTATATTATCTATTGTTCATGTAGGATCCCTTCATTCCTTTCATGCCAATCTTAAGTTTATTATAAGAATATAATATTTTCAAAAGTCTAAAAAGTCCAATTCCCAGTAATATGACATACTTGACTCCATGGCCAGCCCTCCCACTGAAAATAATTAAAATAATAAAAAATATTTTTAAATACATCAATGTGTTAACAAGAAAGTAAGTACCCCAGAACCCATAGGAATCTAGAGAGATAAGCTGAACTTTGTTTTGAATCTGGCTTTCACTTTGAGGACATTTACCCATGAAGGTGAAATTTAGCTTCTGTACTCACAGGTAACAGGAGATAAATCCTGGGAGGCACCTGACCAAGATGAGGACTCTAACAGAAGATGCCTTAATAAATCAAGTACCCCAAAGGCCTAAATCCTCAAAATATTTGTGAACTAAAAATAAATCCATGGGACAGCAAGGAAATTGCTTATTATAGAATTTGGTATTGGGTAGAAGGAAACATAAAATCACCTTTTAGACTTCATATTCACATGTTGACCCTCACCTGAGCTGGTAGCCCAATCTTACACTAATTCGAGATATCCAAAAACACCTCAGGCAAGGAAATTTAATTTCAGGTGTTTCTGTGTTTGGCAGAAGCAAATACAAATTGTCACTGGGGGTATAAATTGCCAACATAGGGCTTAAACATTTTTGAACAGATAAAATTCAAAAAAATATGAACTTATAGTTGAAATTCACAAATGCTTGAAGAAACAAGCCACCTAAAGTGAGAGGTAGTAGAAACAACAGACAACAAAGTTAGATAGGCAAAGACTTCAGATGTTGGGATTAGAAAACAAACAAACAAACAAACAAACAAAAAATATATATATATATATAAAATTTAAAAAATTTAAAAGACACTTAATATATAAAGAAGAAATAACAGAATATTTTAAAAGAACAAAATTGGTTTGAGAGAGAGAAAGAGAGAGAGCAGGAAGGAGAGAGGAAGGAAAGAAGGAAGGATAGAAGGAAGGAAGGAAGGAAGGAAGGATGGAAGGAAGGAAGGAAGGAAGGGGGAGGGAGAAACTACATAATACATTTAGATATTAAAAATATAATAACTGGAATTAAAAATTCAATAGATTCTCCTTTTTCCTTTTATCTTGATCTAGGCCAGTGATTCAACCTTGATTTTTTTTAATTAGTAAAACTTTTTCACCTGATAGAGTATGTACAAAAACAGCTACCACTAAATATCATCCTTAATAATAAAAACATTCTTGAGAACAAGAAAATGGCCAGAAAGCCCACTCTTTTCAACTTGGTACTTGGGAATAAAAGGAAATAAACAGTAAGAAGAATAGAGGGAAAGAAATTAAAATATTATTTTCAAGTGATGTGCTTTGTTATGAATATTCAACAAACCTATAATTTCTAGAATAAGAAAAGCATTCATTAAATTTTCACACTGTAAAATCGATATGTCGATTGCATTTTATAAAGGAGCAATACGCAGTTGGAAAATGAAATTTTCTAAACTAAAATAAAAATATATGCAATACCTAGAAATAAATGTAATAAATATATGCAAAACCATTATGGACAAAAATATAAAACTGTACTGAAATATCTTAAAGAAGACCTAAATAATCAAGAGCTATGCCATGATCATGAACTAAAATACTCGATATCATAAAGATTACAGTTCTTTAATTGTTATTTAAGTTCAATGCATTGCCAATAAAAATCCTATCAGGTGTGTGTAAATTAACATATTGAGTCCAAAATTAAAATTTAGGTTCAAGGTTCAAGACACTATTGAAGGAGATAACAAAAAAGGATGGAGAATTTGCTCTACTAGATAATAAGATTTCTTATAAAGTTGTGGAAATTAAAATTAGAAATTAAAATTGATACAGATTGGTGATTCAAGATTTTAGATAAAATAAAAAGCTTAGAAACAAACTCATACATTTATTACTTGATATATGGCCAAAATGTTATTAAAAATTTGTGAGAAATAAATGGACTTCTCAATAGTTGGTGATGGGACAATTGAGTAACCATACAGGGAACAAATGATATTGTATCCTTAAATACATAAATACGTGATACCATAAATAATAAACAATTTCAATTAAATTAAATATCTATATGTAATTGTTAAACTGTAATTCGATGTACATAAAATTTTCTCAAAATGTGCAAACATAAAGGAAATAATTGATAAAATTGAATATATAAAAATTAAGAACTTCTGTTCCTCAAAAGACACCATACAAATATTAAAAACAAACAAAAAGACACAATCTGGAAGAAGGTATTCCTGGAAGAAAGATTTATATCCAGAATATAACAGGAAATCCTATGAAACAATAAGAATGGAGAAACCAACAAAATTTACTTAAAATTCTCTCTAACAGACTTAACTATACATAAATACTTTTTAATCTCTGCCTCAGTGTCCAACAGTCACATCAATTTTAATAAATTTAACATTAAAATAATCTTATTTTTCCTAAAATCAGAGTTATGCAAGCTCAAAGCTTAGAGTCACACTTGTTGCTTACCTTACTTTGCTTTCCATTTTCAATTATTCACTAAATACAGTGAGCTCTTCCTGTGTTTTCTCACTTTTTTGTCCCTTCCATTACCATGTCTCTTTTATAATTCAACCTCATTTTCTTGAACTTGTGATAAACTTCTAACTGGTCTCCTTGACTTAAAGTTCTCTTTTATACCTTTCCTGCTTCCTGCTTATGAGGTCTAGATTAATCTACCTTAACCACATGTTATTTTTCAATAACAACACATTTAATCATAATCATGTAATAAAATATTGTTGAATCTGACCTAAGAATGGACAGTGGTTGTTTGAGTATACAAGTCATGAACTTTATATATGAAAGAATTAGCACAACAATGTGGTAGAGAATGTATGAATTCTAATCAGTTAGCCATATGAAAAAAAATAAAATTATATTCCTAATGCACACCATACATATTAAGAAAATCACGTATTAAGAAAAAGAAACATTTTCGAAAGAGAGAAAAGAGACTATCTTTACAACCTTAGGTTAGGAAGACACGAGAACAAATTATATCAGAAAAGATGACGGATTTGACTACATTAAAATTTAATACTTGCATTTACAAAACAAATTCATTATTTAAATGAAAGAAAAATTATAAAATGAAAGAAAAGATTTTCATCACAAACTTCTGTCAAATGATTAGTATCCAGAAGATATGTTTACAAAAGTAAAAAAAAAAAAAAACCCTTGTCCAAATTAATAATAAAAAGATAAATAACCCAATAGGAAATGTGCAAAGGTCCTAGAAAGTAACAGAAATGAAAGCATGAATTACCAAAAACCATAAGAAATTATGTTTAACGTCATTAGTACTCAGGGGCATACAAATTAAAACTATGATGAGCTACCAAATTGGCAAGAGTTAAAAAGTGACAATAATGAATGTAAGATGTGGTTATGGAGCAAACAAAACCTTTTAGATGACTATTGGGAATGCAAATTGGTATAATATTCATCCTGGAAAAACATTATGACGTTATCTAATAAAATTGATGCACTTACCCTATGACCCAGCAATTGTACTCCCAAGAATGTTTCCTACAGAAACACTTGCATATGTGCAGCAGGATACTTGTAAAAATGTTCACACCAGTATTTGTTACAGCAAAAACCAACCAAAAATCCAAATATCTGTCAGCAATACAAAGTATAACAAACTGTGGAATATACATACAGTGGAATTTCACATACAACAGCAAAATTAAAGAATTACAGCTACATGAAACAATCTGGATGAATCCTGAGAACATAATATTAAACAAAAAAGCAGGCTACAGAAAATACACATGATTCCATTCATATAACGAAGCACAAAAATACATACTCCCTACATAAATTTTGTTCATTTATCAATATTATTGGTTCTTCACAATCTCAAGGCAAGCAATCTATTTAGCTAGAAATTTGAAAATAATTTTAGTACATTATGACTTTCCTGGGAGTTATTCAAAGAGCTTTCATAAATTCTTTTCCAGAAACTGATGAGATATAAATGAGAAAGGAACAGAAAAAAAATGAGAGTGTGAACGCCAGAGTGACAGGTTCACATATTTTTCTCTGATGCCAAAATCAATACATTTCAACATTTCCATATTTCACCTTTCTTCTTTTTACCTCTTTTGCAGATTTCAAGTAAGCTATCTTTTATTCAACTTCGCATGGCTTTAGAAAATGCTCAAAGTATCAATCACAGAATACAGTAATTAGTTATATTCATGTGAGCATTACAATGTAAAGCAACAAACCAAAATCAAAGACCTGATTTCTAGTTCCAGTTCCACAACTGGTTAGTCATGTGTCCTTCATCAAATCTTTCAGCTTCACTGAGCTTCAGTTTTCTCTTCTGTTAAAATGGGGATAATTATGCCTGCCTCAGAGCATCCTCATGAAAGTTAAAATAATAAACCTATTTATTAAAAGTGCTTGTGTGGTGCCTAACATATAATTGGCATTCAACAAGTATCAGTACCCTACTACAATCATTGTGCTACTTGATCACCTGAATCATTTAAAAATAAGAATGAGATGGGGGACAAAATTGGACTTCAGAAGGCACGTAGCTACTTAATTTGCTTTCACTCCATAGTTACAAGGTCACCAAGTCTGTTGAAAATATATTTATAAATCTGTTGCAACAAAAAGGAGGTCATAGTCCTTCTAACTTACATTTTCTTTTCTTTAGCTAGCGTGACTATACATTCAATAATCACGCTAGTTCATTTCCTCGCCTTATTTTACATAACAGCCCTTGCCAATTGGATAATCATCATGTCCTGTCACTTGTTACCTGTTCTTTTATATAGTTTTCTCATGATCCAGATCCCAAGTACTAATCTCATCCTCCTTTAGATTGCCACTGACTGCTTAACATAGAGTATCCTTTTTTATGCTTATGCCAAGAATTAACCTGTTAGACCTAATTTCCTACACTACTTAGGCCCACCCTCTTCTGCTGCTTAAGCTGTTGAACACAGAGGACTGTTGGCAGTCACTGCCATAGATCTGGGCACCTAGAATTTGAACCCAGAAAATGTTATCTGATACCTACAACATAATTTATACATTATTTCTAGAGCTTAAATGTGCCCCTAATTTCTAAACAACTAATTCACAAAATCTATTACTAGATGATTTCCTTTAATCCATTTTCTATATCCATACATGAGAATTTTTTACTCTCTTTTTACTTTTGCAGTACCTAATATAATGATATATACCAAGCCAACCATTAATAAATATAGCTGGCTGGCAGGTTCTTATTAAAGAATATGGCAGAGACAATCAGGTTACATTTTCCCACCTTTGCAACTAGGTCAGGCCTTGAACTAATTTTGGCCAATGAAATATGAGTGGTGATATACCTCACTTTCTGGCCTGACCCCTACACCATCCCACATAGTCATCTGGCCAAATGGAGGGCACCCACCACTGAGGAATCTAGGGGAAATGGAGAATGGGTACAAACACAAAAGTCATGCTGTGTGATGTGCCATGAGTAACAAAGCCTCAATCTCAGACTCAGGAGTCTCATGTCAGCATCCATGAAACTATGGCAGGCTAACTTGTTAGGTTAAAATCTCAGACCCTAGACAGTCCTTAACAATATAATGTAAAAGGCCACTCCAGAGAGGAGGCAGACAGAGAAAGCCCACAACCTCACTGTTCAGGGAGAGTGTTAAGAAATAGAAATGACAAATAAATAGAGAAATATGATCAAATGACTATGCCCCCTCCTTTCCCTCTCAGAGTGGAATGCCTAGACAGAGTTAGGAATATGAAGACTACGTAGAAATATTCAGATGTGTAAAAGGGGATCCCAAGAATGTCAACTGGGAGGCAGGAGAAGCTAATGGCATACTTCCTCAGGGTAGTGGGGGCTGCGGTGTGGCCTCCCACTTCCTCCCTCCTTTAAGACTACAGCACTCATTTCCCCAGCCGATGGGTGTGTTCATGTCTGACAGTTCACAGCAAAATACTTCTTAGGAAACTGCTCTCAGCTAAAGAGTCTCATTGCCCAAGGGAATTCCACCTTCAGGGGTGGGGAGCAAATCTCATCCAGTGGCTGGTCAATGCAGGGTTATACATGCCTAGAACCCCTGCCTTAATTTGGGAAAACTTTATAGTTCATTCCAGCTTCAGCTTCAGAGTTTCTCCATAGGGTCAGCTCAGCCTTTGCTTCATTCCATCACAGTTCAATCCTGCTTTTATCATTCCCCCATGGGATGGATTCTGCGAGCCCTTCTCAAACTTTTACATGCAAATCTGCATCTCAGATTCTGTCTCCTGGTAATCTTATTGGCAACACCTAAGGATGGCTTCAAAGGCTTAACGCTCCTCGATAAGAGTGCCACATACAGCCTCATTCAGCATGATGCAGAAGCAGTAATGCTCCACTGGAGAAGCAGCACTGAGCCTGAAGCAGCACTCTCATCAACCTATCACCCACACAAGGGATGCAAGGGACCCAGAGGTTTCCAAATGCCCTGGTAAAAGGGCACGAGGTTCTGAGAGAGCTGATAGACTAGCAAAAGCCTAATGTTGGGACAGTGAGGTCTCAGTATATGAAGATTTCACCTCTAGAAATATATACCAGCATAATGTCCAAATGACCATGATATATACCAGCATAATGTCCAAATGACCACACAGACATTTCAGTGGTCAGACATTTCACTAGTCTAGGAAGAAAAATCAGAATAGTTAATCTACAGCAGCAACCAGCTAAAATCCAAAGGCCCCTGATTCCTCCTATGATGATATAGTCACATAAGCCCCATCTCCAAATATACCCAGATACTATTTTGGATAGGTATACAGCAGAGGAAATAAATTTAAAACCTAACTATCTGAGTCATTCAGAAGAGGTTATTTAAGCCATGAGATATTGTCTACCTGCAAATTTAAAGTTTATGTCTCATTCCCACTTCTGGTATCAGAAGATATAGGAAACTTTAAAGCTACATTTCATTGGCACACTGTATTAGTATATTTGCAACCATTGGTAAATATAGGTATTTGAACCCTGATATCTGAGAATGGAAGTATTCTGGGTTTTGAACCCTGATATCTGAGAATGGTAGTATAGCAACAAACACCTAAAACCCACATGGGAAGTTTGAAAGTCTTCTGATCCAATAATATGAATTTTAAATTGACCAGACTGTCAACTCCTTAAAAGTGGCAACTGAACTTTGCTTATCCTTGAATCCCCCTCATGACGAGCATAGTTTGTAATGGGTAAATATTTAAATACAATTTACTCAGTCTATTACTAATCATTTTGGAACTTACAGTTCCACTCTGTGTCTTTAAGTCTTGATTTTCAAAACATTTTAATGTGAAAATATCCCTAGAAAGGTCATTTCTTTAGCCCTTATTTTGAAATTCCTTATCAGAATTAATCCAAGACTTAGAAGAAATAGGACTAGAGGGAAAAAACTGACAAGCCAAACAAATTGCTTCAAATTTTGTCTTGGGCCAGCCCTGAAAAAGGGTGAGTAAGAATAGTAATTTTACTTCTGAAAGGTATTTTATACTACAATAGCTGAAGCAGTAAAACTAGTATGATTGAGAACTAGCAAAAGGAAAACAGTATCTTCCCAATGATTCTGTCCCATTTCAAACATTATCCACTCCTTTAAGTATTTGTGGTAAGCAGAATAATGAACCACACCACAAGGTTGCCCACGTCTTAATCCCCACAACCTGTGAACAGTACCTCACATGCCAAAAGAGACTCTGCAGCTGTGATTAAGTTAAGGATCCTGATCTGGGAGACTACCATGGATTATCCAAGGTAGGCCCAATGTCTTCACGGAAAACCTTAAATGTGAGAGAGGTAGAGTGTCAGTGTCAGAGTGATGCGATGCAAGGAAGACTGGACAGGCCATTGCTGGCTTTGAAAATGGAAGGGGGCTGTGAGAGACCCCTAGAAACTAGGAACAAACAAACAAGAAAACAGATGCTCCCCTAGGGCCTCCAGAGATGAACACCACCCTGCCAACACCTTGATTTTAGTTTAGTGAGAACCATTTCAGACTTCTGACCTCCAGAACTAGAAGGTAATAGGTTTGTGTTGTTTTAAGCCACTAAATTTAAGGTAATTTGTTTCAGCAGCAATAGGAAACTAGTTCAGTGTTCACTGAAGGTTTTTTCAAAAACAATCTTAGGGGAGAGAAACAAGGCTGAAGTCATCAGTATATCTGTTTAATCAGTTGAGCAGAGGTCTTCAGTCTGACATATTATCATTTGCTCCTCCATCAGGAACAAATCTGACCAAGAAGCCATGTTGAAGTTCCACAGGAAAGATACTGAAAAGCACTGAAATGGAGAAAGATCTTAGGGACTTTCTATATTTCTCTTTACCTGAAAGGTTTTTAAAATGTGGCGAAAAAGGAATGCTGCAGGATATAGTCTGGTGGGATAGTTAGAAAGATCAATCATCTCAAAACGACTTCATCTACAGGATGAATTTGATAATTTAGGAAATAATGACCTATC
This sequence comes from Macroglossus sobrinus, assembly GCA_004027375.1. NCBI lineage: Eukaryota > Metazoa > Chordata > Mammalia > Chiroptera > Pteropodidae > Macroglossus > Macroglossus sobrinus. The sequence continues at coordinate 792,583 of PVKZ01000337.1, read as the reverse complement.
CTAGATATACTTCTTGACTTTTAAAAATACATGCAATATTACATTTCATAAAAAAAAGAGGCAGGTGACAATCATTGACTATTCTATAAATATTACATTTGAGGCTAAACTAGAAACAATCAAAAATAATAAATGCATCATTTTTTCTTTGTATTTACTTAGCATTTTTTATTAAAATTAAAGCTAAGAAAGAAACCAAATTGTTAAACAATGGTTGTCTTTAGGTAGCTGGTCTAGAGTTATTTTTTCTCTTTCTACATTTTTTTATATTTTTCCAATTTTATTTAATGAATGTGTACCACTTTTAAATTTGACAAATTAGTACACCTTAAGAAATTAGTGAAGAAAGAGGTTTTTTTTTAAATATAGTGAATGTTAACAATTGGAAAGATGAAGTTACTTCTTAATTAATCACTAGGAGCCAACTTCACATTGTATCAGGGACCTGTAAAAGTTCTTTGTAATAATTATACTTTTTAAAATATACCTGTGAAAAGGGAGATCAAGTAGGCTACCTTCTTTAGGAGACAAAAATCTAACTCAAATTGGCTCTACAAAAAAGTAGAATTCATTAGTTCATGCAAATCAGTCAATATGTATACATCAGGTATACTTGTATTCAGTTATTCAGGGGCAGGGAGATATGGTGAAAAGTTCTTTCTCATTGTTCTGACTATTGCTGATTTCAGGTACCTGCCTTTTATGTTTAATAGTCTGCCTGTAACCATATTAAATGGATCTATGATCTTCTTTGTTCCAGTTACTTCCTCCTTCACCTATGCTCAAACAAAATATATACCCATTAAACCTCAGGATAGTTTAAGCAGTTCTTATACAATGGTTCAAGTGAAAAGTGCCAATTGTAAAAGACTAGGAAGTGAAGATATGGGATTGGTCACAGAACCTCCAATGTAACTATTTCTTTCCTTTGCATCACTCCGAAGAGAGAGCCCTCTTCCCCACCTGAGGTCTCTGGAGAAAGGAAGCCAAGCACAGGGCTCTGACCTCCTGTGCTCACTCCCTTCTCTACACCAATTCCTATAATCCCGTCCTCTTTTATCACTTCACCCTACTTGTATCAGCACTTCTCTCCATATTCTGAGAAGGTGCTTCCCCTCTCTACTTACAAACTTGAATACAGCAGCTTTTCTCCACCTGAGTTTGCTAGTTTTGCAAGGGAAGAAGTGAACATAGGTCTCAGAGTCTGTTGGTTCCCTTAGAAGTAGAGGTAGAAAGAGATGTGAACTCTAGCTCTGTAGGCAGAAAAGAAAATTAAGATCAAAATCTAAAATCAAGGAATCATTATCATAATTGCTAACCTTTATATAGTACTTACCATATGTGAGGCACTGCTGCATGTTACAAATATTAGTTCACTTAACCCACACAAAAAGCTCACCATAAACCCTGAGTCTCCTACTTAACTAACTACGGGATAGGCACGAGACCCTTCACCTTGCTAAACTTCAGCTTAAAATGGAGATAACAGAAATATCTGCCCATGGCTCATGGGATTATTGTGAGATGAAGAAAGAAAATATATAAAGCATTTGTCTGGCACAATGTAAGCACAACATAAATCATTATCATCACAAAAGAAATTATCAGACACAACTTACACACTGGCTGATTAATATCCTTTCTAAATCTCCACTTGTCCCACATGAATAATTCTTATAATTCTCCACCATTTCCCCACATTTCTCTTAGAGTTTTGATTCTCCCAACAGGGAAGATTATAAGAGAAAGGAGTCTTCTTGGGAACTCGGTATCATTTAACTTACCCTTGAACCCCCTCTGATTCCCTGATTTTCTTTGCAATCCAATCCAAGGGATATTTTCTTTGCATCACAACTTCTCTCCACTCTTGAAATTTTTTACTGAGTTCTTCCCTGTTCCCTAAAGACCTAAAATTTTGAAACTTGAAAGACAGGGAAAGATTCCTTTGGCTCTGCTATGCACTCTTTCCCTCTGAAGCTAGGAGCACAAGATAGTGCCCCTTGGTACCCAAAGGATGGTCCTCAGAACAGCAGCACTGGCATCAGCTGGGTGCTTGTCAGAAATGTGCAGCTCTAAAAACAAAAAATCTATGAAATAAAGCAATAAATCAATAAATCAATTAGAGCTGAATATTGAGATGAGGGTAAAAAAGTTGTTTTGAATTAATATCTGTGATGATTAATTTTATGTGTCAGTTTACAGAGTGTTTTGGGATGTGATTAACATTTAAATTAGTGAACTCTAATTAAAGCAGATAGCCCTCCATAATGTGGATAGGCCTCTCCAATCAAGTGAAGGCCTAAATAGAGCAAAAAGACTAGCCTCCCAAGCAAGAAGGGATCCTTCAACAGACTGCATTTGGATTCACTTGCCCCGTGAGCTCTCCTAGGTTGCAAGCCTACCTGCCCACACTATAGATTTTATTAAGTGCCAGTCTCCACAATTACATGAGCAAAATCCTTAAGTCCCTCTCTGTCTGTCTGTCTGTCTGTCTGTCTCTCTCCACACACACATACACACACACACACACACTTTCTCTCTCTCTCTCTCTCTCTCTCTCTCTCTCTCCCCATCTCCTGTTTCTCTGAAGAACCTGACTAACATAATATTTAAATTATAAAAGGGATTCCTCCCAGTGAAAAGATTTCAGAGTATCACTCAGTAATGACCATCATCTTAATAGCTCTTAAATTCCTCTTCCTTAATGTCTGCACTAAATGTCTACACAGATTTCATTTCTTCAGAGACTTTCTACTTTAAAAACATAACTAGATATTTGATTTTTTCCTTTTTTTTTTTTGGCTGCTTGTTGATTCTTAGAATTTAATTCCATTCATATGTGTAACCTCCTGCAATTCTATCTTATTTAATGTCTTTTAAACATAGACTTACAATTTTGTTATTGAAAATTAGAATACAGATGCTCCTCGATTTACAATGGGATTACATCCCAATAAACTCATCATAAATTGAAAATATTTTAAGTCAAAAATGCATATAATGCACCTAACCTACCGAACATCATCATTTAACCTAGCTCACCTTAAATGTGCTCGGAACACAATATCCAAAAAAAAACAATGGCAACACAGTACACTGTAGATTATCAGTTGTTTACCCTACTGATGACATGCTTGACTTGGAGCTATGGCTCACTGCCACTGCCCAGCATCACAGGAGAGTATCACACTGTGTATCAATAGCCCAAGAAAAGATCAAAATTCAAAATTCAAAGTACAGTTACCACTGAGTACATATTCCTTTCTCACCATGGTAAGGTCGAATCATCATAAGTCGAGTAACATCTGTATTCCTTTTCAGATTCCTTCATTGTTATTCTCAGTTAAATTTAGATTTTTCAGCTGTGTTCTACTCCTTTTCTCAATTTTCCTCAATTGTTATAGTATATGATATAATGCACACAATAGAGAAAAGCTCTCCATTTGTTTTCAGTAACTTTATATGTATTTATTTTCAGGATAGATATCCTGAAATGACCAAAAAAAAAAAAAAACAGAACAAAACAGATTTTATTCTCCTTCAATGTCTTTCAAATTAACTTATTTCCAGTTTTAAGGTCCAAAGGCACTATTTGTTGGAAGAGAATCAACTTTAGGGAATACACCAACACCTCTACAGAAAGAAGATAGAAAAGTATATCTCATTCATTCATTCAATAAGTATGTGTTAAGGTTGTAAGTCTGGGCAGTGCACTAAGTGTTGAAAAGATACCACTAAAGACTGGTCCACAATCCCTTATCTACAATTTTGAAGTTCTAACAACTGCCATTTTCTTCTGAAATCTTGTCCCAAAATTCATTTGGCTACAAAACTAGGTCTCAGATAACAGAAGGCTATTTGTAAACTTTATTTCCACTTAATTTGAATGTTTGTCTGTCACAGCCAAAATATTTATGTATTTGACTGAAAAGTGAAGAGCCAGATCCATTAATTTCATATTAATGGTGTATACACCATTTTACCTTTCCAAAAAGTTGGCGGGGGGGGGGGGCCGGGAATCTGATTCTGAAACACTTCTGAGTCCAAGTATTTCAAATAGAGATTGCAAATCTGTTTGTTCCAAAGGAACTTACAGACCTGTGCATATTTGAATCACCTGATCAGCTGTTAAAAAGTGTCAGTGCTTAGTACTTACACAGAATCTTTTAAAACAAACCATGGGTGTCATCAGTATTTTTTAAAAGCTCCCCAGGTGACTCTAATATACAACCAGGCTTGAGAACCTCTGTAATTGATGTACAAAATGGTAGGATTCTGATTAGGTAACTTTGGCAGTGTTTGTTAAAGTTCAGAATCCCGATCTTTAAGGGGGATGCTGAAAAAAGTAGAGTATGTTGAGAAGAGAGTGACCAAACCATAGGGGAGGTGGTAGTGAACATCATGTAAGAAATCATGACATCAGAACATAACTGTAGAAATTGAAAACATGTAATAGAGAAGAAAAGACTTAAGCAAAGTATTTATAATATTAGCCTATAGGATTTGATTTTGTCTGCATAATTCAAGAACATAAATCAAATTCTAATTCAACAAATATTTAGTGAACACTCCTTTGTGCTAAGATCTATGCCAGAGACATATATATATATGTATGTATGTATATATATATATATATATATATATATATATATATATATCCTCATTCAATTACTTTAATTCTCATTTACTGTTATTTTTACCACAACATTTTGAGGTAGATATCACCCATTTTTCACAGATAAGGAAACTAAAGCCCAATAAAAGTAGAGCATTTTGCCCATAATCACAAAACTATTAGCAAGTGGGGTTAAGATTCAAAATTGGTTTTACCAGATTTCATGTTTATTGTCATTCTCACAACTACCCTCAAGAGTGAAAGATACAAGAAGGCAGATTTGAGGGCTTATAATAATAAAAAATTTTTCTAATCATTAGAACATGACTGGGAATGTTATGGGCAATCATGGGATATAGTGAGTTTTTCATTCTTAGAGGTAATCAAGCAACAGCTAAGTGATTACTTAGCAATTATATTGTAGATAAGTTTTGATGTCAGATAACACATTGGGTGACAAATATCTTGAATCTCTCCCTACTCTGAAACATTAAATAAATGATTTTATATAAGTAGGAAGTTAAACAACAAAGCAAGTCAGCATACAATTAGGAACCATATATACAAGTGATACAGGAGTTTCAAAACCAGGAGAAGGCTCTGTGAACAGTGTGACTTCCTGGAGATGCCTTAAGAATGGCTTGAGTTTGGGCAGGGTATTTCATGAGAACAGCACTCACAGAGGCACAGAGGGAAGACATGCTTGGGAAACAATAATTATTTCAGCCCAACATGAGTAAAAAGCTCATGTAAAGAGGTAAGATTAAGTAACAACATTAGAAATAGGACTGGCTAGAGGACTCTAAGGCTTTTCCCCGCTTAACAATGGATAGTGTTTTAAAATTGTTATTTTAAAATTAAAAAAAAGAGAGAGAAGAAGAGGAGATGGCTACAATCACACAGGGCCAAAAGAAGACAGTACTAAAAGAATAAGAAAGAAAAGGATAGGAAGAATAATCAGAACCTTTATTTACATCAACATGAATTTTAAATGTATTAAAAATATAATTGTAAAAATTAAACTATGACTGTACTGAAATAAAATTTAGGTAAGCTCCTTTATAATCTTTAAGTGGAAAGGGATTTTCTAACCATAATTACAAAATAAGAAGTAAAGAAAAATACTGACTTTTTTGAGGCTATAAATTTTTTTTCGTACATTATTTTTAACATTTTTTTTTTATTTTACCCCGCCCCCTCTGGTAACCACTCGTCTATTGTCCATGTCTATGAGGCTCTGTTTGTCCTATTCAATTGTTGCTTTTAGGTTTATGTCCCACACATAAGTGATATCATGTGATTTTCAACCTTTTCTGTCTGGCATATTTCGCTTAGTACAATTATTTCAAGGTCCATCCATGTTGTTGCAAATGGCAGTATTTCACCTCTTCTTATGACTGAGTAATATCCCATTGTATATATGTACCACAGCTTCTTTAGCCAATCATCTATCATAGGACACTTTGGTTTCTTCCATGTCTTGGCCACTGTGAATAATGCTGCTATGAATATTGGTGGGCAAATATCTTTTCCAATATGAGTTTTCAAGTCCTTGAGGTAAATACCCAGTAGAGGGAATGCTAGATCATATGGTAGATCAAGTCTTAGTTGTTGGAGGAATCTCCATACCGTTTTTCACAGTCACTGTACCAATTTTCAGTCCCACCAGCAGTAAATGAGGGTTCCTATTTCTCCATATCCTTTCCAACTTTTGTTATTATTTGTCCTATTGATTACAGCCATTCTAACAGCTGTGAGATGGTATCTCGTGGTTTTGATTTGTATTTCCCTAATAGCTAGAGATGTTGAGCATCTTTTCATATATTTGGTAGCCATTTGTATGTCCTCCAGGGAGTAGTGTCTGTTCAAGTCCTCTGCCCATTTCTTTTTTCTTTCTTTTTTTTTTTGATTGGATCATTTGCTGTTGTTGTTATTGAGTCGTATGAGTTCTTTGTATATTTTGGATATTAGGCCCTTATCGGAGGCATTGCTTGCAAATATATTTTCCCATTCAGATGGTTATCTCTTTATCTTGTTGACAGTTTCTTTTGCTGAGCAGCTTTTGAGTTTGATGTAGTCCCATTCATTTATTTTGCTTTTACTTCCTTTGCCTCAGAGGTCAAATTTATAAAATCCCCTTTAAGTCCCAGGGCCTGAGTTTAGTTCCTATGTTTTCTTCTATGAATTTTATTGTTTCAGATCTTATATTCAGGTTCTTAATTCATTTTGAGTTAATTTTGGTGTTTGGTGATAGACAATAGTCTAGTTTCATTCTTTTGCAGATGGTTTCCAGTTTTCCCAGCACCATTTATTAAAGAGGCTTTTCTTTCTCCACTGTATGTTTTTGGCTTGTCAAAAAGTATTTGTCCATATAAATATGGGTTTACTTCTGGACTCTCAATGCTGGTCCATGTGTCTGTTTTGCTGCCAATACCATGTCGTTTTGATTACTGTCGCTTTCTGGTGTAATCTGAAGTCGGGCAGAGTGATGCCTCAAGCCTCATTCTTTTTTCTCAGGATGGCTTTGGCAATTTGAGGTCTTTTGTGCTTCCATACAAATCTGATGATTTCTTGTTCTATTTCTTTAAAAAATGCTGATGGGATTTTGAAGGGGATTGCATTAAATCTATATAATGCTTTAGGTAATATGGTCATTTTAACTATGTTGATTCTTCTGATCCAAGAACACAAAATATCTTTCCATTTCTTTATATCTTCTTCAATGTCTTTTAATAGGGTCTTATAGTTTTCATTATATAGGTCCTTCACATGTTTCATTATACTTATTCGTAGATATTTTATTCTTTTTGTTGCAATTGAAAAAAGAATTATTTTCCCACTTCTTTTTCTGACATGTTGTTATTAGAGGATAAGAATGCTATGGATTTTTGAACACTGATTTTGTATCCAGAAACCTTACTGTATTTGTTTATTATTTCTAGTAGTGTTCTTGTGGAGTCTTTATAGTTTTCTATATAGAGAATCATGTCATCTTCAAATAGTGACAGTTTGACTTCTTCATTTCCTATTTGGATGCCTTTTATATCTTTCTTACCTGATAGCACTCGCTAGGACCTCCCATGTTATATTGAATAACAGTGGCGATAGTAGACAGCCTCGCCTTGTTCCTGATCTTAGAGGAAAGGTTTTTAGTTTTTCACCATTAAGTATAATGATGGCTGAGGGTTTGTCATATATGGCCTTTATTATGTTAAGTTACTTTCCTTCTATACTGATTTTGTTAAGTGTTTTAATCATAAATGGGTGCTGTATCTTGTCAAAGGCTTTTTCTACATTTATTGATAAGGTCATATGATTCCTGTTTTTTAATTTGCTTATGTGGTATATCACATTAATCAATTTGTGTATGTTGAACCAACTCTGTGCCTCTGGGATGAAGCCTACTTGATCATGGTGTATAATCTTTTTAATATGTTGCTGTATTCAGTTCTATAGTATCTTATTTAGGATTTTTGCATCTGTGTTCATGAGAGACATTGGTCTGTAGTTTTCTTTTTTTGTGTTATCTTTACCAGGTTTTGGTATCAAAGTAATATTGGCCTCATAAAATGAGTTGGGGAGTATTGCCTCCTCTTTGATTTTTTGGAAGAGTTTGAGAAGAATAGGTATTAAATCTTTGAATTCACTGGTGAAGCCATCTGGTCCTAGACTTTTACTTTTTGGTAGGTTTTTGATGATTGTTTCAATTTCCATACTGCTGATTGGTCTATTTAGATTTTCCAGTTCTTCTTGATTCAGTCTAGGAAGGTTGTATTTTTCTAAGTACTAGTCCATTTCTTCTAGGTTATTAAATTTGATGTTATATACTTTTTCATAGTATTCTTGTATAATCCTTTCTATTTATGCAGTGTCTGTCATAATTTCCCTTTTCATTCCTGATTTTGTTTATTTGTGTTCTTTCTCTTTTTTCTTTAGTCAGTCTAGACAGGGGTTTGTTACTGACAGTTTTATATACATAAAAGTTAACATTTCTGGTTGGGTAAAATATAACATAAATTAAGTTAAAAGACAATTTATAACCTGGAGGAAATATTAGCAATACATATAACATTAACTAGAAGTTAATATCCATATAATATCCTTAATATAAGACCTCTTGAGAAAAACACTTTGAAAAAGATGTATCACCCACCCCCCCGCAAAAAAAAGAATATATAAAGGACATGAATAGGCAATTCACAAAATAAGTGAAATACTCAAAACAAATGATATCCTGGAGAAAGAGGCATTTCCTAATGGTAAAAGCAAAATTTTGTTAACTTAGCAATAAGTATCAAATAATAAATTTATACATTTTGAGGCTAAATAATTTTACTTCTAATACTTTAGCCTAAAGAAATCATCAGAAAGGTGTATGTATAAAGATGTTCATTGTGGTGTTCTTATTAGTAATAAAAAGTAGATATAAGTTTAGTGTTCTTTAAGAGGATATTGGTTAAATATATTAAGTACATCCCTTTATTTGAATACTACGAAACCATTAAAAATTATTTTGTATATATATATTTTGCTAATGTGAAAACATTTCCACAGTTCATAAGGCAATTAACAAGTTAACAAGATTACTAAAAATGTGTACAGTATAATCCTACTTTTGAAAATATATTTGCAAGTACAAATGTAAAGTGTCTGGAAAAATATATACTACAATACTGACAAAGGGTATCTCTGGATTGGTGATATTACTGATAATTTTTTTCCTTTTTTTATACCTGCTAAAATATGTGAAATTTTATAACTGAATGTATTCTTTAATATTTATTTTACAAAAGGAGAATAAGGCCATTTTTACTTAAGAGCTAGGAAAATAATTAACCTTAAATGGATGTGGGTGACAAGAGAGACAGCAGAATTTATAATGATACTGAGGTGCTGACCTGCAATTAATGGGAGGATCATATTGCAACTAAAGGAAGGGTTACAGCAAGGGAATCACTTTGGAGCTGAGAAGCTAAGTGTGGGGTTAATGCTGTTTGAGAAGCATTGTCTGACAAGCATTCTTTCTTCATTGGCCAAAACCAAAATGAATATCGGAATCACATAGGTTTCAGCCTACTGTGTTGAAAATAAGGTCATAGACTCAATGGATGGTTTTGAGGCAGGGTATGAACAAAATATCAAAAGTTTAAAGAAAGACATGATCAGTATTACCAATTTTTTCATTATTTTTGCTATATGCTCCAATATACTCAGCATGAATCTATTAATGTTCCTGTCTTTATTTAAACTTTTAATACTTTATTTGCATTGATTTTTTTACATTAATTTCAATTTTAAAAAATGTTGCATTAAGACATAATTTATCTTGATTGCTGAGGGAGGTTTTCTGATGCCCCTTAAACACTGTGCCTGAGGCAACTGCCTCATTTACTTCACCCTAGTACCAGCCCTGTTTAAGAGAAATGGAGATGATTTTACCCATGTGTATGAGTTTTCTAGTGCTGTCATAACAAAGTACCATAAACTGGTTGGCTTAGAAGAAATTTATTGCATCATGGTCCTGGAGGCTAGAAGCCCAAAATTAAAGTGTTAGAGACCTGGTTCCTTCTGGGGGCTATGCTACAGGATTTGTTCCATGCCTCTCTCCTAGCCTCCAGTGGTCTGCTGGAGATCTTTGGTGTTTCTTGATTTGTAAACACACAGTCCCAATCTTTGCTTTACTATTTACATGGTGTTCTCCCTGTATGTTTGTCTGTCTCCAAATTTTCTCTATTTTATTAGGACACTGGGATTAGGGACCCACTCTACTTTGGTATAACTTCATTTTATCTTAACTAATTACACCTACCATCACCCTAAAGTCACATTATGAGGTACAAGGATTGGGACTTCAACATATAAATTTGGGAAGAGGGACACACTTTAACCTATAACACTATGTTAAATAAATTTTCTATTTGTTTTAGTCTAGTATCCTTTAGAATTTCAACACAGTTAATTCCAGAATCTCTTCTTTGTACTCTGTAATGAGTAGAGTTAGATCTGGCTTCCTTTTAACCACAATTAATTCTGTATCTATCCAGAAGCAAATATCTTATAGTCTTGAGAATATGTACTCACCTCAATATTGCCTAATCACCAATCCATTATTTCTGATTCTTACAACTCAAGCTCTTGAACAAAAGGAAGCAAAGAAAAGTGAAAAGTCACTGAGTGGCATAAACCCTAGGAGATATGGTAAATCCTAGAAGGTAACTCCATGCTATCTCCAGTCACACGTGCATCCTCCATTCCCTGTCACTCATACCCAGTCTTTAGGAAAGAATGGAGGTATCGTGTTTGCATTTCACTTTTACTTTATATCACTGAAGTAACAATGACCAGTCTTAGTTGAGTGCCTTTATAGACATGATTCATCTTAATCCTCACAACAAATTTAGGAAGTAATATAAATGTGGAAACTGAGGCTTAGAGTTCACACAGCCACTAAGTGCCCCACTCAGGATTTAAACCCAGATCTCTCTGACATCAGAGCCCTGACACAAGAAGCTCTACAACATAAAAGACATAGATCTTCAGCCTAATCCTAATCCTAAACCAGGGAAAGCTAGTCTCACCAGGATCAGACCACACACACAGAAGATTCTCCAAACAAACCTCACTTCCACCCTTTTCTGCCACTCACAGAAACTGTCCATGTACTGATCTCTCACCTTCCATCCCATTACCTAGAGTATAAATTTGGAGCCCTTCATAGCAGCACTTCTGCTGCATCAGTAACTTTCTAACAGAGATGCTGATAGATACATGTTCGTAATAGGAAACTAGTATATATTCCCTGGTCAGTGTGAACATAGTTTTCTTAAAGGTTAAGACAGTGGAGCACTGACCATAATCTCATCCAAACTATATTTGAGCACCTTGGGGATTCATTGTGAGCCAACAATGATTGTGGAGTTCCTCTATTGTATTTTTACAGAGTCTATAATTTATAGGTTTTCCTTCTCTTCCCCCATAAAAATCTTTGCACAGATGGTTTTTCATAAAGAGAATTTGCAAAGATGGTATATAAATGAGCGGAACTCACAAATGTTCTCCACCCTGAGATAATTTAATGTTTTCATGAAGCCACTTAATGATGTGCAACAGACAGCAGAATTTGTGTCCCTATAACTCATGATAATTAATTCAATGGGTAAACAATTTGAGTATTTAATAGTGTTAGCCCAAGGCTGAGCAAAAGGGAACAAGAGAAAGAAAGAAATGCAAAGATTCAAAGATCTCAAGCCATACCCATTGATTTTTTGAGGGGATTTGCAGGAAGGAACAACAATAAAACTAAGAAAAAAGGATAAATGAGCATATCTCCTTGTTATTTGTTTTTTTATTGCCATCTTTCCACGACAACATAAAATCAGACAAATACTTGGTCTGTGTATCAAAGCACAGTCTATACTTATTCACTTTACCTGTGTCACACTGTATTGTACTAAGCTTTGTCATCACTGAAGTCTTAATGGGGTCATCCTTCAAATCACTGTTTCCAAATTCTCTAGAAAGCATTCTTCTGATATTTTCAGGGTAGTCGAAGGAAATGTTTCCTCTTAAATTAATCATCTTTCCCATCATTGTTACTTCCTTACAGGGTTTTACAATACCTGCTCTCCCCCTCCATATGCCATCTCAACCCAGTTTTGGTCAAAGCATAAGAATATTGTTATATAGATATGGATCATTTACCACCATTTACAGTGATTCCCCAGTGCCTGTCAGACTCTTTAATTTTAACCTTCCAAAGATGCACAATTTGTCTTTTAAAACTTTGAGTCAAATATAATTTTAGAATCACTTTAAAGCTTTAAAATAAGAGTATAGAACCAAACTTTAAGTATGAAATATATCTTTGATGTAGAATTTTATTCCTATAGAGAAGACATCTGTTCACTATGTACTGTGCTCATGTCTGCCCATTACATTATTTCTGATGGGATACATGCAACCAAACTTAAGAAATAGCCTCTTTCTTGAACCAGTAGACCCATCCTTGGACTATATTCTCTAGGTTTTCTTGTTGCCTAACTTAATCTATTCCTGTCTCCTGTAATGTTTACCACTTTACTTCCTTCCTTTTAGGATAAAAGAGATGCAATTATCCATTTCCAAGGTGAAATATACACAATAAGAAAGTATAATTGTACTTTTTTTTTAATTTGATAAAATAAATGGAAACTTATAATATAAAACAATTCACCATATAGCTTTAATTATGATTCACCTCCTTATAAAATTACATTTTACCATTATTACTGGAAGGGATTTATCTATAATTATGGTAATAAGGTTCTGGACCTTCAGACTCCTCTATGACCCATCAGCAGCAAGCAAAGTAATAAGTGACCTACAAATCCTTAATATTTGGTTTTTATAAAGTTCCTTAGGAAAAATTATATTCATTCTTCCTATTCTGAAGGGAAATCACTACATGATCATTTAATGAGTAAGTATCTTTTTGTTTAATTACAATATCTTGGTGAAATAATGGCTATTTTCCCAAACAGAAAATGAACAAATGCCTGTAATCTCCACTAGCAGAACCAGCCCTTTCTCCCTAAGTATCAGATCCTTTCAGAGTCTTCAGAAATAAAACATGAAAATAGCCAAGACTCTGGCAGGCAGAATCTTTGGAACTATTATGCAATTCGGTCTATTGGCATCAGGTCAATAACTACTGAGATGTTCGAGCTTGGCTCAAAGGCAAATATTTTTGCAAAGGTTCACACATAGGTTAAGAACCTGTCCACATTTCCTTATATCCTCAAAATTCAATGCTATATTAATTGCCATTAAAACTACCCATAGTAAGCACTGGGGTATAAGAAGATGGGAGGATAAAAATCTCACAATGTGGTTTTCATCTATAATTCTAAGATACTGTCCTGGTTGTGGAGTGGGGAACAAGGGTGTCAGCCAGTGACATCATCTTTCTGAGATATTAACAGCATCTCTTAGAATCTTAGCCACTAGGCTGGAAAAAGATCCAAGATCACAATACTTCTGACATTGTATCACCAAGGATGTTACTTAGATCTGTATGTGGCCTTCTCAAGATCTAGTAAAAACAAATATATACATATATATAATATATATATATATATTTTATATATATGTATATATAAAAACAAATATATACATATATATATACATATATATACATATATATATATTTGTGTGTGTGTGTATGTATGTGTGTGTGTGTGTGTGTGTGTAATGTATAGCAATACAGAAAGACAAAAGGGAGTGGAACACAGACTAAGGTGGATCCAAAATACTCCCTATCTTCAGACTTCTGTAGTTTAAACTGAGTTCTAGCATTCCTACTTGAAAACATATCTTTTTAAACTTCATCCAGATATAGAAGAGAAAACACATCTGCCACTTTCCCTACTTTATGCCAACGTCCTTCTTCTTCTCCCCAAGGAAAAAAGAATTGCTAGCAGATTGATAAGGCTCAAAATACTCATTTGGTCACACTTAAAAGTACAAGAATTCACTGTGTATTAAAAGTGCACAAGGTACACACAGATTCTCTCTTGGCCTTCTTCCTTATTGGGTTTGGGTGTGTAAACAGACCTGGAATTGACACCAAGGAAAGGCAGGCCCTGCCATGTCTCAAAGAGCTGGTCATTGCTTCTCACTACTATAATTTGTGGCTGCCCAAAGAGTGGTGACATGACAAGGTCAGATTGGTGTTGAGAAGGTGGGAGTTCCTGCTTAGGCTTACATGAATACTTTTAAAATAAGCACTGATAGAGCCTGGTCAAGATGGCGAAGTAGGTAAATGCCGTGCTGAAGAGAAGTCCTATAAGTAAGGTTATACAGAATAAGCCACTTCTAGATTTGCAGGAGGAATGGAGATGTGGAACTACTGGTCCCAAACCCACATGTGGTAATTAAAAGTTAGGAGAGATATCTCAGCTGTGGAGTCCAAATGAGGGGTCCAAACCCCACACCACGCTCCCCAGCCCAGGGTTTCCAGTGCAGGCAAGGGAAGTCCCCAGAACTTATATCTCTGAAAACCAGTAGAGATTGTGGCTGAGTGAGACGTGGGGAAGGTAGAGTCCTAAGCACTCCTCTTAAAGGGTCCACACATGGTCTTACTCCCTCTAAGCTCCAGCTTTAGGGCAGTAGTGCAGAAGATGCCAGGGACATACAGTGAGGAAATAATTGTCCAACTTCAGGGCAAGGGCAGTAGAGACAGCTTTCTCCCAGACAATAGTGTTAGCAGAAGCCATTGTCCCTTTGTGCATGCAGATGGGCATCATATCTGAATCTTTATCAACCTGGCTAAAACCATTTGCCCTACACTGGTGATTCCCTAAGACCCTGTCCCGCTCAACTTGTGGCCCACCCCAGCCATTTCCAGTGGCTTTTCCATACAAACAATTTTTCTTGGCTTATGCTGTAAACCTTCCTGAAATATCTCAAAGTTTCACAAATGCCAAACAAGCAGTATCTTGTCTCAGCACGTACCTCTTGCTAAGCAGCCCCAAAGCACAGCATTAGCCACAGTTGGCCTCAGTTCATAGCTTAGCCTCTATCAGGCACCTCCAAGCCCAGCACAAGTAACAACCATCTGAATATCAGTTTGTAACTCATACTAAGGGGTCCCAGGTAGGGCACAAGCAATAGCTAACTTTGGCCTGTAACAGAGACCCACCAGAGAGGCCCCAGAACCAACACACCTGTTGGCCAGCTTCAAACCACACACGAACACTACCCAACCACCTCCACAAAAGACACACCCAAAAGGCAGACTGAGCAGGCACTAGAACCCTGCTAATGCAAATCCTGCTCCATAGGATCGGCCCCAGCATAATAGCTCCTCCACTGAAGCCAGTTCTCACAACTAATCAGCCTGACAGTCAGTACTCCCCATTGAAGTGTAAACAATAACCAAGTCTTAACTACAATAGGAGAGCACATAACCCATACAAGGGACACACCCAGAGCACACAGCTCAGGTGACCAGGGAAACCATGCTACTGGGCCCCAGAGGACACCTAAGACATAAGGCCACTCTACTAAGACTGGGAGACATAGAAGCCCTACATAAGACATAGACACAAACACAGGGATGCAGCCAAAATGAAGAGACAAAGAAACATGTCCCAAATAAAAAAAAAAAAAAACAGAACAAAGCTCTAGCAAAAGAACTACACAAAATGGAAGCAAGCAATCTACCAGATGCAGAGTTCAAAATGCTAGTTAAAAGAATGTTCAATGATCGCAATGAGAACTTCAACAAAGAGAGAGGAAACATAAAAATGGAGATACAAAACATAAAAAAAAAAGAACCAGTCAAAAATGAAGAATGCAAGAACTGAAATTAAGAATACATTAGAGAGGAAATCAAAATCACAATGAGATGCCATCTCACACCTGTTAGAATGATTATCATCAATAGGACAAGTAATATCAGGTTGGAGAGTATGTGGGGGGAAAGGAACATTCATTCATACACTGTTGGTAGGACTGCAAACTGGTAGAACCACTATGAAAAACAGTATGGAGTTTCCTCAAAAAACTAAGAATTGAAATACCATATGATCCAGCAATACCTCTTCTGGATATTTACCCAAAAAACCTGAGAATATTTATCCTCAAAGATATATGCACCCCGATATTCATAGCAGCCTTGTTCACAGTGGCCAGGACATGGAAGTAACCAAAGTGCCCTGCAATAGATGACTGAATAAAGAAGACATGTACATAGAAACAATGGAAATATTACTCAGCTATATATTAAAAAAAAGATGAAATACTGCTATTTGCAACAACATGAATGGATCTTGAGATAATCATGCTAAGTGAAAAAAGTCAGACAGAAAAAGTTGAAAACCATATGATATCACACATATGTGAAATATAAATCTAAGAGCAACAAACATGACAAACAAACAGAGACTCATGGACATGGACAGTGGATTAGTAGTTACTAGAGGCAAGATGGGGAGGAGGATGATAGATAGGGGTAAAAGGGGTCAAATGTGTGGAGACAGAAGAAAATCTAATTCTGGGTGGTAAACACACAATGCAATATATATATGACATACTGTTGAATTGTACACTTGAAACTTACTGGATTCTGTTGATCGATGTCATCTCAATAATTTTTCATTTTAAAAAAGGATACATTAGAGGGAATCAGTAGTAGATTAGATAAAGAAGAGGATCGAATCAGCGGTTAGAAGACAACCAAAAACAACCAATCAGAAAAAAGTATCCAACCAAAATGAGGAGTTTAAGGAGTCTCTGGGACAACATCAAACATACCAATATTCACACCATAGAGGTACCAGAAGGAGAAGAGTAAGAGCAAGGAACTGATAATCTATTTGAAGAAATAATGACAGAAAACTTTCCTAACCTGGTGAAGGAAATAGACAAGCAAGCCCAAGAAGCACAGAGTCCCAAACAAGATGAAGCCAAAGAAGCCTACACCATGACACATCATAATTAAAATTCCAAAAGTTAAAGACAAAGAGAAAATCTTAAAAGCAGCAAGAGAAATAGTTACCTACAAGGGAGCTCCCATAAAACTGTCAGCTGATTTCTCAACAGAAACTTTGCAGAAAAGAAGGGATTGGCATAAAATATTCAAAGTGATGAAAAGCAGGGACCTACAATCAAGATTACTCTACCCAGTAAAGTATCATTTAAAATCGAAGGACAGATAAAGAGCTTCCCAGACAAGAAAAACCTAAAGAAGTTCATCAACATCAAGTAAGTATTATAACAAATATTAGAGGGACTTCTTTAAGAATAAAAAAAGATCAAAAATATGAATAATAAAATGGTAATAACTACAGATCTATACACACAATTACTTTAAATGTTAAAAGGATAAGTGCTCCCATCAAAAGACACAAGGTGGCTGAATGGATTTGAAAACAAAACCCTTACATTTGCTGCCTACAAGAGACTGACTTTAGATTGAAAGACACTCAGAGACTGAAAAGGAAATGGATGAAAAAGGTATTTATTTCATGAAAATGGAAACAAACAAACAATAGCTGGGGTAGCAATACTTATACCAGGCAAAATAGACTTTTAAATATAGCCTTTGTTTAAAAGTCTATTTTGGCTGGTATAACAAAGGCTATAACAAGAGACAAAGAACACAGTAATCCCATTTCTGGGTATTTGTCCGAAGCAACCCAAAACACTAATTCAAAAAGACATATGCACTCATATATTTACAAAGCATTATTTATAATAGCCAAGATATAGAGGGCATCAATCAATGGATGAATGGATAAAGAAAAAGTGGTACATACATACAATGGAATATTACTTAGCTATAAAAAAGAAATTGTGCCATCTGCAACAACATGGGTGGATCTAGATAGTATTGTGCTGAGTGAAGTAAAACAGACAGACATAGGCAAATGTCATATGATTTCACTTATATGTGGAATCTAGAGAACAGGATAAATGAGCAAACAAAACAGATACAAGCTCATAGATACAAGAGAGCACTTTGATGGTTTCCAGATGGAGAACAGGTTAGGGAGATAGGTAAAGCAGAGAGGAAATTCAGAGGTACAAACTGGTAGTTACAAAATAGTCATGAGGGTATGTAGAGTATAGCATGAGAAATATAGTCAGTAGTATTGTAATAACTATATATGGTATCAGATGGATACTGGATTTATCAGGGTGATCACTTCATAAGGTACATAAATGTCTAATCACTGTGTCATATACCTGAAACTAATATAATATTGTATGTCGACTATAATTAAAATATAAAAAATATTTTTAAAAATAATAAAATAAAATAAAATAAAATAAAATAAAATAAAATAAAATAAAATAAAATAAAATAAAATAAAATAAAATAAAATAAAATAAAATAAATGCTGATAAATTAGGGTACAAAAGTAGCCCTTTGAGAAACACTGATCTAGGGCACATGGATCAGATAGATTGACCTGGGCCACCTGCCCTTCATCTTCTCCTCTCCTCTTGTTAAAAGATGAGATTGTAATTCAAGGAAGCAGCCCTGGGGTGAGGCAGAAGTTGGGTCTGCAGGCTAACTAGATCTGAATGAACGAATGAGTGTTCATTACGAATGAACACTCACTCTATAAAAGTGCATCTTATTCCTATCCACGAAGCTCAGCTGGAGGAATTGCTTCTCTCTCACTTTTTGCACCATCCTCAGGCTATAGCCCTTTTAGAAACTCTTTTTTGCCACCAAGGCTGTCTGTGTACCTCATGACCTGATAGTACTATTTAGCAAGACCAATGGAACAGAAAAGGGGATAATATGATGTGACCCAGGGCCTATACCCTCCACCCCACTCCAAGGACTGCCCAATTCCTAGAACTAATTAGACAAAGTTCAATCAATAATGCATTAGCCAGCCTTTTGAAATTCCTAATGGGTCAGCAGGCATGAGTCTTGCTGAATTTCACACTTGAGAAGTTAAGCAATTCTTGATTTCACTTCAAAAGTCAAAGTAATAAGAAAAACATTTCTTTCTTTTCCAAGAAATTCATTTAAAAATTGACATCTCGTATATAATATCACTTACAGTAAGTCTGGAGCTAAAGTAAAAAGTACAATGTTTTCTTTCTAATAATCATCCTACTGATCTTGGAAAATCCTTAAGTATTAATTTTAATTAATGATATCTCCCTCCCACCAGCAGAAACAGTCACATAATATGATGATTCTGATAAAATGTTCAAATGTGAAAGCATCTGAAATATTAAAATTTTAAAAGTGAGAGAGAAACAAAAGTATTCTAAGATACTAGTCTGATTATATTCATTGTTGCATTTTTGAAATGGCAAACTCCTGGAATCAACCAAAATATCCATTGATAAGGGACTAGATAAACTACAGTATATCCACAAAATAGTATTACATTTCTACCTTCTGCTTTTTTATTTTTAACTAAGTTTGATATCCTAAAAACCTTTAAGCCATGAAAAGTGCTAGGCAAATCTCTATGTGTTTTTCTGGGAAAATTTAAGACACATAATCAATTTTATAAAGAGGATAGCATGATCCTGTTTAAGGTTTGTATAAATCTTTTAAAGTGTGTGAATATGTGTGCATGTATCTGTTTGTATGTGTGCCCTCAGGAGGGTATATTCAGTCATTCAACAAATACGTACTATGCCCTCTTATGTGCTAGGCACTGTCCTGTTCTCGACAGTATGGAAATAAGACAGAGTTCTTATTCTCATAGAGTTTAGTTGTAAGTGGAGAAAGAGTAAATGAGTAAACAGATAAATAAGATACTTTCAAAGCAAAGCTATAAAGAGAATAAAACAAACGAATGGACAAACTGCATAAAATAAGCTGAGGTAAAACCTGAAAACCAGATGAGATTGGGAGAGTATTTCAGGCAGAGAGACCATACAAGGCAAAACCCTCAGATAGCACAAAGCCATTGAGGTGAAATATAGCTAAAGAAGATGGTAGGAAAAGTTGAAGCAGGCAGGGCCAGATCACAAAATGACTCTAAATAATGTAAAATAGTTTACATTTTATTCTATATGTAGTGGATATAGAATGAAGTGGAGATTGGGCTAGGAGGCTGACCTGAAATGATCTATATATGTTAAAAAGTGCATAAACATAACTCCCCCAGGACTTATTAAAACACCTAATATTGAGGAAGAAACTTTTTCTTCATTGTTTTACTTTTTAAATTACATGCAAATAATATTTAAAATTTTTAACAAAAAAAGAGGGGCTAAGAATATAAAAGAGCAAGCTAATGCTGAGAATATTTGCTCCTTTGTTTAATGTGCAATATCTTTTTCTAAGCATGTCCATAATGTCACCAGTCCTCACCAGACTGTGAGCAAGAACAGTGTCATGTTAATAGCAACTAAGGCGTCCAGACTCCAAAACTCTCCGGCAGTTTGGGGAAAAGTCACTTTCTTCAGTTCCTCCCTCTCATCCAGCCCAATTTAAACCAATTACTTAACCTCTCTGAATCCTAACTTGTCTTTCTGTATAGAGAACAATGAATGATATCTACTTCATGTCACGAGTTAATAAAGAACACAGAGGCTCACTGAAGTAAGACCTGGATAACCTCATTTTATACAAAGTCAGTAGATGATTTGTGGTTTTAAAAACCACAAAGTTAATATATGTGCCCATCTACCATAATTCCTGGCTATTCAAACCCAAATATAATAAAAAAGGGTTTACTCCTCACCTTTCCCTCTTCTTCTTGAACTACAGAGCAGCTAGCTTCTTTCCTATTATCCATCTCATTAATTCTTAAATTAACAAAATGAAAATTAACAAGATAAAATGTAAAATCAAATATGAATAATTAAGAAGTCCATTGTGTAAATACTGATTATGTGCATGATTACAGACATTTCTTACAGCCATTTTTAGAATCTGCATATGCATGAGATGAGTGGGAACTATATAAGACTGGACCCTCTCAGTGAGTGACAGTTGATCGTACTGGATCTCCTCCAGACTCCCTCTCACCACAATGGGGCCCTGCAGCTCCTGTGTCCCATACAAACCTGAAGAGACTCACTGAGACTCCGACTCTTCCCACCACTTCAGCTCAGAAGAAGAGCTAGGAGACCTGGGTTCCCCAGAAGAATGGCCAGATAAACACAGCACATGAGTTTAGAGGTTCTTCTGAGGGATGAGACACAAAAATGAGCCAGCAGATAAATTCCTTGTCCTCCTGGGTCTATGTCCCATACTCCCCTACCCACATCCTTACTCCAATACTCCAACCACATTCTCCATCAATGAACCTCTAGAGCCATCCTCACCTCCCCGCAAATCATACCAACTAGAAGTGAGCTATTAAAACTGGGAGATGACCTCACCTGTGCTCATGAAATATAATGGACAAGAATCCTCTACTATCACCCCACTAATTTCCAGAGGCTATGGAATGGACCCACAGAGAGATTTCCCAGAAAACAAAAAAAAAGGATCTGCTGTTAGCAGCAATTTCTTCACCACAGTGTCCTTGATATTTGCTATGGACCAGTAACTCTGTCTCTTTCCAAAGAGAAGCTTTTTTTTTATCATTGCAGTTTTTAATCATTGCATATGATTGTGTTGAGAACCAATAATTTGTATTTTAGTTTATAAAATAAACTTCATTATGGGGAAACACATGATCTGATGAAGAGGAATGAACATCACCCAGAGATCTTGGACATGGATAAGAGAGTGAAAAGGCTATAAAATTGGAAAGAAAAAATGTGACATTAGGTACCAAAGAGGTTAACTGAAAATTCAGTTCAGCGAGTATGATCACTGTACTTTTGGTTTCTATATCCCAACTTGCAATAGCCATTTTATCTTTTTTAAATTTTATTTATTTTAACATTTGCCAGCCTGGAAGGTATAAGCAATATGTCAATGTTAACTTAGTTTGCATTTTTATGACAACCAGTGCATTAAAGCATCTTTTAATATATTTATGGGCTGTTTGGATTTATTCTTGTGAACTGCATATTCATAGCCTTTGTTTATTTTCTATTGAGTTGTTTGTCTTTTTTTGTCAAATCATAAGAGCTCTCTATGTATTATAGTTATTAACCTTTGCTAAATCCATCATCTGCTTTGCAAATATTTGTTCTAAATCTAATGACAGTCTGCAGGCATTGCTTATAGTTTACTTTGAATACAAAATTTTTAGTATTTCTATTCTCAGATATATCAATTTTTCAAAATAGCTTCTAGGATTCTTTTTTAAATTATTAAGGTATTTTTCTCCCCTGCCCCTAGAGTGCATATGTTATCTCCTAGCTTTTTCCAAAATTCTTAACAATTTTTATATTTAAGTCTTCTAACTTTACATTTAAAGTTTACAATTTTATTTTCTTATAGATGGAAAATCAGTTGTGCCAACACCAATTGTTAAATAAATAACTTCTCTCTGAAATGAAACACTCTAGTCATGTTAAATCTTCATGTCTCCTGCTCTGTGTCTGGATGAATAATCTGTCTACTCCTATGCTAGTTCCATATTACTGTGGTTTTAATAGATTTATACTGATAGCTGGGAAGTCCCCATCACCATTCTTTTAGACACATTTCTTGGTTATTTTTAAGATATATTTTCACTTCCAACTGAACATTAAGGTCATTGTGTCCAGTTCCCCAAACAAATCCAAGTTGGTATCTTAATTGGAATTATATGAAATGTATAAATTGATTTTGAATATAATCATCTTTATAATTCTTCTAATCCAAGGACATGGTATGCCTTGATTTTATGTTGAAAATGTTATAGTTTTATTCATGTAGAGCCTTTGTTTATTTTATTTATCTTTTTTGGGGGGGTGGTAAATTGATTGCATTAATGGCATCATAGACACTGATTACCTTCCCCTACCTTGTGTGACTTGCTTTGGCCACAAGAAGGGGACAGAAGTGACAGAATGCTAGTTCCAAGACTAGGCCTCAATATGCCTTGCATGTTTCTGCTTGTTCTTGTGTACCTTTGTCATAGCAATGAAAAGAGTTTCCTCTACAGCCACTGCCCCTTCAACTTAGAGACAGGCCTGGAGTGAAGCCACTCAGCCAAACCTGGCCCAGAATTGTGGGTGAAAATACCTGTCAGGACAGTCCAAGCAAAGATCCTATTTGACATTCCCAATGTACTCTTGTGAGGTAAGTAGCTCCCTACTATCTCTGCTGTGATATATACCGTGTACATCAACTAGAATCAACCCTGCCATTTTTACCACAGCAGATTGGACCAGATATTCTTGTCTATGCTAAAAGCAGACATGGTAAACTGAACATTAGGAAGAGCTAATCCTTTGAGAAGCTTGGAGTGAAACTCTACCCAGTAGGGATGCTCTGTATCAGATGATAACATATCAATACACTCTGTTCCTCATGTTAATGACAAAGTAATATGCATTGCTCCATTTCTCAATATAGCTTGCTTGCATGCCAATCTTGAAAGTGCTGGCTATTCTTTATGGATTTGATCTACGAATGTCAACAAATTCCTACACTCTAACCTTTTATTTTCCAACAGAAAAAATAATTGGTATATTTCAGTTTTTTATCATAAAACACAAAAGTAATACCAAAGAAACCTAGTATTTTATGATATTTATATGTCTTATTTTTATGTTTATATGTCATATTTTTATATGCCTTATTTTATTTTTGTTAAATCTTAACAAACTATTCTTTGAGGTAGTTATTATTGTTCCTTTTTTTATAGGAAACTGAGGAAACTGAACTTTACAGAAGTATAATAACTCATTCAGTGTCATACAGCTTGGAAATAAAGAAACTAATATATACACCCAGATTATTTTGGCCCTAAAGATGGTTTCTGTGCTTCTATGGACATGGTTCCCAAACTGTGGTCCCAGATAGCAGCATCAGCCTCACCTGGGAATGTGTTAGAAATACAAAATTCTTGGGTTCTACACAAACCTACAGAATCAGAAACTCTAAAATGAGGCCCAGGACTCTGTGTTTTAACAAACCCTCCTCACTAGGGTTCTAATGCCTGCTCAAGCTTGAAAACCATTGCTCTCTACTATTCTACTTCTACAAAATAATTTTAAAAAGAAAGAATTCTGTCAGCGATATATTCTGAAAGACTTTCTGAAGATGCGCTATAAGCTATGCTTTAGGGGATGAACAAAGCAGATGTAAAAAGGAGATGGCAAAAACTGAATATTCTTACCATATGATCAAGCAATTGCACTCTTTGATATTTACCCAAAGGAGCTGAAAACATGTTCACACAAAATCCTGCACATAGATATTTGTAGCAGCTTTATTCATAATTACCAAAATTTGAAAAGCAACTAAAATGCCCTTCAGCAAGTGAGTGGATAAACTGTGGTATATCCAGACAATGAAATATTATTCAGTGCTAAAAAGAAATGAGCTATCAAGCCATAAAAAGACATAGAGGAAACTTAAATACATATTACTACTAAGCAAAAGAAGCCAAATTTATAAGATTAAATAACTTATAGATGTACAACTCCAATTACAGAACATACTGAAAAATGCAAAACTGTAGAGATTGTAAAAAAATCAGTAGTTACCAAGGGTTGGGAACTGGGGGGTAGATAAGCAGAGAGATTTTTAGGGCAGTGATAATACTCTGTATGATACTATGGTGGCTACATGTC
Organism: Macroglossus sobrinus; assembly: GCA_004027375.1. Taxonomy (NCBI): domain Eukaryota; kingdom Metazoa; phylum Chordata; class Mammalia; order Chiroptera; family Pteropodidae; genus Macroglossus; species Macroglossus sobrinus. Next base: position 767,817 of record PVKZ01000337.1, on the reverse strand, counting down.
ATACTTTTGTCCAAACCCATAGAATGTACAACATCAAGAGTGAATCTTATGTAAACTATGGACTTTAGATGGAGATGGTTGTGATGTATCAGTAGAGGATTTCACTTTTAACAATGCATGGCCATGGTGCGAGATATTGACAATGGGAAGATAATGCATTTATGGGGACAGGAAATATATGGGAAATCTCTGTACCTTCCTCTTAATTTTCTGTGAACCTAAAAATCATCTTAACTGAATAAATAAATAAAAATACTGAGTACAGAAAGTACTTTGCCTAGGAAAGTTCAAAGTCAAAAGAGTGATTATTTGAGTGGAAAGACCAAAACCAGCTTTCTTGGAGGAAGTAGTCCTTAAATGAGTCCATAAAAAAATGGTTAGAATTTAAACAGAGCAAAAGAAAGGACTAGGTCCAATTTCTCAAGCTTTGCCTAGGAGTGTTTTGTAAGAGAGAATTCTTTGTCATGAATAAGGCTGTCTTATGCATTGTAGAATGTGTAGCAGCATCCATAGACTCCACCCACTAGATGCCAGTAGCACCCTCAGGTTGTGACAACCAAGAAGTTTCCGGACGTTACCAAATGTTCCTGGCAGGGGGAGAAAAGAGAGGGCAAAATCAGCCCTGGTTAAGAAACAGGTGAAGAACCAGGTGAAGAGATGAGCATGTGGAAAGGCATGGAGACAAAGATAGCACAGGTATATCTTGAGAATGGTTTGGTTGAAATAGTATAACACTATTCATTATGAAAGTCAAAGCTAGAAAGTAATAAAAGATGGGGTTAGAAAAGTTTTCTGGGACCAAAAGTCTTCATACTTTTTGATTTAAAGGTTTAGAGTACATTAGGTGAACAGAGAGAAACTACTGAAGTCTGATCTGTAACAGGTTCAAAGCACTAAAATTGTGACAGCGTTGTTTGAAAAGGATTGAAATGACAGGTTAATATCCTTCTTTGGTAAGAGGATTTTAAAGTGTTATTGCATAGTTAACCATTTACACTCAATATTTTCTTCATCAATTAAAGGGTAATAAATGTTTTTGGTCAAAAATTTACATATGTGTAATATATTTGATAACAAAATCTTTTTCTTAAAAAGCTTATTTTTAAAAAAGGAGATCGCACTGTTTGTAGCATTTACTCCTGTTTTCTCTGTCATATTATGACCTCTGAAGGAAGTGATGATTCTCAGCTCAGAACATTTTATTTAATGAATAAAATTTTTGACAAAGGACAATGAAATATATGGCTTGTTCAGGATTTAAGTAACATTATTTTGTATCCTTCTGTATTATCTATGTATAGTGATTATGTTTTAATTTTCTTGCCTTTAGAGTCTATCTCTGGACTCTTAAACCCTTCAGCACAAATGTTCACACCTTATTTTACATGGTTCTCAACACATATGCCATGTGCTCCTGTAGCACTCTGATAATAATGTGGTCAATAAATCTCATTTAGCTTTAGAATCAAGTAGATTATTGCCTGAAAAGATGAAAGAGGACATTCCAAATTTAGTGTTGTTAAACAAAACTTTCAAAAATTAGAGAAAAATTAAATCATATGAAAAAATAATATATTTCTAAGATATAAGATATGCTTATTAAAATCAGAAGACACAAATTTAATAAGTAGAAGATTATAAGTAGAATTTTTATTCTAATTTATACAATGCTAAAATGTTTGCATCATTAATTCTCTTGTATTAGAGATAGTCCTATTGATGCAGGTTACATAATAGAAATAAAATATGTATATTTTCCATGGCAGCAATACCCTTGCTTTGATTTTGATAAGTATATCTTTAGGTATGCATTAATACATAAATAATAATATAATGTTTAATTTATTGTTCTCCCAGAAATAATCACATAGCCTGAAAAATTTTACTCAAGTGACCTTAAGTTTTAAAAGATTTTCTACTGTGGCATGATGTCCTCTCTCTCCCAAGAGTAACTGGGAAATAGGGAGCAAAACCAAACAAGAGGAAGACTAGGCATATTAAATATAAATATAGATTCTTAAATATTTCACATACTTTTTGAAAGACAGTAAAGACTTCTTTAGGAAGATGGTTTTTTTATTAACATATAAATGTATACTGTGACGTTCCTCAGAATATTTTAAGAGTGAGATCTATTTTGATTAAATCCAACCTATTGGAAAAGAAGTAGGTCAAAGCCTAGATGAATAAACAAAATAAAATGATATAGATAAATATCTATGGAATTTTAGATGCGTTGAGCCAGCATAGCCCATGACTTAGGATGGAGACGTCATCTTCACAGCAAGTAAGAAATGCACTGATCCAGGCAGTCAAGGTTTGAAATCCCTTTTCTTGAGTGTGAGCTGGATTAGTGACTTGCTTCTAACAAACAGAATATGACAAAAGTGATAGCTTATCATCTGAGATTGTTACATAAATACTTGTATATCTATCTTGTATATTCTCACTCACTCTCACACATCCACTCTGAGAGAAGTCAGCTGTCATGTTAAGACTGGCCTTCTGGAGATATGTAGCAAGGAAACAATCAACAGCCAGCAAAGAATGAAAGTTCTCAGTCCAACATTCTAAAAGGAACTGAATCCTGCCTACCACCCTGTGAGTGAACTCGGAAGTTTGTCCTTCCCCAGTCAAGCCTCAGATGAGACTGCTGCTCCATCTGAAAGCTAATCTGCAATGTCAAGAGAGACTCAAAACCAGAGGCATCTAGTATCTCTCATTCTCAGAAAACATAAGATAATAAACGTTTGTTATTTTTAGCAACTAAATTTTAGGGATAATTTGTTAAGCAGTGCTAGAAAACCAAAACAAGAATGGTTCAAAGTCCTGAAAAGAGTCTACGGTCATGCCATCCTGAACATACCTGATCTCATCTGATCTCAGAAGCTAACTATGGTCGGGCCTAGTTAGTACTTGGATGGAAGACCACCTAGGAATACCAGGTGCTGTAGGCATTAAATAAATAAATAAATAAGTCCTGAAGAGAAGCTAAAATAGAATTCACAGCTAGAGTTTAGCATTGGTTCAATGGTTGGACGAACATATTTGTGAATTGTGCAATTCAAAGGATGAAGAGATAAGGATGGTAGAGAAGATTGGAAAAGATGGACCCAGTAATGTAACCCAGTAAAGCGAAAATTTACTTCCAACTTTGCTCAAAATACATGCATTGTACTTTCATTGTCTAATAGAAACATTTAGTTGTACCTTAGAACCAACTGTTCTGGACTATATTTTAAGAAATCAGAGAGGAAAATGGGGAATTACCAAAAGAAAAGAAAAACTACAGGATAGACCTCCACCCAGATCCCAGACTGGTACCCAGTGGGACACATATGGAATGGGATCCAAATACTAATATAGACTTTAAAAACTAAACCACTGCCCACAGAAGATAGTCAGGATTTGTAGTCTGAACCTAACCAGGCCAACTGCCTGCTAAAATAGCAACAACAAATCAATAATATCCAGAGGATTTTTATAGGACCCAGAGGCTCATAACATAACATTTAAAATCTTCAGGGTTAAAATCTAAAATTACTAGGCATACAAAGAAGCAAGAAAATCAAACAATTCTTAAGAGTAACTGCAATCACCAGATTCCTGAAAGCAGGGGAAAGAATTAAAGAATGCCTCCTATAAATCTATACTTATGCAAATTTATTTGAGCATATAAGCAGCCCAGACTAAGGACTCTGAGATGACTAAAATTGGATAAGCCTCTGGGCAGAAAGAAAGAACTCCCTATAAACTTTCAGATTCTCAAAGTGAACTCTGGATATTCATACTCCATAGACGCTGACAGCACAGACTGAAGTCCATGCTGGTTCTAGCACTTGTCCAGTTGCCAATGCTGTAACCTTGGTGAAGTTGTGCTTAAGTAACTTCTTGGTGTTAGTTTCTTATTTGTGAAATGGAGTAAGAATACCTTCCTTAAAGATACTTAAAAGTAACTGTTGTGAGGTTAAGGGAGTTAAAACATATGAAGCACCTGGAGCGTTCTTGGGAAGATCTCAGAGAAGAAAAGAAGGCAATTGGATTGCTTGTATGCTCTTGTCCCTGCTGCTTCCTTCTCTGCCTCCTCTAAGCTTTCATTAAGTAGCAGTAGGCACTTTCTAAATGCTTGACATGTTTCATTCCATTTTAATTCTTGAAATTGTGAAATAGGTACTATTATTTGCATTTTTCAGATGAGAAAAATTAGATTGACTCACTTTATCTATGTAAATTCACAAATATACATACACAGACACGCATTACCAATTAGGTAACCAACATGTCTTCCTTTTATTTGTGAGTCCTTCTGTCTTCTTGGATGGTATTTGATATGGCTGTCTCACCCAGTATTTATTCATTTTACAGATTAAATCACAAAGGAAAATCTCATTTCCCTTATTTTAAAGTTTCTTGGGTGGCAATCCAGTGTTGCCCCCATATACCACCTACCTAGCCATCAATTACTTTTCACCTTAAAATGTTATTTTATAGACTTTTTTGGACCCTTCTGGATCCACCTCCTTTGACCTCGTGACAGGTACTCCATGCAGAAATCTGGACCAACGAAGTGTTTACTATGTCTGGGAGTATGTGTTCTTAGAAGCACTGTGGGGATAGTTTTCAGTAGCCATTAAATGTTATAACAGAAGCATAGTATTAATAAACAGATAAGACTTTTACTGGCATTAAGAAGCAGATTTGAGTCCTTTAGAATGTTTTCTTTAAAATAAGTTGATCAGTTTTTCTGTACTAATGCCAATGGCTGCGTCAGCACTGCTGATTGGCAGCTAATTACATGATTTCACAGCTATTCTGGGAAAATATGAACATACTGGAATAGAATGAGGGAGGGTATGAGAATGTGGACCCAAAATGAAGACAAGCCACACTGTTAATGACTTCCATGTTTCTCAGCAAAAATGCTCTCTCATGGTCTCTGTTGATATAGTTAGAATCTAGGAATGACAGATTTCCAAGTTATGGATACTTAAGAAATCATTACAAGAAGTCATTTCTTCTGTAATTAAAAAAAAAAACCCAAGGCCTAATCTACTTTAAAAATAAATAATCATTATTCAACAAGCATTTTATTGACCAAATTTTTGCCTTGCTCACTATACAAAGGAAGTATAGTAGAACTCACATGAGAATAAATTAGAAGTAAGGATACAATAATCTTAGAAAATCCTTCAAAATTAAGTGAGAAGAAAATGTACAAGCCAGGGAAAGATGAGAGCAGAACTACTCATTAGGGTTAAGGAACTCAGACCAGTCATTTTATGTAGCTTTTTCACAAGCCAACATTTATACACAGGTGAAATCAGGTAAAACTATATTACATGCATTCTTAAAAATAATTAAATTGTTGAATATGTTAACAATCATTCTATGTGAGAGAAAAACTGACTCAAACTGGCTTTAACAACTAAGGAATCTATGTCATCAAAGGCTCAGTTTCTCTCCATCTCTCCACTCTGCTTGGCACAATATAAACTTAATCCTCAGGGCATGTGTACTAGCCTTCCTGGGAAGCCTCAGAGTTGCTCTGCTGATTGCAGTAATATGGCTACAACAAAACCCACTTTACTTCTTATACTTCAACTGCTAGGACAAAAGAAATGTCTCCTCTGCCACTTTCCACGATTGAATTTTTTTCTTTACCTCTCCTTTAACAAGACAGCTCAGCAAGTGTCACCTTAAATATTATTGTGCTGATCCACTTTTGCACCCATGTATGAAACAATCACTATGGCCATAAAGATGGGATACATAGACTGACTTAGGTCAGCATGGCCCACACACCACAGATATGTGATGTACCCAGCTCTATATTCAAAACCTCCAGGCCTCAATTATCAAACCATTTCCTCCCTCCCGAATGTTTAGTAACCTTTTTGGGGACTTTAAGGACATTCTGACAACAGTTCTCCATTAGGACCAACTTGATCCATTAAAGAGATTCTAATAACATTGGACCTCAAAAAAGAAGGGTTTACTATTTCAATCTCTACTCTCCCAGGATGTGTCTGTTCTCCTACATGAATTACCCACCTCAGTGGCCAGATCTTCATATCAAGGAATCATGGGAGAGACTGTCCTTGTAAGGCCATGTTTCCTCCAAAGAAATAGGTTTCTATTGGTTTATCTTCGTATAACTTGCACTTTGAACAAAAGTTAAGGATCTAAATCTTTTGACCCAAAGAAAGCCAAGCATGTTCACTTCTAACTTTTTGGTAAGTATAACAAATAAAGAAAAGAAGATAAATTATAAATATACTGCTAAAGAAACTTCATTAGGTAAATATACTTTGTAATCAGAATCCAAATCAAGGTACAGAACACGACCTACAAGACCAGAAGTTTCCTCTTGTGCCCCTTCCAGGTACTTAACCTTTACCCACCAAGTCTAATCAATATCCTGTCTTCTAACACCATACATGGGTTCTGCCTATTCTGACTTTAAATGGAATCACATAGTATCTACTCTCTCCTCCTCAGTTTAACTCAACATTATACAGTTTTATGTATAGTTCCTTTCATTCTTATTTATATTGTAAGAAATAAAAACAACTGGTAAATTTATCATGTCACTTAGGGAAATATACAGAATGGGTTTTCAAATTATATAAACTTCCTTCAAAGGTGTAGCACAAAGTTTGATTCAAGAGCTCCAGAAGCCCTTTAGGTAGTGAGATGGTAATGAGTGCAACTCATTCTGATCAGATCCTAACAATAAAAGCTAACATTTATTAAGTACAACCAGCAACTGTACTATGTTTTACATGATTTTATTTAATCCCCATGACTATATAATGCTTTATATTTTATAGATGAAGACACCAAAATCTCAGATTATGAAACTTGTCTAAAGTCATTGAGCTAGTACATGTTACAACAGTACATGTTTCTAAATATGAATCCAGAGTCTCTGGAGTACATGTTCTTAGCCCCTAAGCCATGCTCTTCTCTGAGACACTAAATAAAATTACTTTCCCACCATTCAATGCAATATACATATTTATCTCCATTACACTACAAATGCTACCTTACATCAATAATAATAGTAAAAGGAAAAATATCTCAGATGAGTTTCCACTACTATAAAAAATACCTATAATTTCAAAGATAATATTTGATTAAATAAATCAACATGTTAAAAGACTTGTAGATTTGGTTTGCATCCTACAGTTGACATTTCTTTCTTCCTCCTTTATTTTAATTAATTTATTTTTATAGTGATATTCATTAACGAAACCCAGTGTTTCAGCTGTACACTTTCTTCCTCCTTTTATAGTACCAAAGTATTCATCCCAATATCTTCCTTCTTCTATTTATCCTGTGTGTTGCATGGATATACACTGATGAGTTTAAGCCAAATAGCACACCCCATCACCTGATCATAGTGATTAACTCAGGGAAGGGCACACGATCCAATTCTTGGTAGATGAAATAAGAGATATGTGCTGGTGACTTTTAGGAATAGGGCATTCTTGCTCTTCTGCTGAAGCAACTTGAAGAGATTCTCAATCCTTCTAGTTGGTGAACTATGTGGATATGAGGCCTAGAATTGAAACTGTTTTGCTATCATAAAAGAAGTCAGCCTGAGGATTGCACCAAGACACAGAGGAAGGAAAAGCCTAGATAATCACTGCTGAGTGAAGAGCTCTGATAAAACTATGTCTGGGGACCCTCTTCAACTTTTCCATTGAAAATATTACATAACAAAGTTTCAAGACCATAATATCATAGCTATATGATGAATCTACCCAATAGACCCTTGTAGTAATATCTTTCAACCAACATCCACTTAACTGCCCAGTTAAGAAACTAATGCTATTTCTTCTGTACGTAAAATGTACCCACAAAGGCTCTTGTCACACTTCACAATCATGGTCAGTACTCTTCTCCTTTGTGTCTCTGCACTTCTATTCTCAATAGTTGAATTATGTCGTCATCAAGTCGGTTAGGTTTGCTCAAATCTGTTTATTCCAGTTGGGCTTACTATTGTAAATATATCATTCAAATATATATCACAAAAATCAATGGAATATAAGTGAAAAAGCAAAGTCATGTCAATAAAAATTAAGTTAACTGTTTCAGAAATGCTAAGTAATAGAATTGAATTATACTGTCTCATTCACTTTAGTAACTCAATGAAGGTGAATGTCTAAGAACTATTGTCATTGAATTAGGTAGTAGCCAGGCACCCCAAAATATAGGTAACAAAATTTTAATGACATAAAAGCTTTCTCTCAAGTCACTTCACAAGTAGTTTAAGCTTTCTACATTATTTTAAGGAAACAAAACTGAGAGGCATAAGTGATGATTCTTGTGTGTCTATGTCATGTATGCCTGAAAAAGTTTACAAAATTCCAATCATGAGACCCATGTGCAAAAAAAAAAAAAGAAAAGAAAAAAGAAATGCCATGACTATTCCAAAAATTTGGCAAATAAATATAGATCATTATATAAGTTTGAATTACATATATAAAATATTAATTTTTAAAGATTATCTGAAAAAAAAGAAAGAGAAAAAATTTGTAAAATTCAAGGTTTTAGCCATATGGTTGATTAGCTAACCACCTACCAGTCCCAGTGTGTCACGCAAGAATGTCTCTATTAAACAAGTAAAGCTAAACAGTGTACCTGTGTCCCAAGCAAATACCATGGACTCAAAATGAAATGTGGCAACAAAGTTGATTATAACAAATGAATCCAAGCTTATACTAGAAATGATCAATGATGATGGCTTATACAGTTATACTGTCTTTTCTTATATGCCTAAGAGCTAGAATAATGTCTCTCTCATAATAGGTAATCAAAAAATTCTTGTTAAATATTTTTCCTGGGATTATACTGTTTTTATTGAAGACTGCCATTTCAGCAGCTGGACATTGCTCAATCATTGTAATGATAAATCATTTCTTATATTATAGTCCAAAGGATCTGAAATTATTTCTTACTATTTTTTCAAAAACTAAAGTACAAAATAAGGCCAACAAATATACATCCTACACATTCACTTCCTCATTCATTACATGTGGCCTCTTTTTTAGTCATTTTTCTTACCCAGATAGAATCTTTCTAATGAACTAATTGTTCTAATGTACTAAACGTTTTCATTTAATGTAATTAATATTGAACTATTTAACAACTACAAAATGATTTGTCTGTATTTCCAGGAATGTCTGATTTCATTAATTTTTATTATTAAAAGGTAAGACGACATACAGATAGTTACATTTGCTGATATATATAATTTGCTGAAATTGAAGGCTTTTTTCTTTATTCTTTTCATCATCTATTTTATGTATTTATCTTTCTTTTAATTTATATCCATCAGTTAAATACTCAAGTTAAAATTTAAACTTCTTAGATAGATAATTTTCAAAGTAACTAAGATAATACAAAATAGAGTGTGAAATAAATGTGTTTCCCTTAACAGTTAACAGTGTAATTGCTATTCCTGATCACACTTTTGGCTGGTTATTTAGAGTTATAAATATATTTGGACTTTATTTTCTTAATACATCATTAAAATATATCCTTAAATTAAACCTATATTTCTCAAAAGATTTAACCATGCTTCCTCTCTCCACCTCCCTATCCTCCACACACATTTCCCAGACCCCTTGAATTTGGCTTCTGCCCCATCATTATCATCAACAATGAGCTCCATGTCACTAAATTAGACTGATATTTTTCAGTTCTTGGATTACATTACTTATCTCTCAAGGCCTTCAACAGTTGAAGCAATTATACACTCTTCCTTAGATTTGTTGACTCTCTACTTTCCTGTGATCCTATACCTTTCTAACTACTTCATATTGTGTCTTCATTGCAGGCTTAATGTCTTCTATGTGGCCATTTAGTCCTGGAGTCCTCAATATTAGTCCTAGACACTCTCTTCATCTCACTCCTCACTTCCTGCGTAGAAAATTTCACATACACACAGTAGTTAGATTACACCCTATTACACCAGCCCTGGCTATGCAGATAGATCACAAATTTATATCTTTGGCCAAGAAAAATCATCCGAGCCCCAGACCCAGTTATCCAACTGCCTAACTGTGGTAGACACATTAACGTTATTCAGATTCCATCCCTTTAAAAAAATGTTTCATCATCTAGCCACAAAGAATGTGATAAGCTGACAGCTTTTGACTGTTGGCTCCATCAGGATCCATCTCAGATTTCAAGATAAAGTCATACACTTTTTGGGATGTCCCCAAGGCAATGATAATGGACAAAAATAGTCGCACCAAAGCTTAACAATGTCCACACAATGCAAGTCTCCTCTAACAGGTACTCTTTGCTTCATAACTATCCATTGGGCTGACAGAGACTTTGCTTACTCTGCATCATGGTCTAATGGATCTCCCTGCCCAATCCTGCTTCTTCCACTTTTCAGTCACAGATGTTACTCCTCAATAAACCTTTTAAACTCCTACTCTATCTCAGCATCTGCTTCCAGAGAACCAAATCTTTTGTACCAGAAGATGTGCAAGAAAGCATATGTGAACAAACAAAGAGTGAAGATCTTTGTAGCACATATCAACACCCACAAGAAAGCACCAACTACGGAAGAAGCACTGAACAACTTAGACAGAATGGACCAGTTGGTGATGTTAGCCAGACTTTATCAGCAACCACTCCAGTGCTGGAAAATAGCACTTGGCAGCAAATAGACAATATTGGATTCCTACCTTGAAAGGTCCAACTTTTCTTTCTCATAGGAATAGACACAAATTTTTCAGCATGAATTTTTTTCTTTTTCTTTTTTTTGCTCTTGAGGACTGAGCTAGTACCACTATGCCTGATCCACAGGCATGCAATCTCACACAACATAACATCTGACTAGGGAAAACACTTTACAGCAAAGGAAGCATGAGAGTGAGCCCATGAACATGGGATACACTTGTCCTATCACACGTTTCACCATCCAAAAGTCATCAGCCTAGTAGAAGCACCAGCTTGGAGGCAATATTCTGTAAGAATGAGGCACGTTTTTCTAGGATTCTATATATGTTTTGACTCAGAGATCAAAGTGTAAAGCAGGAGTGACCCCACTTTCTATCACTCTTAAAGACACATTAGTGGTTTTGTAGCTTTCCATCTTCTTAACTCTGAGTTCTGCAGGGAGCACACTCTTACCAGGCAACACAGCAAGGATCTTATTGAACTAAAAGCCACAGATGTCACCTAGTCTCTTGGGGCTTCTTGTGCCAAGTGAATAGCAACATGGAGTCATAATCTCATTGCAAGTAAATGACCATGATAAGCAGGAGACATAGGTCTCTATGACACAATCACAGCAAGGAGGAGTAAGTGTGAAATTTAAGGAATCCACTTGGGTGCCTACTGATTTCTATAACAGTTGTCATTATAAATGGTGACGTGTAGCATCCATACCCTAAGAAGAGTACTATTACCAGGAACTCTGAACTCTAAAGCATGAAAGTGGGGGAGTCACACCATCAGGTAGCTCACCAAGACCAGCAGAGATGGAAACTGCAAGATGGTTCTAATGGAGAAAAGTAGGGGAAGAACTGAGTGATCAAATGATAGGAGTACTAAATTCAAAAGAACCTGTACTATATGGGTCAGTACCATATTTATGTTTCAAATAACAATTTACTTTCAGTAAAAAAAGAATCTTTCTCATTAAGTCTTATTAATTTGAACTTTATCTGTTTTATTTATTTTTTATATTTAACTTATAAATTTACTTTGAGGTTATGAATGTTCAAGATCTATATGCATAAAGAATTTAAATCTATTTTTACAGTTATATTTATAAAGTACTATTTGTCATCATTGGGGGTTTACAGAAATTAATTTCCTCGAAAGGTATTTGTTTATAAATTACTGGGGTTTGAGAAACATTGCACAGCATCAGCATTTGAGTGAGGGTATGGTACCCTTGGATGTTCTCTGAATCAGAACACAGTCAGCTTGACATCTGAACTAACACAGCTTTCCAGAGGAAATTCCATGCCTCTGGGAGTAGGCCAAAAAGGCCCAATGGGCAGGCCCCGGTCCAGTTTCTGTCCTAGTGAGCTTTCCTGATCCTAGCATAAAAAAAAATAATTTGCGACACTTTGTTACCACTGAATGACTGTTACTAAACATGAAAAGTTTAACTTTCTCGACATGAACAAAATTAGAAGTGATATGTTCTTGCAGCCATCCCACATGAATCTGTTTCTCTCATGTTAATGTTTAAGAGTTTCATTTCATTTAACTCATTTCTGACAATAAATCTCAGTGTATTCTCCCATGAGAGTTGGAATGCAATCCTTTCAAAAATTCAAATAATGCTATAATCATCAATGAGTTAATCCATCAAATACTCTTTTGCACTTAGATTATGGGAAACTGAAGCCTAAACAATTTAATTATGGTCATAAAATATCACTGAATAATATGGCAACACAGTCAAGCTAATTACTTCGGCAATCTACAAACACCACAGATATGATGCTGAGGAGATCGTGTGGTAATCGATATCACAGTGATTAAAACAGCGGTGCATGTTGATTCTGATGTTTCCATGAAGAAAGGCTGGAACAAAAGGAAATAACCTAAGTTTTGCCTATGAATAGAGAATCAACCATTTAGCAAAACACAGGGGAAGTTACCTAGATTAAGTGAATAAACACATTAATTCCTACTTTCTCACCTAACTTTGTGAGAAAAAAATCCAAGCCTCAAACCTAAATAGTAATTAGCAGAGATCCTTACTCATAGAAATACTTTTAATAGGAGAATAATGAACTTTTAGGATCCGTGTAGACAAAACAGAGTAGGACCATCACACACAGCTCCTTTTTTCCAGAAACAAAATGAAAAAAATAAAGAAAATCCAGAAGTTATTTCAGGCAAATGGGTGTCTGAACTCTTTTCATAAAATAAGTAAATAAATAAAATAACATTCAAATAAAAATTAAAAAGGAAACAAAACTTTCAAAGCACACCTGTTAGGAAATCCTTTCTTCTATCTAATATGTGGTAATAATATCCTTCTGTTTCCTGCTGATATGCTTACCTCAAAATAGAATCAGGAAGGATATTGTAAAAGTACATGGAAAGTGGCATGCCATTAATATTGACACAATTAATTGAGTTTCATAGACTAGAAATCTGAAGAAAATATGCTCACATGCAAGGCAGAATTAAAAGGAAGATGACTAGGGAAGAGTGATTAGCTACTCATTCAACTGCCAGCAAGGTGGCATTACCTTGGTAAATTCCTCACAGGCTTGGATGTCAGCACTGAAAGCTCATAAACCTGATTTGTCAATACACTATGCAGCATGCCACTAATCCAGCTCACAAAGATTGATATATAAAGTCAAACTCAAGTATACTAACTTGCAAAGGAACATGTTTACTGCCATTCACTGCTATGACCACCTTTCTTTACCTACAAGAACACTGTATGAGAAGTTAAATTATAATCAAAACGTTTCTTGTTATTATAACCTCAGAATGATTGATATCAGTTCTATGCTCTTGCTGGGCCAAGGTCTCCTTTCCTAGGCCCAGCAAATCTTTGCCTCTGTGATCTTTCTTTTTCTGAAATTTCAGGGATAGTGAAGCCTCCACACCATCTGACTGACATGTTCTTTCTTTAGCTACTAAATGTATTCAATAAGGTTACAGTTCAATGTTACTTGCTGGGCAACCATTCTTCCTTTTTGGAGATTTTGCTACCCTGTGATCCTTCTAAAATTTAATTCTTAACAGACAATCTACAGTCTTACTTGAGAAAGAAAGTAGCTTACCTTCAGCCCCAAATATTTGCAACACACAGTATTTCTGAATTTCAAACATTCCTCCATCTTAGCCTTCTCTCACATGTCTCCAAAGTGTCATCTGGACAAAAGACCATTTTAAGCAGACAGACATTTGTAAGAGAAAAGGAGATAACTGAGAAGCATTAGTACTTGGATATGGGATACCAGTTTATTTTAGCCATAGTCAGTTCCCAGATCAACACATCAGGAATTCAGAAATATATATAGGATGAAAGTAAGTATACAAAAACCAAGAGTCAGAAACTAGAAAAGTGAAAGGAGCCACAGTTTGTGAATAGTGAAACCTAGAACATAGAGTCTGTCAGGGTGCAGGTAGGAACCAAGAGTCAGAGTATGTTTAGGGCTGCCCCATTGGACATTCCAGGGAGCACCTTTCATATTACTGTCTAAATGAGTGGTGCCTGATGGAGTTTTGACATGCACATGCATAGTATTTACAGAGGCCCTGGACAGGAGAAAAGGATCAGAGGCCCAGATTCTTAAGAATAAGGATCTAAATGGAAGGGCAAAACATGCAGGACAAAAGATGTGAGTACGCTGCACTAAAAGGGCTTTAAAAATCAAATACTATCAGTCTTAGAGAGGTTTTCTATAGCCCTTCCTAATTAGAAAATACAAGACAGCAAATTGAAGCAAATTACATACTCTCCTGAAGTGAGGAGAGGTGTGTGGGGAAAATGGGAAATCCCAATAGGAATAGTTGTTTACAGTAAAGATTTAATTCCAAGTTTCATCCTTGACCTATGGTGACGTTTCCAAAATTATATTCTAATTCAGCTTGATGCTCCACTGAAAAAAAGCTTCAGTAACCAAGAAATATTTGAGAAATGAGTACAATGTATTCCCCTAGTGAGAATTTATAATTCTAAATAATCTATAATTAGTCATACATGAAAGACTAGTTTATTTAAAGATAAAATTTTTTTGCATTAATATTCTGTAGAACACACTTTAGGAACAGGCAATTACTGTCATGTGAAATAACTACTTAATTCTACCTCAGAACTGATAGTACATTTAGGTCTAAAAACACTATATTTCTAACTAAACAAGATGAAAAAAAAAGAGATCAGGAGAAGTGTGTCATTTGGGAAATGGTTTGGGCTGCTTTAGAACTGAGGTTCAATTATAATGGCTTAAACTCATTAGGATCTCAATCTCTCCTCGTGTCTCTCTCTCTCTCTCTCTCTCTCTCTCTCTCTCTCTCACACACACACACACACACACACACACACACACACACACACTCACATTCTGGTGGTACACAGTTGAAGAATGCTATGTTGTCCTACAAAGTCATGAGAAATTTACATTCTTTTCATTCTGTCATCCTTATTTCATGGTATCTATACTCAGTTACATAATGGTTGCCATGAAGAAAGGGCAAGAGAAGGCATAAAATCCTCTCTGCCAAGCTGAATCAGCCCATAACTTATTTTAATTAAAATTAACATACAGTGGAATGTACAAATCTTACATGTAAATTTCAATAGGTATACCTTATAGTCAACATCCCAGTTAAGAGATAAAATATTTCTATAATGGTAACAAATTAATTTGAATCTCCTTCTACTTAATTCTGATCCTTACAGGTGGCTACTGTTCTGGTTGATTGCCACAGCTTAGTTTTGCCCGGTTTTGAACTTCATATAAATGGATTCATATACAGTATTCTTACCTGTGTCTAGATTCTTTCATCTCAATGTTTTTGAGATTTATTCATGTGATAGCATATATCATTGGTTCTATTTTTTTGTAAATGTTTCTAAGCAGTATTCCAGTGTATGAATATACCACAATGTTCATGCACTCTCCTTTTGGTATATATTTGTGCTGTTTTTAGCTTTAAATTTTTATGAATAAAGCTGCATAACTATTCTTGTACAAGTCTTTCTGTGGAAACATGTATAAATTACTGTGTACTGAGAAGCCTAGGAAAAAGCAACAGTTCAATAGTAATGACCACACCTAGTACTCAATTCTTGATTTCTGAATACTGTTCTCCATTAAAAGGGAACCAGAGCTTTTTAGAGAAATATCTGATCCAAGGTGCATGGACGGGGAAAGTACAAGATAAGCCTGGAATAAGATGTTTGTTTGCTTGCTTATTTACTTATTTAAGAAATAAAAATTCAAAATTTTATTTTATAACCCATAAAAATCTATGAAGGAAGAAAGGAATTGATGAAAAGTTGGATATTTACAGTCTTAGACAATTTCCCCTTAAAAGTTATTAATTACAGTGAGAAAAAAGTAACTGTACGGTGAAAAAAACTGACAGGCACCACCTTCATCAAATGTTTCCAGTGAACATTACCAAAAATGGGTACGGTAGGTAAAATAATGCCCCCCACACAAGATGTCTACACTCTAATTCCAAAACCTATAATATGCTCCCTTTAATAGGACAAGGGACTTTGTAGACATGATTAAGGATTTTGATATGGAGGTGTAGCCTGGATTATCCAGATGGATCCAATGTAATTACAAGGATCCTTAAAAATGGAAAAGGGAGGCAGGAGAAATCAAAGAAGGAGACAGAATGAAAGCAGAGTTCAGAGTGATGTGGTTACTGATTTTGAAGTTGGAAGAGGGCTATGAGCTGAGGAATGCAGACAGTCTCTAGAAACTAAAATAGAAAAGCTAGATTCTCCCCTAGAGCCTGAAGAAGTAATGCAGACTTGCTAATGCCTTCACTTTAGCCCAGCAAATCCATTTCAGGCTTCTGATCTCCAGAAGTATAAGAGAAATTTGTGGTTTAAATCCAGTAAATTTGTTTTAATTCATTACAGCAGCGAAAGGAAATAAATACAATGAGATGTATCAAGATCTTGTGCCACCTGACAGGATGTAATGAGAGAAAATTAGCATTAGTTTCTATATTTCTGACAAAGGCACAGAACCTAAATTTAGTCACAAGGACACATTAGACAAACAAAAATGATAGGACATTTTATAAAATAATTGGCCTGTAATCTTAATTATTGTCAAGGTCATGAAAGTCAAGGAACAACCAAGGAACTCTTTCCTATTGAAGAAGACTAAAGAGAGATGACAACTAAATGCAACACTTGATTCTGGATGGAATTCTTTTTCTATAAAGGTGAAATGTGAATAGGATCTGAAGATTAAGTGGTAATATATTGATTATGATTATGTAGAAAATGTCATTGTAGAAAATACACACAAAAGTATTCATAGGTAACAGTGCATCATGTCAACAACTTATTCTCAAATAGCTTACACAAAGTTATTTATACTGTACTTGCAACTTCTTTCCAAATTTGAAATTGTTTTCAGTAAAAAATAAAACTAGAGAGAAAAAACCTATATACATAGATTATATGTAAGTCTTTGGAACCCTATTAATAAACTTTCTAGTGTGAATTAACTTGCCCAAGGACAGGTAACTAGTAGGTAACAGAAGATAATATTAAATGACAAATGCTAACTTCTGGCCCAGATTTATAAAGATTTTTCTCTGCAGAAGACAGTTCTTTTACATTATCTGGGGTCATTTTAAATTATCTAAAAATTTGCAGATGTTTCTGTTTTCAAAGTTGAGTTTAAATCCAGTCTCTGATTCTATTCTCATTGCATTGCTCAAAGCGAGTATATGGAGATCTTTGATCCCCTTGGTTTATGTTGTCCAAATCCAGTTCTTAGGACTGATAGAGAGAGACTGGTGGTGTCAGTGGGTGGGACTTGGGGAGTGAGAGATGAGAAGGAAGGAAGGGTGTTTTCTTCAACTTAAATCTGCTTTTCAGAACATTCTTCCCACCTTCCAATTCTCCTCAGATAAAAACCCAACATTAGGGATGGGTACCAAAGTGTTTGGGGAATATAAAGAGTATTGTGGGAGAAAGAGAGAATCATTATATTTCCTTCTCTGCAACTAAGAAAGAATAATGACATAGCCTACATGTCATTATATATTTTTTCACATATTGTAAAAAGTCATTTTCATTATGACTTTCCCATATGAATATTTAAAGAGCCAGCTTTTCCAGTATTTTCTGAATGCATTCTGCAAGATCATGGTTCTAATTTAAAATTCCATTTTTGTCAACAGCTTATCCAAGTAATGACAGCTCAAACAAGCAGCATATGTTCTTCATTCATTTTTGTCCCAAATAATTATTTGAGAAAGTAATTATTAGTTACTAATTTGTCAAAAGATATTTTTATTCACTTATTTAACTATTGAACTTCTAGTCTGGTGCTAATATTAAGGTACTGTGTCACATAAGAACACTTTTGATACATGAAACTACATCTCCACTTTTCTCTCTCTTCCACAGTCTTCTATCTCTTCTGAACACTTTACTAGTCCCTTCCATTGCATTCTATCACTCTGTTCAATTTTAAAAACTCTCTGCATCAGCAAACCTTCCTAAAAATATTTTTTTATTATAATAACATATTCAACATCTGATTTTCTCCTGATGATATCTTTAACCATGCAATCTGGTATAACAAGATAATTCTTATTTTCTCCAATGCATATGAAAAAAGGGGTAAGCCTTTACTTACTTCCCATCTCCTTCAGTTGTCCTCATGCAACTTCCCCTTTTGCTTTCCAATGCCTTAAGCCACCTGCTGCTTATACTTGTGTAGCCTACCTTTCTAGGCTACATCAGCCTATGATTGATGGGGGTATGTCAAAGGGGCACAAGAGACAACTGAAATATTCTAGTCACTAAAGCTGGAACAATTTAACCAACAAAATAAAAAGCAGTATTGAATTATAACCTAAAGTATATGATAAATGCCCATGAGTCCATACTGATACAAATAAATCCTTGAATAAATTTATAAATAGAAAAGAAGAAATAGATCTCCCATAGAGAGTATCTCCAAATAATTTATGTAAGTATGCCACTCTCAAGAAGAGGGATAATAACGCCCCACTCCGTAAGTGTAGGCTGAGCATAGTGACTTCCAAAGAGTATACTGGAGGTGGGGGTAGGGGTGTGGCAAGAGGGTAACTTTAGAGTGAAGAAACCTGACAAAATCTACCTCTACCAAGTGATCAAGTTTCACATTAACAGCAAGAAGTCATGTGGACAGTATATATTTTTGATATGATGAAACTGGCACTTTGCCTCTGTGGTCTTCCTTCCAAAAATCCATGCTCAAGTCTATACCAAGAAAAACATCAAATTCCAAAGGAGGTCATCCTACATAATTTCTGACTAGTATATCTCAAAACAGTCCAGGTCATTAAAAAAAATAAAAAAACAAGGAAAAGAGAAAATATCGCAACCCAAAGGATTCTAAGACACAACTAAATGTAATATGGTATCCTGATGGGATCCTGGAACAGAAAAAGAGCATTAGGTAAATACTAAATAAATCTAAATAAAGTATGGATTTTAGCTAATAATACTATATCAATATAGGTCTCTTGTTTGTAACAAATATAACACATTAATGTAAGATGTTAATTACAAGGGATACTGAGCATAGGGTACATAAGGACTCTGTACTGTCTTCTCTTTTTTCTATAAATCTAAAACTGTTCTTAGAATTTTTTAAAGACAATTTGGGGCTACAGCTAAGGTTGATCTCTAAGTCTTTGCCCTTGTTTCCTCACTGTATACCGATTAAATGTTCAAACTTCTTAGCTAGTATCGAAGCACCCAGCAGGTTGCAAAATATTGTCTCCTGATAATTTATAATTCTTTCTACCAAGAGGTGAAGTCTCTTCTTCCAACTCATATATGCACTTGGTCAATGACTTGCTAATGTGAAACAACTAGAAGCTTAAAAAGTGCTTGAGCATTTAGTCTTGCCTTCTTTGCTGCACTTGGAACATTGCTGCCATATGAACAAGCTGAAGCCAGAAAACTGAAGTGACAACATGGAGTCTCGGAGTAAGCCACACCAGTCATCAGCCTATAACATAGACATGTGAATGAGGCCATCCAGTCCCAGTTGGTTTTCTAGCTGACTTCAGTTGCATGACTAACCATGAAACAGCAGACCTGACCAAATGCTACCAGTCCCAATTACCAACCCACAGTGAACTTAGTCTGTTTTAAGACACCAAAAGTTGGGGTGTTTTGTTACACAACAAAGTAGCAAGGACTAACAGATACACCCCTCAATGACCCTATCCCACCCAAGTCACATTCCCTTTGTTTTCCAGAATTCCCCTATGTTCCACCTAAATTGCATGTTTTTTTATTCCCTAGAAATTCTTTGCACTTTCCTGAATATTGCCTCACAAAATTTTCCTCCACCTCAAGTCCCTTTATTCTCAAGTCTCTGCTTAAGGAAATGTCACTCCTCTTCCCCTTCTAATTTCATAAATTTTCATAAATTTATAAAACCCAAATTTTCATAAATATGAAAAGGGGGAGAAAATTTGGTTATACGAGTCCCTCTTAGAAAGTACAGAGCATTCTCAAGAAACACTTTGGTGTGAAGGATGAGAGCCCGAAGGGCATTGCATAGGTTAAGATATGGACTCAGCTGTAGAAACAGAAACCCAAAATATAAACAAATGAAGAAGAAGATAAAAGTTTCCCTCTCTCTCATGTAACATTCAGGACATAATCACACAAGGACAGGTACAGGGACTCTATCATTATCAGTCCATCTTATTATGCCAGTATTCCTGTTGCCCTTGACTGCTTAGTTCAAAATGACTCATTACCACTACATCCACACTCCAGCCAGAAGGCACAGGGAAAAGTGAAAAGCAGAGAAGGTTCATTGCTTTGGGAGTGGGGGAGAAACAGATGTTATACACATCAGTTCTGCTTACATTGCATTGGCCAGAGCAATAGTCATATAATTATCTCTGGCTGCACAGGAAGCTAATAAGTGTAATATTCTACTATTATTCAAATATTCTACTATTACTATAGAAGGAGGGAAGAACAAATATGGGAATCAGTAGTAGTCTCGGCCATAAGTAAGATCAAGTATATTTTAGCCTGCTAAAATGCTATTTATAAGGCAAAAAGAGGAACTGATTTTTTTCCAGTAGGATAGAGAGTAGAAGAGGAACAAAAAGCCAGGAAAATGGTAGAAGACTATGACCCCTCCCTGGAACTTTTAACTCTCCTATGAAGCCTCTAGATTCCTGGAATGTGAAGCCTGTGGTAACTGGTGAAGAAACTTGATTTTTCAAGGCAAAATACAGTATATGCTTGGATGAAAGAATTAGAGTAAGAGAGAAAGTCATAATAGTGTAAAACCCTGAGTATGTGAGGTTGACTATGGAAAGCTTTGAACATAACTGGACTTTGGGCAGTTGAGGTGATCTTACATTGATTTCATGAAATAGGAGATAGAAGGCCAAAGCTGACATGTGAGTACCACCACAATTCCTTTTAAAACCCACAATTTTTAAACAAACAAGGGTGCTAGAAGCAGGATTAAGCATAAGTTAAAAAAAATTGGTTTCTTTTTTTATAAAATCAGTACAGAGTCCCTAATTACCCTACTTATAGCTACTGTAAAGTTAGCAATTTGAGAGAGCTTTTAGTTAGGCTTAACATAGTGTTAGTTTTAGCAACTGAAAATAGACATGAAGTATGAATCACTTTCTTACTGAAATGTAGGCTAAATGTAACCATCACAGATTTCAAGAATTTCATCTCAATTTCTTCTCAGTCACATTTTGTGTACTGACACTGAGACATCAGTAACAGAAACAGGATGAACTGGCCAATTTCTGTCTTTCTGAAAGAGCCCAAATGGACTGTAGTTTATGTTAGTGGAAACAGCACAGCAGATGGTCAACTGTGTACTTCAGACAGATTGCAACATGCTTGATCATTGCTGAATAGATCTCATCATAAGTAGAAGCTCTCATGTAGAAAGTTTATTTAGAAGCAAATAAGCCTAACCAAGAGTCATCAAGAAGCCCTACGTGAGTTTCCACATGTCATTTTTCACAGAAAGTGATTTTTCAGATGTTCACCACATACAACACAAGATAGCCCTCTCAGAAGAAACTCCTTGTTGAACAAGTTAGTTCTGTCCTTCCTATGCAAGTTGTGGGAGAAAAGAAGTTGAAATGTCTGGTCAGCAAAGAAATGTAGAACAAGACTCTATCCTGTTTGAGCTACTGTCTGGGCAATTTTTTTTTGCCCAGATATTCAGGTAAACTCTATGTTACTAATGACTGCCATGTAGAATTCAGGTAATTTCTATAAATAGTTCATGTTATTAGTAATGTAATAAATATGGGAACATATATCATACTCAGAAAACATTCTTTTTTTATACATACTATGGCTTGCAAGTGCTGGTAATCAGTTAGATTTTAAAATATGATGAAAATAATATGTAGCAAATTTTTTCAGCTTCTAACATAAAATATTTACAAATCTTAATCTTTTGAATCCCTTTTCTCCTGTGATAGCGGGTAATTTCCAGGTACATGTTTCCTCCAATCTCTATTACCTGTGGTATTACGTTATAAATTGGAATTCCAGTTCTAGGTATTCATTCCGTATTTCCAAAATTCCAAAATCTATCACAAAAAAAGAGAGAATGATAATGAACTATAACATGTATATATACTTTGTGCAAACTTTTATAAGTTACAGAAAATCAAATACCACTTAATATAAATGCTATATATTAATTATTCCTTTAGTATAATATTTTTGAGCTATTACTGGGCTGTTCCTTACAGTACTTTCTTATGCCTATTATTCTTCTCCCACCATAAAGGGAGTTTTGATAGTTTTATATATACTGCCTTAGAGGAAGAACATACATACAAGCTAAAACAAAGAAGTGAATTAAATTTTTGAATGGAATTTTATAACTTTATGTGATAGAATTAAAACCCAGAGCCAAAACTATGGAGAAAAAAAATGCTGTGGAGCTTCTAAAACTTTTCATTTAAAAAACAAGGGCCTACACCGCCTAGGTTAGAGTTTCTATCATAGACCAGAGCACAGGGAGAATGTTGATAAGAGCAGTTTTCATAACCAAAAGGAAATATAAATTTTGAAAAGCTAACAAATGCTATTGGGTACTTGGGAAGCTCTCCTCCACACACACCATATGCTACTCCCTTCTTGGCATCAAAATCTTAGGTCTGGGGGATAGGAATAGAAACCCCAGATAAATTTGTGGGGATTCCAGAGAAGAAGGGAATACTTTTTTCCAAGTTTTAGTCAAAAGACTCCATGTTTTGGTTAGCTAGTGCTCAAAAAATAATTACTCTAAAACATAGTGGCTTAAGACAACAATAATCATTTTATTATTGCTCAGAGTTTCTGTGGATCAGGAGGATTTGGGGCAAGTCTAGGATAAGCAGTTCCAGCTTATCTGCTGTTTTTTTTTTGTGCCATTGGAATCAGGTAATGGCTGGAACTATATTTATGGAGGGTGTCCATAAGTCCATTCCAAAGGTGGAACCCCATCCCTATCCCCTTGAACATGGGCTGGCCTTAGTGTCTCACTTCTAACGAATAGCATAAAATAAAAGTGACAGTATGTAACCTCTGAAACTAGGTCATAAAAGACATTCAACTTCCTTATTGCTCTCACTCTTGTATCACTTGCTCCTGAGGAAACCCTATGGAAAGTCCTACATGACAGGAATTTGGGCCTCCAACCAACAGCCAGGGATGAAGCCTCTTGACAACAACCTGTGAGTGAGCCATCTTGGAACTAGATTTTCCAGTTTCAGTCAAGCCTTCAGATGACTGAAGCCCCGGCTAACACCTTGACTGCAACCTCATGCAAATTACCTACCTAAGCTACTCCTAAATTCCTGAGCCACAGAAGCTGTGAGGTAATAAATACTTGGTGTTTTAAACCACTACATTTTGGTGTAATATATTATACAGCAATGGATAATGAATATGGAGAGGAGGCTGAAGAGGTTAATGGCTCTCCAGTTATCCTTCTCTTTTCGTATGGTCTCAGGGCCTCTCTATGTAATTATTCTGAATGGCTAGTTTGGGCTTCCTCATAGTATGGCTGCTGATAACTGCTTATATGGGCTTCCTCATAGTATGGCAGCTGATAACTGCTTATACCGCTGATAGGCCTCTCATGATCTATTTTCCAAAGTCACATAGCACTACTTCCTGCATGCTCTATTGGTTAAAATAGGCCACAAAAGCTATCCAGCTTCAATGAGAGAGTTAATAAATATCCACCTCTTAATAGGAAGAATGTCAAAGTTATATTGCATGAAGAGCATGTTAGACAAGGGATACCTCTGCATCCATCTATGGAAAATACAGTATCCTACATTTAGGCCAAGTGCCACACCCAACTGGGCACCTGAATAGATCAGCAGAGTTATAAATTTAGGAGTCATCAGTGTATAAAGAGCAATTGAAGCCATTAGAGTGGATAATAATCATTTTGGAAGAGAGGATGGAATGAAAAAGGATGTAGGCCTAAGAGGTCACTGTGAAGAGCTCTGCTATTTAAAAGATAGGCCAGCTAAGAAGAGTTCAGAGAAGTAGGAAGAATTCCAGAGTATTCAAACTCAAAATCAAGAGAAAAAAGAGTATTCAGAGAAGGAAGAGGTGGTCATTTCAGGAATATATGCTGCTGAAATATTAAGTTTATAATAATAGAATATTATTCACTGGATTTAGCAATGTGCAGGTCATTAATGATCTTCAGTGGCTGCACTGGAGGCAGAAGCCAGACTATAGTAGTTGAAAACCCAGAAGAGGGAATAAAAATAATCCTGAGAGGGAGATGAAATCAAAAGCACATAAAAAAGGAATTAGCCTTGAATAAGAGAAGAAACTTCTCTAGGATTGGAGGGAAGGAGTTCAAGATGAGCATAGATAAGTATATAAGTGGGGGCTGTGGAGGCTATGAGAGGGAATTAATGCTTTAAAGTCTCTGTGAAGGTCATTTGTTGAGAGAGGCAGAATGAATAACTATCAGGATCTGAGGAGCACTCTTCAGGCTTGTTACCAAAAAAACGACAGATTTATTTTTTACAAACCTGTATGCATTCAACTGTGACTTAACAAATTTCACTGGGATTAAGTTTTACCTTTTACTCGTTTAAATAACAATACAAACAAGTGAAATCAATCACTCTACTTCTATTTAAAATTTAATAAAAACAAAACATAATATAAGATTTTACTACCAAGTGAATATGGAGATTATAGGAAAACCCTGGTCACTTGTTGCATCCTACCATCAGTTATAAGCCACCTATCCTATGATTTTTAAATCTGTCATCCTGTACTAATTTATCAAAATGTAGTGGCAGTGGAGAGAGTAACAGGAAAGGCCTAAAAGCAAAAGGCTTCAGATTTCTTTTTGTTTTCACCCAATGCAGGAGACAGGTTGCATATATAGCATTATATTTACTATGACATTTTCAAATAACTTAGTTATTTATAACATTATGTATGAGACATTGTTGTATCATATATTTTTCCTGCAACTGATCTACAAAGGTAAAGCAGCATGGGTTCCTTCTCAAAGGAAATTCTTGTGGAAATTTATTACAGGCTCAAGATCAAGAGTGTTCTTGATATAGAATGATTCCATAGCAAATGGTCTTTGGCAAAGGAAAAGACAGACTGCAGCATCACGTGAAAAATGAACTCCTGTTTAACAAAAATAGAGCTTATCCAATTATAAAAGAAATAGAGAAAGAAGTTTCACCTTCAGACAATAGCTGTAATAGCCGTATGTCTTACTACACGAAGTTGAACCAACACAGACTAAAGTTCTGCATAAATGTAAACTCCTAATAAATATAAATAGACACAGGAAAAAAAAACATTAGTGATAATGTGACTGCTGGAGCCACATATTTTCTGAACCCTAAGTTTGCTAATATCAATAAAATACTGCTTCAATAGCTACAATTATAAAACTTGATTATATATATTCTCTAGTCTGAACAGAGGACCCATAGAAACTGTACTTTCCTAATTCTGTTTTTTCCAATTTCATTAAATTAAAAATATATACTACATGTCTTCATCTAGTCTGCCCACTTAAGATGCAGTCATTATAACCTTAATTAATTTACAATGAAATTAAATTACATCCTGGAATTTAACTTAATATGGTTATACTTAACATAATGTATATATTCTTATATTCTTAAATTAGATAGTTATTAAAAGACCAGGTTGATAGTTTGGGTAATTTTTGAGAGAAATAGCTCGCTTGATCAACAGTGTTTTTTATTGAGTTTGGATTTTAACCTTAACAATTTCAGGTCAAGAAAGACTTTTAGCTCGCATGTGTTTATATGCATCTCTTGCATGTGTGTTAAGGATATCCAGTGAACCCCAGTAGAAGGAAATTCCTCAAGAGGCCATATAATTTCTCTAGGGCATAAAACACTCTGCCCAGAGACATGAAAACAGGCTGATTACAAAGGAGTTACAGAGAAAGAAAAAAATTTTTAAACAATGCAACTTATAATATCTCTTTCCATATCTATCAGCAATAGTCTTCCATTTTGAAAGGTCATTTAAAATAAGTTTTTAAAAGTCCAGAAATAGACCACCCATTAGCTATTGTCATTTCAATATAAATCTTAATATGATAAAGAAATTTTTTATATCCCAATCCTCTTTACTAAAATAGAATTGTTGCCCCCAACAAATCCTACTCAACAGTCAAACAACACAATGTTTCTTTGTTGCTTATGGGTAAAGACAAATAATATTTGACATTTTTGAGCACTTTCAATTTGTCATATAGTGTTCAAAGTGCTTTGACTAAGCAAGACTAATGAACACTGGTCCATATTTCTTAATTTTTTAATTTAGATTAATCTGATGTTACTAAATGATGATACTAAATGCTATTTTATCTTAATCTCTCATTAAGTTGTTAATCACGAGCAAATTTTTACAAGCAATTGCAAAAATTTAGTAAATTGGTATTTTAACCAAGAGTTTTGTACAAAGACATATTGAAAAAAATGACTCTACTAGAAATATATGTGCCTTGAGGGTAGGATCCTTGTTTTTCATGCCTAGAATAGTGCTCAGGCAGGTCTGATGAATGAAAGGCATGAAGGAGTATCACAAATGTGCGAACTCCTGAAAGTTATAAAGGTTACACAGGTTCTGTCTCTTTCTCACTGCATAGTCTTAGCAAGGGAATTAGATGTACATTGCATAAAAGAGAAGGGCATTAATCAATAAAAATGCTAGAGGACCTTTCATATTTGAATTCCAAAGCATAATCCCTTTGGTTTTATTATTGTTGAAGCTTGTCACTAGTCTACCATAGTGTATCACTAACAAATTCAAGCCACAGAATTCCCATCTGCTGTTGAAGCTACTACTCTGGAAAGAAAAGGAAAAGAAAATCTTGCTGAACAATAGGGACATCTGCTGGTGAAAATGTAGTCTCTATCCTTAAAATACTTCATCTAGATGAACAAAGATTTGGGCAATAAAGTTTAGAGTAACACCTAACATGTGACATCCTATTAGAATAACTACCTTCCACTAGGGTAATAATAAAAGGTAACACTTGTTTTATTCCAGAGTTGCCCAAGTGGTGACACTATGTGAAAAACTAGATTGTCCTGTAGTCAGTAACTATTGCCAAAGAATAGAAATGGCTAGCTTCCTGATCTTTTGGTTTAAGATACTTAATTATCTTTGATCTCAACAAACTTTTAAGTGTCTACTAAGTTAAGGTACTGTGCCATATGCTGGCAAACTGAAGCTATAAGATCAGGCAGAGGTGGCTGATGGTCTAGCAACCTCTGGCACGTGCCAACGTCCAGCCTTAGAGAGAGGACTTAAACTCAACGTCTGCAAGAGATTGAGCCTACCACTTATAAACACTGTGCCCTTACCATTTTGTAAATATTATACAGGCCAGGTGCTCTTTACAAATACACTCCCACATTATTTGAACAAATGCCATCCCACTCCTAACCCCCTCATTGTGTAGGTTTCATCTCACCTTTCCAGTCTGTGCTCAAATGTATTTTCAGAAAGCCCTGCTCTGAACTCTGTATATTGAATCTGTATGTTGTTTGGGCACTATGGACATTTTAACAATACTAATTCTTCTAATTCATGGGTGCAGAATATCTTTCCATTTGTGTCTTCAATTTCTTTCATTAATGTCTTACAGTTTTCAATATACAGGTCTTTCACCTCCTTGGTTAAATTTATTCCTAGGTATTTTATGCTTTTTGATGCAATTGTAAATGGGATTGTTTGCTTCTCTGAATTTGTTATTAGTGAATAGAAATGCAACAATTTTTGTGTATTGATTTTGTATTCTGCAACACTACTGAATTTATTAGTTTTAATATTTAAATGACATCTTTATATATATATATATATATATATATATATATATATACACACACACACATGCATACACTAAAAATATCATGTCACCTGCAAATAATGACAGCTTTATTTCTTCCTAATTGGCATGCATTTTATTTATTTTTCTTGCCTAATTGCTCTGGCTAGGACTTCCAAAACTATGTTGAATAACAGTGGTGAGAGTGGGCATTTTTTTCTTGTTCCTGATCTTAGAGGAAAAGCTTTCGATTTTTTTCCTTGAGTATAATGTTAGCTGTGGGCTTGTTGCACATGGCCTTTATTAAGTTGAGGTACATTTCCTCTATACCCACTTTGTTGAGAGTTTTTATCATAAATTGATGTTAAATTTACTTTTTTATTATGTATTAAACCAATATTAAAATATACTGTCTTTGAAGAAATCACAAATGACCTTGGAAAAAAGAAGTTATGAAATGCGCCAGAAAGGGAGAATCATGAGGATGAACTTGACTTTAAGTAATTATCAGCAGAGTGCAGGCTGACCTAAGATTTTGCAGAAGACAATGGGTAGCCAGACTATAATCTAGATATCACCCTCTTATGTCATAGTGAAAAAGAATCTTATATGGTTATGCTTTATGAAAAATGTGGCTAATTAGGAACTACTTCCTCATAAATGTTAATGTTAATTTTATATGTGATTATTTCATTAGAACTGTCTTTGAGTAGTTTAATTGCTTTTCTGATTCGAAGGTTTATTAGTTTCCATTTTTAAGTGCTTAATACATAGGTCAGGCTCTGTACAATGCATGTTTACCACATAATTCTAAGAGGCAGATTTTATCATCCCATTTTTTAAAAGCAAATGAAGCCTAGAGAGGTGAAATACCATACCCACTACTAAGCAATAAAACTAAGAATAACAATCAAGTCTGACTCCAACATCTATACCACAACATTATCACACTTCATGGTTTTGTTTACATATTACTTATGTACTCATTTAAAAACTGAATATCTGTCATAACCACAATAGGATGTAGAAAGAACCACAAATTGGTAATAAAGTTGGATGAAATAAAATTCTGCTTCTGGAATTTATTTTTGAAAACTGGTCAAACACGTCCATCTTCCAGTTCAGTACAGACTCTGGAAATAATTTGTTTTCATTATAAAAAAGACTGTTGCCAAAGTGCACTTTGTGAGCTGCACAAAGGTAGTTCAGGGCATAGGCTCTGGAGCTGAGACTTCAATTCTGACTCTACTATTTATTTGCTGTATGCCTTTGGACACATTCTTTCACTTATTTTTGGTTCTTGTCTAAAATGGGATTTGGTAGTAATAACTGTACTGATGTAACTGGTACTCAACAAACATTAAATGAGTTTAATACATGTAAAGCATTTAACTGACACATAAGCACTCAAAAAACATTGGCTCACATTGTCCAAATCCAAAGTATTACTTAAATCCTTTCATACTATCTTTTTGTAAACAGATTGTACTTTTTTAGAGCAGTTTAAGATTCAATGAAAAATTGAGAAGGTAGATATTTCCTATATACCCATCCCTCTACCCCTGCTACTCCACATGTATAGCCTCCCCCATTATCAACATCCCCCATTAGAGTGGTAAATTTGTTAGATGATGAATCATCCAAAATCCAGTTTATGTTAGGGTTCATTATTTTACACATTCTAGAGTTTTGACTAATGTATGACATGTATGTACCATTATAGATCATTCAGAACCATTTTGCTGCCTTAAAAATCCTCTGTGTTCCACCAGTTCCTCTCTCTATATTCCTAAACCCTGGCACTACTGACATTTTAACTACCTCCATAGTTTTGCCCTTTTTAGAATATCACTCAGTAATATTCATTTAAGGTTCCTCCATGTCTTTTCACAGCTTGATAGCTCATTTCTTTTCAACACTGGATAATATCCCATTGTATAAATGTACCAGTTTACCCATTTACCTACTAAAACACATCTTCATTGCTTCCAAGTTTTGTCAATTATAAAAAGTTGCTATAAATAACCATGTGCAGGTTTTATGTGGAAATAAATTTTCAAATCATTTGGGTAAATATCAAGGAGCAATGCTGGATCATATGGTTAAGTGTATGTTTAGTTTTATAATAAACTATCTTCCAAACTGGCTGAAGCATTTTGCATTACTACTACTAATGAATGAGCATTCCTATTCCACATACACACCAGCACGTGTCAGTGTTTTGAATTTTAGCCATTCGCTATCCCGTTGTTTTACACTTTATATAAAATCTGACATTTATGAGATTTACCCAAAAAAATATCTCGGTAATGTGGACCACTGGTGAAAACTAGGGACATACGGCTTAAAATCTAAAAAACCATTTATCCTAATTCCCTCAGTATGTAGGTTTGCTTCCCCATCCCAATGTTACTTTGATGAATTAGTGTCACTTCCATCAAGTCTTTCAACTATACTGATTATTAGCTACTTAAAACCAATTCGGATGTACACATTCACATTCCTGACAGTATTTGACCTTTGCAACTGATAGAATACATTCCCATTGTGATGTAGTGAGCCTACTCATAGTTTTTGGTCGCGAGACTATTAGTCAAGTGTAAATTTTAAGCTCCTGTAATCCTAGTAGAGTACAATAAATCTAGTTCGATAAACAAAATGAGGTCATATATAAAAGCTGTAACATGGCTCAGACAACTAACTCAATGTTCTGATTTTCAAAGTCCTGGAACTTTAGAAACAAAACCTCTACCAAGGTCTCACGAAGCTGCTTAATAGTGGTCTCAGGGGCTGCGCCCAAGTATTGGTCTTCTCTAAAATCTCCCCAGATAGAAAAGTAGAAAACGTAAAAGAGCAGTGCTTTAAGACGTATTGTGCACTAGAGCAGGCTCTTCCTACACTCAGGATACATTTCACCAAGAAGTGCATCACACGCCCAAACAGGTAACACCTCATTTTAATCACCTATGGCAAAGGAGACCAAGGGGGGAGAGCCAGACACACAATTCCTGGATTTCTCCTGCACTCAGACCTGGCTTTCTAGCCCTCCCACCCCGCACTCCCTCCGCTCCGAGCCCGGGAGAATTATGAAACTTGGCCCGCGCGCGGGCCCAACTTTGCTCAAGCCAGGATTACAACTGCCAAAAAAGGGAGGCGGGGCACCTTTATATTATCGACAGCGGGGTAGTCTGTACCGAGATTTCCTAGCAGGAGAAGAGGATACAAGACGACCACAGACCACCACCACCACAGAAACTGGGATTGAAGCTCCAATAAACCGAGATTTTCTTTCGCGCTCCAACTTGGCCGGAAATTACGCAAGCAGTCGCCGCGCGGGGCCGCCCCAAGGGAAAGAGGAGTGGGAGGGGGAGCGTGCGGGGGCTGGAGGGCGGGGCACGGCCGCAGCTCCGTTTCCGGTGGCTCGTCGCGCTCGCTCACTCCAGCTGCAGCCACTCTTGCCCGTGGCTGCTTCCTCCATCCTGGTATTTTTTGGAGCCTCCATCCTGGTTCTTCCAAAGTGCCCGGACCCAAAACAGGAAGTAAGTGCGATGGAACCTTCAGGTCCCAACCGCCGCTAGGGCCGCTCCGCCCAGTGGAGCCTGTCCGGCCCCCCTGCTGCCTGCCTGTTCTCGCCGGCCAGCGCAAGCTACCGGCCCCCGGGCACCGCGGGCGGGGTCGGAGCTGGGCCTTCGTGACGCTGAAGCTGCCGGCCCCGCACGCTCAGGCCAGGGCCTCCCTCTCGGGGCTGGGCCTGTGGCGGTGGCTCAGGCTGCAGAGCAGGGTAGCGAGCGGCCGCCGAGACGCAGCAGCGATCTGACGGGGGGCGGAAAATGGCGGCGGCTTCGGAGGAGCTAAATGGCGCCGGGACCCCTGGGGGTGGGGAGGATTGGGAGCTTCGGTAGAGAATTGGGTCCGGGAGTGCAGAGTGTAAAGAAGCCTTACCTGCTTTCTCGTGATGTTCCCTTTTAATTATTTTAAATTACCTTTTGGTTTTATTATGTGGTTCAGTAAAGGAGAGGTGGACCTGGGTGGGTTTGAGAGAGTTGGGGCAGGTTTCACCCCACCCCATCCGCCTTGATTATTTTAAATCATGTTTGTGTCTCAGAGTCTCCCATCTTTGGGGGTTCATTCTCGGTCCAGCTATTCGTGGCCCAGGCTGAGGGAATCGGGTTTGCTGACCGAACTATCTCTGTATCTTTGTCAGCCTAAGTCTTTCTCAGGAGGGATGTGGGTTGGAGTGCTGGAAGACAGTCCTAACCGAGCAGAGAACAGCGTCGATTAAATAGTAATTGTCAAAATTTACCAAGTTCTGAGGAAGCTAAATAATTTTTTAATCTCCTTTGTCGTTTAAAATAGACTTTGTTTTGAGTACCTTTTCAGGGACGTAGTGTTTAACTCCATCTACGACGTAGACTTGAGAGTAGAAGTGGCCAAGTGCCGTTCTATGCAGTTGAATGATACAGCATGTGTTTTTATAATAAAAATACTCGCTGTAGATAAGGAGAGGGTGACAATTCTATGAAATGTAAGTCAGGACTCCTCCCTTTCTCTCATTGAATTTGGAAATTCAAGTTCACTGTGGTGGTTTTTCTCCTACCTACTTTATGACAGGCGAGGCTGCATGTTGGGACAACCGCCGACAAAGTGCATATTTCGTAGGATTACTTTCTAGTCAGTGTTTTAAGCTTAGAATAATACCATTTGGAAAATTTTTATCTTTTGCTAGTTATACCTCTATTTTTAATTCTTGAAATACAAATACCTTTTCTAGCTTTTAAGCTCTAGTCTAAAAGTATTATGTTGAAAGTTTTACAAACAAAATATTTTTTTCAATTGAGGATTTTTATACTTTTCCATTACTTGCGATTCTTTAAAGCTGGTTTTAAATTTGTGCTTCAAATAACTTTTGGAGAGTTAATTGTATTTCTTTAAAGTAGTTTGAGTAATTTACCACTGCTTTAACATTTAAAGACTCTGGTAATAATACAACAAAAACTTAGCTTTTTACTATGATGGTATAGTAGCGATAAGATTTCATTTATTATATTAGGTTAATTAAGATTTAGGAAGAAAATTAAAATTACATTTCTTAGCATTACAAAAATGATCAGGCCTTAAGAGTTTTTTTAAAAGGCTTGTATAAGAATAAACTTTTTTCCTTTATTCACAGCGACAAAAAACTTAATCCTTTCTGAAAAAAAAACATTACTTGTTACAGTTATGGGGAAAAGTACATATTATGTTTGTGATCATTTTATCTCATTATTTTAAGTCTCATACACTAAGTGCTTTTATTTGCCACTAACCAGACTGATTATATCCTTGCTATTTCAGGTGATAGACTCACCCTAAAATATGAATTGAGTATTGATCTAGACCTGTGTATTCTGTTTGAATCTCTTTGATTGATTGCAGTTGAGCTAGATGGTGTACCCAAAATCTATTGTCCTGTCTTTATCCACAGTTCATCAGTACAAGTACTGGGCATTGCATATGTATTTGGAATTTTAAGTCCATACTTTGAGCAGTTATATGAGTAAATATATACTACATAAACATGTTTCTTTGGGTGTTATGCTGGCAGAGAATTATATCAAAATAAGATGGGTGCCCTCTTTAGTCTTTTTTTTTTTTTAAGCTTTCCTTTTTTTATAGGATTTTTTTCGTGAGGTGGAGAGAGGTTACTTCATTTCACTCCAAGGTAGGAGAGAAGTCTATTTGTAAGGTTAGTTAGATGTTACTAGTTAGTATTGAAATAAAAACAGCAAAACTAGTTCTTACCTTCCACACACAATGCTGCTGCTGCTGCTCACTTCATTTATCTCTCCAACTTCTACAGGCCCTAGTTTTTATTAATGTTGTAATAAATATGTATGTCCTGAAATAACATCATGCTATTTTAAATATATTTTAAATAATTGCTTTTGTCGTGCTCCTTTAAGTACATTGCTTAAGTTGACATTTGTAAGGATGAATACGGTAATGTGAAAGAAGTGTCTTACGGGATACACAGTCTGGCACATAGATGTTAAAATATTGAGGGGATTGGGGAGAAATGTTTTAAAAGTGTTTCTAAAACATCAAAACTTCTGAACAGCAATAAAGTTTAGGTAGAGTTCCATTTTTTAAATATATACAGAGGCTACCTATTTAACACTGAGATATTGGCCTACCTTCTCAAAACAGTTTTAATATTCAATTTTTTCTTGCCATCATTTTTAGCACTTTTTCCAATATAAAGGGATTCCCTAGTAATTGATATATTCCAGTTTCAGCTGCAAAGCTATTTCTATCCCCAAATGTTATAAAGTGACCCGAGAAAGTGATAAACCTATTGCTAAGTGTGTGAAATATAAAATACAGATAGTTATTAAATGTATGGCATTTCTTTGCTGGCATAACATTTCTCCCTTTTTCATGTTTTCCCCCCTTTTGTGAAGAGAATTCTTATAGAAATCACAAATAAGTTTTATTTTTCCTTTGATTCCATAAAGGTAAATAATAAATAAAAGAAAACCTGTTTAACAAGTCTGCTTTTGCAAGTTTGTGGATAGATATCTCGTTCTGTGACTGAATACCAGGAAGAAGTTATTAGGGAAAAGTACACTGGAGAGCCCTGTGTGAACGATTTAATTGTGTTTTGGTTTTTGTTGTTTTGCTGTCATTTTGGTTATGTACACTTACGTTGTCTGGCCATTCTTCTAAGTGCCAGGTTGTCAAAGCTCATTATTTACCATCAAGTGTTACGTAGCAAAAGAAATGTTAATTAGGTTTATGTACTGTTTATGAATGTCGATTGAGGAAGTGCATTTTAAAGATCAACTTCATTGTAAATCAGAGAAGAATAGTGATAACTTGATGTACTCCCTTTAAAGAGCTGATGCTGGTTTACATAAAGTGCTCAATTTTGAATGGGTAAAATCTTAAAATGAAGCCAGGTACACATTATAGCCCTTAAATTATTCACTGGGTGAAGGATAACATTTTAGCTTTTAATAAATGATTTTTTTTTTTTTTGCCAAACCAGATATAAAATGCTGCACCTTGAAATGAACCATATTACCAAGTAATTCTCATTTCTCAAATGACATTGTTTTCAATAGTTGATAATTGATTGGAATCAACATCTTAAGCAATTAAAATCTATTGTAATAAACTCCATTAACATCTTTATTGACTTTTTATGGTATACAGTCATTTTTTGCCATATTAAAACCTAGCCATAATGAGCATTAAGTAGGTACCCTAATTTGGTATACTTGATATTCATCTATAGCTCTACTTCTCAGACTTCAACAAAATATACCAAAGAACAAATCCCCAGGGACCTGAGACCATAGTTGAAAGCATTAAACCTCAAGCGTGTTGTGTCCCCCAATCCTAACTCAAATAAAAGCAATATTCAAGATGGTATTCTGTGGCTTTGTCTGTTTTTATGACATCTCCCTATATAACCCAAGTTCAGGATGTAGGAATTTGTTACATATTCTATTTAAGACTTTCTGTTTAGCAAAGAGTTTCATGCTTTCAAAATAATACCTTAAAACACATCTTTCAGATTCTTTATTATACAATACCAAACCAATACCCTTACAGGCATTTCGTATGGCATTATGCAATGATGGTGGTGGTCAATTTGGAGTCTTTATACTAGCAATACCTCAAAACAAAAATGATCAGTAATGAGTTAGTGGTTAGGTATATGTAGATACCATGTACTCATTAAAAACGTTGCAAAGAGTAAGTAATATTGGAAAATGCTCCTGATAATTACCAAAAATAATTATAAAAGATGTGAAGGTATGATCTCATTATAAAAATGGTAAAAAGTAGGTATGTTAATACATGGATAAGACTTGGGTGATCACAAAAAAGTTACTGAGGAACATAAGTAATTTTCCTATACATCAAGTCAGGGAAAAAAGACATCAGAAAAATGTGTCCTTACCGCGTTATAAATTGAAGTATGCCAGATACTTCGCCTTTTCGCTAGTAGTTCTCAATCGCTAACTGGTCTAATAAAATTCTGGTGCTATATATTCTGTAGCTTGCTTAATTTCCCATTATAAAAGTATAATTTTTTCACACCATGTAGTTTCATCCCATCTTTCAGTGTGGAATTGTAGCTCCAAGCATCTGGGGTTAGCAAAAATTCTGTGCTTCCATGATCTCCACTGATAGAATCCACCCTTACCCACTTGTATTGGTACTGTGCTTGAGTACTGATACAAATTTATCTAAAGAACTAGTCCTGAAACTAGGAAGAAATGTCACTTGGTTTGTTGTAGTTTTTAGAAGATTTGGCACTTAATTGCCTGGAAAATCGGGGCAATTATGTAGACTGGATTGATAGTGATACAATCTAAAATAATCCATTGAATAAAAGCTTTACATCAATACTGGAACTGAGTAGGATTAAGGACTCATCTCTTTAATTTTGTATTAAATAACAGATCTAAGAGTTGTTCTTTTTTTACATTAGTATCTTGTTTATTGGAAACTATAAATAAAAAATTTATTTCTCGTTTAAATGTTGAGTATATATGTTTCCCATTATGAATGTTTTGTACTACATTTCAGGCTTTCTTTCTTTGATTTTATTAAAGTATTGTTGGCTGTTTAAGATACTTATCAAAAGATAGGAACATGCCAAAGTACTATTTTACCTTTTAAAATGGACATTAAAATTTTTTTATTTTACTTCTAATTAGTACATGAGGTATAACTATAACCTATTACAGAAAAAAGATGGTCTAAATGGGCCAATGATATGTGCTTATTTGCCCCAATGAGGACCAAAAAAATTGATGGTAGAATTGGAGATCTTCCTGACATTATTTCCCTGATAAACCAGGTGGGGAACTGGTCTAGAAGTTATGTACAGTTTCATGTATAATGAATTAGAATACAGGCACTAAATACTCAACTTTTTACCCTACTATTGTAAGTTAATTTATTCACCAACATTTCTCAGTCACTGTGATAGTCATATCAGAATACAGATGTGCTCTTCTAAATAAAATCTGACTTGACCCTGTAATAGCAGGTATCCTCTCACTCTACTGGAAAGCTAAACCTTGTAAAACACCTGTTTGAATTGTCTTCCCTACTTCCAATTCTCTGTATATTCCAGTAGTAGGTCTTCTGCCCCCACTCACTACTCTGAAACTGCTTAAAGTCACCAATGTTCTTCATTTTGCCAGATCAGATAGTCACTTCATCATCTCACCCTCTCAGCAGTATTTAACAGTTAACTACTTGATGCTCCTTGACAAACACTCTGTGCTTGTGCCTCTTAGTTACCACTTAGTTTTCATCCTGAACTACTGCCTGGTCATCCTCCCTCTCCTATGTTTCTTTATGAATCACTTGACTACCAGCTGTTACAGAGTGCTCCTGAACTGGAATCTAGGCTTTCTTCTCTAAACTCTAGGTGTTCTTATCTTTGAAAACAATTTTCATGCCGCTAACTCAAATACATAGGTCTAATCTGGCCTGTTGAATTCCAGCTTTCAACCATCAACTTGACATCCTTATTTGCATGCATTTAATTATTAATCTAATCTTTATTAATAGTCATAGAAATACTTAATAAAATATATTTGTAGTGCTGCAAAACTCAGATGTTCAAGCTGAAAGCCTAGAATTATCTTGAGATAACTCCTCTTAATATCCGTCTCTTCATTCAGCAAATCCTGTCAACACTGCCTCCAAGTTATATCTTTGTCTAACTGCCTTATCTCTGCCACCTATTCCAAATGGCAGTCATCTCTTGGACAACAGCTTTTCTTCATAACTTACTCTCTTATGCATTATCCGTACTGCAGTCTGGGTGATCTTTTAAAATTTTAAATTGTATTTCCTAACTTAAAACCCTGCAAGTATGCAGTCACATACTCGCAGTGGTGTCTCTTCATCTTGCCATTGAGGCAGTGAAAAGTAGCATCTCAGCAGCAAGCCACCATAGCTTTAAATGGAGCATCTGTGCATTATCTTTATTTATTTTGTACATCCATTAGTAAGATGTCCTAAGGTGTCAGAAAAGCCTAAGAGTTCATAAGGGTGTTCACAGTTTGCATAAAACTGGATGCAATTAAGCATATAGGCATACCTTAGAGGTATTGCAGGTTCAGTTCCATACCTCTGCAGTAAAGCAAGTCACATGGATTTTATTTTTATTTTCCCAGTGCATATAAAAGTTACGAATATGCTGTAGGCTATTAATTGTGTATATATCCATAATAAATAACTTTATTCTTAAAAATTGCTAACCGTCATCTGAGCCTTTCGTGAATCATATCTTTTTTCTGTTGGAGTGTCTTGCCTTAATGTTGATGGCTGCTGACTGATCAGGGTAGTGGTTCCTGAAAGTTGGTGTGGCTGTAGCAATTTCTTAAAATTTAAGAAAACAATGAAGTTTGCTTCATTGATTGACTTCATTTCATGAAAGATTTCTCTGTAGCATGCAGTGCTGTTCAGTGGCATTTTACCCACCGAACTGCTTTCAAGATTGGAGCCAATGCTCTTACACCCTGCCCCAGCTTTATCAACTAAGTTTATGTAATATTCTAAACACGTCGTTGCCATTTCAATATCTTTAGTAGATTTCATCTCGAGAAACATTTTTTTTTTTTTGCTCTTCCATAAGAGGCAACTCCTCATCTATTCAAGTTTTATGAGATTGCAGCAATTCAGTGACATCTTCAGGTTCCTCTTCTAATTCTAGTTCTCCTGCCATTTCCACCATATCTGCAGTTACTTCCTCCACTCAAGGCTTGAAGCCCTCAAAATCATTCATGAGTGGTAAAATCAAATTCTTCCAAACTCCTGTTAATGCTCATATTTCGAACTCTTCCCATGAATTGCAAATGTTCTTAATGGCATCTAGAATGGTGAATCCTTTCCAGGTTTTCAGCTGACTTTGCCCAGACCCATCAGAAGAATCACCACAGCATCTATACCCTTACAAAATGTATTTCTTAATAAGATTTGAAAGTCAAAATTACTCTTTGATCCATGGACTCCAGAATGGATGTTGTGTTGTTGTTAATGGGCATGAAAACTACATTAATCTCATACAGCTCCATCAA
This sequence comes from Macroglossus sobrinus, assembly GCA_004027375.1. Taxonomy (NCBI): domain Eukaryota; kingdom Metazoa; phylum Chordata; class Mammalia; order Chiroptera; family Pteropodidae; genus Macroglossus; species Macroglossus sobrinus. The sequence continues at coordinate 728,645 of PVKZ01000337.1, read as the reverse complement.
AGTTCTTGGATGACCAGGTGCTCTGTCAATGAACAGTAATATTTTAAAAGGAATCTTTTTCTTTTGAGTCTCAACAGTGGGCTTAAAATATTTACTAAACTGTGTTATAAAGGGATGTGCTATCATATAGACTTTGTTTTTCCGTTTATAGCACACAGGCAGAGTAGATTGAGCATTATTCTTAAGGGCCCTAGAATTTTCAGAACATTATATGAGCATTGGCCTCAACTTGAAAGTCACCAGCTTCAGCAGCACCTAACAGGAGAGTCAGCCTGTCCCATGAAGCTTTGAAGTTCTAGGTGTGAAAGTTGGCATCTTCCAGCATAAGGCTGTCTCATCTACACTGAAAATCTGTTGTTTAGTGTAGCCACCTTCATGAATTATCTTAGCTAGATTTTCTGGATAACTTGCTGCAGCTTCTACATCAGCACTTGCTACTTCACCTTACACTTTTATGTTATCAAGGTGCTTCTTTCCTTAAACCTCATGAACCAAACTCTGCTAGCTTCAAACTTTTCTTCTGCAGCTTCCTCACCTCTCAGCCTTCATAGAATTGAAGAGCTAGGGCCTTGCTATGGAATAAGCTTCGGCTTAATACAGGGTTGTGGCTGGTTTGACCTTCTATCCAGATCACTAGAACTTTATCCATAATGGCAATAAGGCTATTTTGCTCTTTCATCATTTGTGCATTTACTGGAGTAGCACTCTTAACAATCTTCCAGAACTTTTCCTTTACATTCTCCGTTTGGCTAACTTGAGCACAAGAGGTCTAGCTTTCAGCCTATCTCTGCTTTTGACAGCCTTCCTCACTACCCTTAATCATTTCTAGCTTTTGATTTAAAGTGAAACACATATAGCTCTTTTTTATTTTAACATTAGAGGCCATTGTGGGTGTAGGATCTCATCGTTTCTGCCCTTTATTGAGGAATACTTTTAGACTGATTTACTAAAAGTCTACTTAAGAAGAATGCTGGTTTTTCTAGTTGACAAATAACAGAGGCTTGAGGTAAGGGTGTTATCAGCATGCTGCTTGCACACAATTGTTTGTTCTTGTAAGCCTTATTGTGTAATGCTGTTACTTTTTCAGAGTGTTGTAACAGCAGGAACATGGGGAAGAAACAATCTGGATAACATGAAAGTGATGCTGGTGGCTAAGGGAAGGCGACTTAATTCTGTGGGAAGGGCTATAGCTGATCCATTTGTTTTCCAGGTAAGCCTGCCTTTGTTCCGAGGACATCACATCATGACTTGCAAATTTTAATCATAACAAATAATAAAGATAAACTATTTAGCTTTAATTTGGAAATGGCATATTTGCCATTGTAAAATATATGATGTCCTTTTAAAACAGTAATTTGTGTAGTAAAACTTAAATGAATCACTGGATCTTCACCATGTAAATGTTAATAGGTCCTAAGTTTTTCTGCCTACGGAAAATGCATTTGCGTAAATGGTAAATATATGAACAGACTAATATCTTATGTAGGAGCCAAATAGATACTGTGATTAACTTAAATATACATCAAGGCTTCCATCCTCTGTATTATGTAGTTGGTAAAAAGATACGTTGACAAGACCAAAACTAAGTATTGCGTCAAGAACTTCTTTGACCATTATAAGGTAAGCCTGAAGATTTCAACCAGGCTATTGATGATAATTAAATACATTTCTTCCTGTTAATCATGAATACTCTGCATAAGATAGCAGGTAAAGGCACTTTAAACAGAAACAGAAAGCATAATTCCATACCTGTTAGAAAAGCATTTGGTCCATGATGTATGCACGTATTTAATATTATAAAAAAATTTTTGAGAATTATTTAGTGTTCTATTGGTCAGGAAATAATAGAGCTTAAATACTTGTAAAAAGTATTTTGGAGAAGTAATTCTTAGATTAACGTAAAAGTTGTGGTGAATCTTCTAAAGAATCATAAGTTAAACTTATCACAAAGCTGTCAATCAAATAAAAAGTGGTGAGAGTTTTGGTGACATAACACCTTAGAACAAATTCTTTCATTGCATGTTTTTAAAACAGCTCTTAAAAAAGTGAATGCTATAGGTTTTCAATCATAGCAGTCAGATTTTGGGATATTATTACATCTAACTCTAAATAATGGGTACAGATAGGAAAAACAATGTTTGAAATCTGAATGGTCATCACAATTTTACATAAAGAACACTGTAGAAAGATACAAATTGTAGGAGTTTTGCAGAGGGAGGTGGGGAAGTAGGGGACTACTTTATTTTCATATTTGGAAATAATTTTTAAATCCTAATCTGCAATCTGTTCTTGTACAGATTTGAGTATGAGCACAGTTGAAGAGGATTCTGACACAGTAACAGTAGAAACTGTGAACTCTGTGACTTTGACTCGGGACACAGACGGGAACCTCATTCTTCATTGCCCTCAGAATGGTAGGAGAACTTGCTGACATATAATTATTAATCTTTTTGAATTTCTGGATTTATGTCACTTTTGATCTCTTATCCAGATAAACATTTTAGGCTAGCATAGTATGAAAGGAGGTTATCTCTTTAAATCATGAATTAATCTTAGTTTGTATTTTTATTTTTATATTTTTTAAATATACTTTGATGTATTTTTTTATTTACCATAAATTTTAACCTTTATGGGTGGTTATTTTATAAGCAAAATCTGTTGAGTCTCCAAAGATGATGAATTAACTATAATACACTTCCTCTTTGATACTATTTGATACCGAAGTATACGTAGTACAATAGAAATGTGGAAATAGTTGTACCAATAAGAATAGATGAACATTTTTTTACTAGAACCTGTGTTAGAGAATTTTGTGTGGCTATCTGAATAGGATTTAATTGGATCATATGTAATGAATTAAGATTCAACAGCCTTGAGACTTATGATTTTATTTTTCTACCTTTTCCTTATTTATAATTTATTATTTATTTTGCTTTAAGTTTACCTTTGCTCAACCAAAGTTCCATCTTCTTTTCACTCCATACTTATTCCCTGTGTTATTTCATTCAAACCTGTGGTTTTAACTACTACCTGTCTGTAAAAATTATTCAAACTTCTGTCTTTATTCTGAATTCTCTGTGTTTTTCATAGGCACCTTAAATTTCACATGTCCCAAACTGAATTATTTTCTATATTCCCCAAACTAATTTCCTTTCCTTACTCAATTTCATTACTTAGTATCTCAAGTCATAAATATGAATAGGAATAAATCCTTCATTTCCCACTTTCATCCCATCATGATGACTCGTTGACGGAATTATGTTTCTTGAATCCATTCCTTCCTCTCTCTCAAATCTCCTTCCTAAGTTCATTTCTCACCTAAGTAGCTCTAATAGCCTTTTAACCAGTTTCCCACCTCTAATTCGTCTTTCAAACTGCCAGTGACATTGGTCATGACTCAACAAAGTAAGAAGGGGTTTTCAAAGTTTACCATGGTCTTTAGAATATAATTCAGGTTCTTTAATTTAGCCTATAAACCTTCCAGCATCTCAGCTTTTCTTCCAGCCTCACTTCCTACCACATTTCATATATATTCCAGCAGCTCCCAACTGTTTTTATTTTTCTGCCTTAAGCTTTTTATGTCTCAGTACCACTGTATATGTTACTCCTACTGCTAGTAATAATCATTTCCCCCTGCCAATGATAATTGTTTCCCCCGGCTTCTGTTTCCCTTTCAAGTTCAAGATAACCTTCCCCTGGAAATCTTCCTTCACCTCCAGTTTAAATTAAATGCCTCTCCTTTCTGCTCATATAACAACCTCTTCATTCCCTGTCATAGCTCTTATCACAGTTTTGAAATCGTTAGCTTCATCATTTCCACTATACCATGTCTCATTACTGTTCCCATCACTTAGCACATAGTAGGCTTTCATCAAATATTTGTAAGTGAATAAATAACCAGCCCTTTTCTTTACATGTGAGATATTTGGAAAATCAGAAAGTCAACAAAAGTGTAACATTTAAAAAGTGACATCTTTGTCATAGTTCCTTGTCTTAAGAATAGAAGCTGAGGTACTGAACCAGACATAGAGAAGACAATGTTGTTTTGAGTTCTACTTGTACGACTGGTTTTAATTAACAGAGCAAATTAGTAAGAAGATTATTTTACAGTCATAACTTGAAGATTTTGAGATTTTTTTTTATTTTGTTACCTTTCATTAGAAGCTGATGAAATAGACTCAGAAGATAGTACTGAACCTCCGCATAAAAGGCTTTGTCTGTCTTCTGAGGATGATCAGAGTATTGATGATTCTACTCCTTGCATATCAGTTGTTGCACTTCCACGTAAGTCATGTGTATTAAGAACAGAGTTCCCTTTTGAAATCAAATTTTAGCTTGCAAGAGATTGAATTGGCATTTGAAGATAGACTTAACACCTCTATTTTTCTTTTCATTTAGTCAAAAAAACCCTTTTTAACACTTAATGAGCACTTATTTAGGTGCCAGGCGTGTTTATAAATCCTTTTACATATATTGGCAATTTAATCTTCTTAATCTTTTTTTATTGCCCCCCTCACCCTACCCAGAAGGCTTCTTTTAAACTTTTTTTTCCTGACCGTGCACTCCCCCATGAAATTTTAATACCACAGATATACTATTTTGGGTTTGTTTTGTTTTGTTTTGTTTTAATGTACTATGTACATCCTATTTTGTTAATAAAGAGTATAATGTTTTTCACACACACACCCCAGAAGCATATTTGAGAAATACACTTCCTCATTGAGAAAGTGTGCTCTAGAGGAGGGGTTATTATTATCCTTATTTTATAAATGAAGAAACTAAGGCATAGCTTGTCTAAGGTCATACCCAGGCATTCTGGTTCCTGAAGTTCATACTCTTAACCCCAAAGCCATACTGACTCTTCACATGGTATAAGGTAAATGGAAGTTAGATGGGAGTCTGATTAATTTATTCTTACTAAGAAAGTTTTTAACAAGTTAATATTCCAAGATCATTTAGAGTAGACTGGATTCTAAGGGGGTATAGTAATTCAGGTGAAATACTGTAGGCGAAAGACTACAGTATGCCAACCGTAATGTTAAATTATATTTTTGATTTGTATAGCAAAAAATAGGAATCTTGTTGAACTGATGGCACCACAAAGCTGGAGTACATCTTAGGCAAAGGCAATGGGGTTGGGGCACAAGGCTGTCGGTGGCACTCTGCATAAAGGAGAGACTTGCCATATCCTAGAACTTTCATTTCGTACCCACATCAAGCAAAATCACATCTTCTTCAGTGGAAAAACTAAGTCTAAGTGTTCGTAGAAAAGCATGTCTTCTCAAAGTAGATACGTACTCAGTATTTAGTGTTTAATTGCTTATTAAGAAAAGAAACTTTTATTTTTTCCCCCCAAATATATGACTCCTTTTACCCCAGTCTACCTTCCCCATTTCCCCTTTCCTCTAGTAACCACTAATCCAGTGAAACTTTTATATCAGTATACTGTGAGACTTTGTTGAAAGACAATGTTAAGATTGCGGCCAGTTGTGACATACACAAACATAAACTGTTTCTAATTAAATGATCTTTGCTCCTAATGATGAGTCATATGATTTTTTAAACTCTTTCCTAATTTAACTATCAATTATGTTGTGATTCAGTTTTAAAACTTGATTGGTCTATCTGTTTAGATAAAATCCTATGTGGACATTTTCTAAGGTAGAATTTTTTTTATTCAGATATAATTGCCATGTAACATTATGTTAGTTTTAGGTATACAACATAATGATTCGGTATATGTTTATATTGTGAAATGATCACAATAAATCTGGTTAAAATCTATTACCACACATAGTTACAAATACTTTTTCTTGTGGTGAAAACTTTTAAGATCTACTGTCTTAACCACTTTCAAGTATATAAAACAAGTATTATTAACTATAGTTACCAACCTGTATATTGCATCCTCAGGATTTATTTATTTTATTAAGCCAGAATTTTTGAGTGATTAATTTCACTGGTTAATTCATTTGATTAAAGTATAGTGCCTTAATCATGATCGTAGGTTCAAATTATACTTGATATTTTGTTCTATTTTAAGGCAGACTGAATCCTTCACATCCGCATTCATTTAACTAGCTAAGATAATATGGCTGTGTTGACATAAAAATATATGAGCTGCTTGTTGTTGGGTCATAGCAAATCACAGATGGACAGCATCCTGGAACCTAATATTTATGATTGAATTTACGAAAAGCAGGCTTGAAATATTTACATGTTCCCTCGATTTCTAAAAAGTATATTGATAAAATCAGCTTAGGAAAGTTTCTATATTTAAAAGCCACATAAAAACTAAGTCCTATATCCATCACCATCATTGGGATTGATTAAGTCATTCGTTGGACTTCATGGAAGTGAACATTAATTTTTAAAGATTAAACTTAAAATTGAATTTTAATATTTGGGGGTTTTTTTTACATGCTTTATAAAACTGATAAAATTTATCAATCTGAGCCTTAAAAGACCTCTGACCTCTCATGGTTGTCAGTCTAGATCATGTGTTAACCACTTCTTTTTACAGTCATCTACCACATTTACTCCATTCTCTGTTCATAGTTACAATTCTTGGTGATTATTCGTTTAGGTATTATTGCAATACCTTAGCCTCCTGTCCTTTTTGTTGTCCACACTGCCTCATTTATCATTCCTATTACCACTCTTGCTATTAGCTATTAACTAGAGTCTATTTGTGGTCTACTTCAGACTTAGTTTCCTACCACTACTTCCTATGTTTCCAGCTTACTTCTTTTAATACTTTTAAACTTCTGTGATCCTTTGCCTCACTGGGATTCATTGATATTAATTTTTTTTTTCTTTGTTTTTTCTCCACTTTGTATCATGTTTCCTTCTTACCCAGTTTCAGTTTCATGGTTAAATCATTGTAATCACTGTCTTGCATTTGCTGTCTTTTTTCCTTCCTTCAGTTATTTGTTCTTTGGTCAGACCACAACCCTGGTTAAATGTATCTGCCTTTTTATGTCTATATCCAATCAGAGAAAAACAGCACAAGCAGGCTGACTGGTCTCACTTTAAATTGATGATCATTAACTTGAAGTGGGCTCATGATGTTGCCTGCCAGTCACGCCATACTTCTTGGAGTATTCTTCCTCCCTCAATGAGATGACTTTTCATATATCCCCAAACCTCTGTTACTTCCTCTAACCATTTTTTACTCTCAACTGATAAACTCACTTCCTACTTTACTGGGAAAACGGAAGTAGCCAGAAACTAATTTTTATAAGTTTCTACTACCACAAATATACACCCACCTGTGTCTATGCCCATGTATGCTATCTTTTCTCCTAGCTAAGGCCAACCTTTCGATTAATTAGGTCCCATCCCTTTTGCCTACTTACAGACATTGTTGCAACAATTCTTTCCTTTCTCTGTTGAATCATCAGGTTTTCTATCTCTAATGGATTGTTCCCATTAGAATGACAAACATGCTGTAATTTTTTTAAATAAAAAATCCCATTAGTCCACTTTTGGCTTCCATCCAATTCTTTCCTTAATAACAGAATACCTTGAAAGAATTGCCTATAATTGCCTTCATTTTTTCTTCCATTCTTTCTTAAACTCACTCGTCTCACTTTTACGTCTATTACTTCTCCAGAACTGTTCTTCCCAGGTCTCCAGAGACCTTCTTGTTGCAAAATCCAATGGTGATTTTTTTTTTTAAGCCTTTGTTTTATTTGATCTATTCATAATTTTTTATATTTGTCACTCCCTCCTCCCTGAAACATTTTGTCACTTGGCTTCCAGGTAATATATTTCTCTAGTTTTCGTCTACTTTTCTGTCCATTCTTTCAGTCTCTTATGCTGACTCATCCACATTTTCCTAACTTCTAAATGCGGTATGTCCGAGGACTCAGTTTTTAGACTGCTGCTGTTTTCTATTTTCAGATATTCCCTAGAATCCATTATTTTAAATCCTATCTTTGGTAATGACTTCCAGATTTCTTCCAGTCCAGACTTTTCCTTTTAACTCTAGATGTTTTTATGTATCTCAGACTAAAGTGTTTAAAACAGTTCCTAAAACTCCCTAAATTCTTAAATTTGCTGTTTTTCCAGTCTTTCTCATCTCATTAATGGCAGGTATATTTTTTTCCAGTAGCTAGGATTCCAAAAAAGACACTAGTATCACCCTTGACTTTTCAATTTCTCTCATATTTGGTTTATCTGCAAATTTTGTCAGCTCAGCTATCAAAATATATCCACAATTGGATCTACTTCTCATCACCCTTACTTGCCTTCACTCTGGTCCAAGCCACTGTCTTCTTATCATGATTATTGAATTAGTTTCATAACTTATCTCACTCTAGCCCTTGCTGTTCTTCAGGCTGTTTTCCTCCAGGGCAACCAGAGTGATCCTGTTAAAAATAAGTCAGATTATATGACTTCTGTAAGTCTTCCAGTGATTTCCTGTCTGAGAGTTAAAGCCATAGTCTTTGCAGTGGCCTTCAAATCCCCACACAGTATTTTACTGTTCTTGTTCATTCTGCTCTGGCCATACTGCCCTTCTTGCTATTCTAGGAAAATCCAAGCATGCTGCCATCCTAGAGCCTTTGCACTTGTTCCTTATGCTTAAAGTGCTCTTACTCAAGATACCTACTTAACTAGCTCACTTCCTCACTTTTTTACAAGTCTTGGTTACTTTTCTATAGATTTTTTTTTTTTGTTTGCAATCTATTTTATTATTAGTTTCAAGTATACAGTACATTGGTTAGACATGTATATAGTTTACAAAAAGGCCCCCCAATTACTCTCTCTTCCTTTTGGCTCTACACATAGCCATTACTTTACTGCTGACTGCATTCTTATGCCATGCTCCCTATCCCTGTGACCAGCTACTAATTTGTACTTCTTTAAGCTTTCACCACTTTCTCCCAGCCCCTCACCAGATTATCCTTTATATTTGTGAGTCTGTTTTCCATTAGTATGTTCTTTTTGTTCCATAGATTTTGCATATAAATGAAATTACATGGTATTCATCTTTCTTTGATTTATTTCACTCAGCATAATAACCTCTAAATCCGTCCATGTTGTTGCAGATGGTAGTATTTCCTTTTTTTAATGGCTGAGTAATATTCCATTCTATATATGAACCAATCTTTATCCAGTCATCTCTTAATGGGCATTTAGATGGCTTCCATATCTTGGCTATTGTAAATAGAGCTGCCAAGAACATAGGGGTGCATAAATCTTTAATAATTACTATTTTGTTTTTCTTCTAATAAATACCCAGAAATGCAATTGCTGGGTCAAAAGGTATATTCATTTTTAATTTTTTGAGGAACCTGCCGACTATTTTCTATAGTGGCTGTACTGATTGGCAATCCCACCAACAATGTATGAGGGTTCGCTTTTCTCCACATCCTCACCAACACTTGTTCTTTGGTTTATTGATGATAGCCATTCTGACATGTGAGGTGATATCTCATTGTGGTTTTAATCTACATTTTTCTAATGGTTTAGTGACCTTGAGAATCTTTTTATATGTCTATTTGCCAACTGTACTGCCTCTTTGAAGAAATATCTACTCAGATCTTCTGCCCATTTGTTAAGAGATTTTCTGGGGTTTTGTTGCTTTTGTTGAGTTGTATGAGTTCTTTATATATTTTGGATATTAACCCTTTATCAGATGTATCATAAGTGAATATCTTCTCCCATTCAGTCAGTTGTCTTTTTGTTTTGTTGATGGTTTCCTTTGCTCTGCAAAAACTTTTTAGTTTGATGTAGTCTCATTTGTTTATTTTTTCTTTTTTTCCCCTGTCCAAGGAGATATATCTGAAAAGAAATTACTAGTAGCAATATCAGAGAGATTACTGCCCATGTTTTCTACTAGAAGTTTTCATGGTTTGGAGTCTTACATTTAAGTTTTAATCCATTTTGAGTCTATTTTATATAATATGAGGAAGTAGTCCAGTTTCATTTTTTTTTTGCATATATCTGTTCAGCTTTCCCAACACCATTTATTGAAGAAACTGTCTTTATTCAATTGCATTTTCTTGCCTCCTGTCATATATTAAATGAGCATATAGACTTAGATTTATTTCTGGGCTTTCTGTTCTGTTCCATTGACAAATATATCTGCTTTTATGCCAGTATCATGCTATTTTAATCACTGTAGCCTTGTAGTAGAGTTTGATATCAAGTAGTGTGATACCTCCAACTCAAGACTGCCATGGCTATTTGGGGTCTTTTAGGGTTTGACATAAATTTTAGAATTATTTGTTCTAGCTCTCGGAAAAATGTCATTGGTATTTTGATAGGGATTTCACTGAATTTATAGATTACTTTGGGTAGTAAGTCCTTTTTAATGATGTTGATCCTTCCTACCCATGAGCATGGTATATGCTTTCATTTATTTGTATCTTCTTCAATTTCTTTTTTCAATTACTTATGCTTTTCTGAGAACAGGTTTTTTACCTCCTTGGTTACTTTGATTCTCAGATATTTTATTGTTTCTGATGCAATTGTATAAATGGGATTGTTTTCTTAATTTTCTTTCTGAAAGTTCATCATTAGTGTATAAAAATGCAACTGACTTCTGAATATTAATTTGTATCCTGCTACTTTACTGAAATCATTGATCAGTCCTAAGAGTTTTTTGGTAGAATCTCTAGGGTTCTCTGTATATAGTATCATGTCATGTACAAATAATGAGAGTTCTACTTCTTCCTTTCCAATATTGATGCCTTTTATTTCTATTGCTGTTTTTAGGACTTACAATGCAGTATTGAACAGAAACAGTGAAAATGGGCATTCTTGTCTTATTCCTGATCTTAAGGAAAACGCTTTTAGACTTTCTTCATTGAGTATGATGTTAGCTATAGGTTTGTCATATATTGCCTTTATTATGTTGAGGTATGTTCCCCTCTATTTCCACTTTGCTGAGAGTTTTTATCATAAGTGGAAGCTGTATTTTGTCAAATGCTTTTTCTGCATTTATCTATATGATCATGTGATTTTTATCTTTCAATTTGTTAACGCGGTGTATCACATTGATTTGTGGATATTTTATCAACCTTGCATCCCAAGAATAAGTCCAACTTGATCATGGTGTATGATATTTTTAATGTATTGCTGAATTAAGTTTGCTAATAATTTGTCGAGAATTTTTGCATCAGTATATAAGAGATATCAGCCTATAGTTTTCTTTTTTTGTAAAGTCATCTGGTTTTGGAATTAAGGTAATGGTGGCCTCAAAAGGAGTTAAGGAATGTTTCCTCTTCTTAAATTTTCTGGAAGAAAATTGAGAAGAATAAATGTTAATTCTTTGAATGTTTGGTCAAAATTCACCTCTAAAGCCACCTGGTCCAGGACTTTTGTTTTTTTGGAGTTTTTTGATTACTGATTCGATTTTGTTGGTGGTAATTGGTCAGTTCAAATTCTTTGTTTCTTGACTCAGTCTTGGGAGATTGTATGTTTCTAGGAATGTACCCATTTTTTCCAGATTGTCCAATTACTTGGCATATAATTGCTTTTAGTGTTTTCTTATGATCCTTGTATTTCTGTGGAGTCTGTAGTTACTTCTCTTTCATTTCAGATTTTATTTATTTGAGTCCCCTCTCTTTTTTCCTTGATGAGTCTGGTTAAGAGTTTATCCATTTTCTTTATCCTTTCAAAGAATGAGGTCTTGGTCTTATTAATCTTTTGTATTGTTTTTCTAGACCATTTTGTTTATTCCTTCTTTAATCTTTATTATTTCCTACTTTTGACTCACTTTGGGCTTTATTTGCTGTTCTTTTTATAGTTCTTTTAAGTGTAAGGTTAGATCATTTATTTGAGTTTTTTCTTGTTTCTTGAGGTAGGCCTGTGCTGCTGTGAATTTCCATCTTAGGACTGCTTTCGCTGTGTCCCATAGATTTTGAGTCATATTTTCATTTTCATTTGTCTCTAGGTATCTCTTGATTTCCTCCTTGATCTCATTGTTAATCCATTCATTGTTTAGTAGAATGTTATTTAGCCTTCATGTGTTTGTGTATTTTCCAGTTTTTTTTTGTTTCATACCATTGTGATCAGAGAAGACAATCAATGTGATCTCAGTCTTCTTAAATTTATTAAATTTGTGTTGTGGCCTAACATGTGGTCTGTCTTGGAAAATGTTCTGTGTACACTTGAGAAGAATATATATTTTGCTGCTTTGGAGTGAAATGCTATGAAAATACCCATTAAATCAACCTGTTGTCTTTTAGGCCCATTGTTTCCTTATTGATTTTTCTGTCTGGAATATCTGTTCATATGTGTCAATGGAGTGTTAAAGTCTCCTACTATGAGAGTATTACTGTTGATCTCTCCTTTTATGTCAGTCAGTAATTGCCTTATGTTTGTAGGTGCTCCTATGTTGAGTGCATATGTATTTACTAGGGTTATATCCTCTTGATGTGTCAATCCCTTTATCATTATGTAATGCCCTTCTTTGTCTCTTATATAGCCTTCGATTTAAAGTCTTTTTTGTCTGATATAAGTATTGCTACCCTGGCTTCTTTTTCTTTTTTTCTTTTATTTGCATGAAATATCTTCTTCTGTCTCTTTACTTTGAACCTTTGTCATTTGATCTGAAGTGGATATCTTATAGTCAGCATATGCATGGGTCTTGTTTTCTTATGTATTCGGCTACCCTATGTCTTTTGATTGGAGCACTTAATTCATTTACATATAAAGTGATTATTGATACGTACATAATTACTGCCATTTTATTATTTGTATTTCTTTTTCACTCCCTTCTTTTTTTTTTTTTTTTTTTTTTTTTTACAGAAGTTCGTTTAACATTTCTTGTAATACTGGATTGTTGGTGATGAATTCTTTAAGCTTTTCCCTGCCTGGGAAACTATTTATCTCACCTTCCATTTTAATTCAAAGCCTTAACTGTGTAGAGTATTCGTGGTTGTAGATTTCTGTTTTTCATAACTTTGAACCTTTATTGCCAGTCCCTTCTGGCCTGCAAAGTTTCCATTTAAAAATCATCAGACATCCTTATGGGGTGGGGGTACCCTTGTAAGTAACTAGCTTCCTTTCTTTGGCTGCTTTCAGGGTTCTTTCTTTGTCTTTGACCTTTGGCATTTTAACTATGATGTGTCTTGGTATGGGACTGTTTGAATTCCTCTTGTTTGAGACTTTTGTATTTCCTAGACTTATATGTTTAATTCTTTTACCAAGTTAAGCAAGTTTTCTGTCATTTCTTCAAATAGATTTTCAGTCCCTTGCTCTGTCTTGCTCTCTCTATTCTCCTTCTGGTACTCCTACGATGCAGATACTGTTATACTTCATGTTATCTCAGATGTCTCTTAAATTATCCTCTTTTTATTTCTTTTTTTCTGTTTTGATTGGATGTTTTCTGCTACCTTGTATTCCAGGTCCCTGATTCGATCTTCTGCTTCGTCCAATTAACTGCTGAATCTTTCTAGTGTATTCTTCGTTTTAGTTATCGTATTCTTCATTTCTGTGTGTTTCTTTTTATGATTTCTGTGTCCTTTTGTACTCTTACTCTCTGTTGAGGTTCTCATTGAGCTCATCCATTCTCCCTCTAAATCATTGAGCATTTTTTCAACTATTATTTTGAAATCTGTCTCTGGTAGGTTGTTTGCCTTTATTTCATTTAGCTTATTTTCTGGAGTTTTCTCCTGTTGTTTCATTTGTGGCATGTTTCTTTCCTTTCTCATTTTATTAGCTTCTCTGTGTTAGGAAGATTTGTTTCATCTCTCAGCCTTGGCCAGATGGCCTTATGTGGAAGGTGTCACAGATGGCCCAGTGGCGCACTCTCCCTGATCCCCTGTACTGGGTCTCTGGACATGATCTTTGTGTGGGTTGTGTATGATCTTATGTAGTAGTTAAGCCTGTACTAGTGTTAGTATGTAAGTGAATGGGATTAATGCTAGGACTGGATGACTATGGGAGGTGGCTGTGCCCACAAGGATGAGTTGCTATGTGGGTGCTGACCCCACTGAGTGGAATTTGCCCTAGCAGACTTGTGTACTTATTGAGACCACCCTTTGTGTTACCACTTCTGAGACTAGTCTGGAGTTGCTGTGTTTTGGTCCAGTGCCAGCTTCCACATGCGTTGGTTTATTGGGAAGGGCTCCCTAATAGTCCAAAGTTAGCTGCTGCCTTTGATTGCTCAGGGCTACCTGGTGAGAGCTACAAAGCAATCCACAAATGGTTGCTGTCTATGCTAGATCTATAGGCAAGTGGAAGAGATAGTGCTTCAGGCCACAGGCTGGTTACCCCGATTACCGGGCCTGGAGTGTTTTTGCAGAAGAATCGATGCTCCTCAAGGCCTAAAACTGCCTGTCATTTGCCTGTAAGACTCAACAACTAGAAGAGCCTCTGGGTGATATGTGCATTGGGTGGTGCAGGGGCCCAGGAATCACCTGGATATAGAGCAGATTTTCCCTTGCCACTGCAGTGTCGGTTTACATGTCCACACTGTCTCTGTGGTTCCCTGTACAAATATCAGATCACAGAAAGGGCAGCCACTGCCCACTTCGGGCATGCTCACACCTAAGATCTGTTCAAGGCTTACTGAAGCTCGTGGGCATGGTTTGTGGCCCACCACCAAAAGCTTCTCCTTGTTGCGTGGGCTTTTCATGGGCCACACAAACTGAGTGTTATTGTTTGCTGTTGAATTCATGTCCCAAGGAAAGCACAAGATGGACTGGGTTGCCTATGAACAGCCTTGCCACAAATAATTTGTGGGTTAGGTGGAGCAGTGTCTCAGTGAGACATAGGGCTGTCAAGTCTATACAGCACCAGATTTGCTGCCAGCTCTGAAACCACGGGCTCCCACAAACATCACATATCACTGCAAGACCTACTGCCATCTGGGATGGACCCACAAACCCTATGATCTGCCCAAGCGACATTATATCATGCTGGTAGCAGTGATCTCTTCCTCACTGTTTTTCCCAAAATATGCTCAGTGTGCTAACTGAGGTCTGTTGCCTGCACAGTATGTGCAACTCCAAACAGGGGCAGGGTTGGGGGAGCTGCTTGTCAGGATCCTTGGGTACTTTGTAAATTGGATAGGGCAGAATTTCAGGGAGACAAGGGCCATCAAGCCAGTATAGCCTGCTTTGCTGCAACTTCTGTGTCCAAGTATTGCCACTATAGTCACAGATCACAGTGAGACAGCTGCCATCTGGGGTGGTCCCACAGACCCCTGTGACCCACACACACCAAGTGATACTACAACTCTTGCAAACAGCAGTGGTCTACCCATACTAATTTCCCCTAAATGCATGCATACCACTGAGGTCTGCTGCCTGCACCAAAGGTTGGGCCCCAGAAAGGGGCAGGTTGGGGCAGCTGCCTGTTGACAAATCCACCTTGGGCAATATAGGTTGGGTAGAGCAGGCCAGTCTCAGGCCAGTGCAACTTCAGAATTGGCCATGCAGGGAGCAGATCTGCACAGGCAAGTTGGTGCTAGACTATAGACCACCTCATATGAGGTTCCTAAATAAGGCACAATGGCCACTGCCTGGATAGCCCTCATTCCAGTGCCAGGTAATGCAGTCTTTCCCTGCATGAATCTGGCCCAAGCCTGCATTGCATATCCAGTGCCCTGGGTGAGTGTCCATGGGCAAGAGGGCCTGTGCGTCAGGCCTTTTAAGGGGCTTCTGGGATTTTACTCTCCTTCCATCTCACCCAGATGGCCAGAATTCCCTTTGATTTTTATAGTCAGATTTTTTGAGAATTCCTCTTCCCTAGGCTGGGGAGTCCCTGTATCGAACAAGGACTCCACTCTCTTTCAAAGGGCTCTCTGCAGCCTGGCTCTCCATCCCTATGCTCTGCTACCACCTGTGGGTACAGGTCCAGCCCAATTCGTGACTTTGCCCTTCCTACTGGCTTTGATGTAGCTCCTTCTTTATATTATCAGACATACGCATTGCGATCAGCTGGACTTCAGGTGGTTCTCCACATTATTTTATAATTTGGTTGTAATTTTAATGTGGACCTGACAGGAGGTGAACCCTGCTTTACCTAGTCCACTATCCTTTCATATATATATATTTTAAATAATTACGAGCTGCCATTATTATTCAGAGGTTGAACTGTTCTTTTTCTTGAAGTTTCAGAAAATGATCAGAGCTTTGAGGTGACCATGACCGCAACCACAGAGGTGGCAGATGATGAGATTACTGAGGGTACTGTGACACAGATCCAGGTATAGTAAGTCTTTTTATTAGCCGCAAGAGGGCTCTCCTCGACATATACCTTAACTGATAAAATGGCATAGACATGTTTGTCTGACAAGGTAGCAACCAAAAAATTGAGGTAAGACTTGTTACTTCATTCAGGTTTCTAAGCCCCCACGTATATGAGTCTCAGAATTATAAGCAAAGATAGTCTTTTAAATGTAATTCTTTGTAGAGTGGTTCACGTCTTTTAAAGTAGGTGATGCATGTGCTTCTTATATGGAGTAATCTCACTTGAGCTGTTCAATAACTTTGTTTTATCTTTCCCATTATATTAGATATTGATTGGAATATAAAGCCTTTTGAGATAATTTTACCCAGCAGATATCTGTAGTAACTGATTTAGAAAGGCTATGTGTGTTTATTTTATATATATTGAAATGACTGGAAGTTAGTCATTTTAAACAAGTTTTAGTTATAATAGTTGTAATTGTGGTAGTTACTTTTGATGTCTGT
The DNA here is from genome assembly GCA_004027375.1 of Macroglossus sobrinus. Classification (NCBI taxonomy): domain Eukaryota; kingdom Metazoa; phylum Chordata; class Mammalia; order Chiroptera; family Pteropodidae; genus Macroglossus; species Macroglossus sobrinus. The sequence continues at coordinate 711,990 of PVKZ01000337.1, read as the reverse complement.
AGGACTATAGACATTTTATTATGTGTTTAGAAGTTGGCTAATAATCAGCCTTACTGTTTTCCTCTTACATGAACTTCTTTGTCAAGTTATTTCTGCCAAAAGTAATTGGAATTCTTTGCTCTCTTAGCCTGAAGCTTAAATCTGTTTTATGTATAAATTTATCTCTGGCAGATTGTGCCTTTCTTTTTAATAGCTTGTCCTTTTGCTTCATCTCTTTATTTAATAAAATATTTTTGAAATAGATAGTAGAGACATTGTACAAATATTTTTCTTATGTGAAGCAGCATAGTAACCCTTGTTCAGTTAAGTACAATAGTTAAAAGTTGATATGTAACATCAAGTACTAAAGACATCTCAAGTAGGTACACTGTGAACCTTCTCAGATAGGGAGCTTCAGAATGGTTCCAGAGGACTGAGTCTGTGATATGCTCCACACAGCTTTGAGACAGGCTGGAGATGCTCATAATTGAACCTTGCATATCAATGGGTGATTTGGACAGGAATTTTTTTCTAAGCCCTCTGAAGCAATAGAGCACATCCTTTCTTTAAAATGGTGCTTGTCAAATTCATTTCAGGTTCAAAGACTAGTTTCACTTCCATTTCATTTCAGCACAGTAAAAATAACTGTATACATACATAAGATTTGATTTACAACCTAGTTATAACATTGAGTAGCAATGTTAGACAAGTTCTAGACTTATTTCATTTGAGTTATTTCCAAAGAGTTAATGAGTTATAATTTAATACTAGCTTCTTGGTTTGTTATTACCATTTTAGTAAATGAAAATTTTTAATAATTCCGAATATATGTTTAATAAGATTAACATTAAGTCATGAACAAAAGTCAGCATAGTTAAAAGCTCAGAAATACTCTACTTTTTTGCTGTCCTTTGTTGTTAAACCAGATGTAGCTATTTTACATAGTTTAGTAGTTAATGTACTGTGTCTCATTCTAGTAATGAGACTAGTTTGAAAGATAATTAAAAACTAAAAAAATTTCCAAATATATACAGTACTTTGTGGTTGCAACAGGTATTTGTTGGGTGAAATACTTATACTTAAGCCTATATATATTATAAACATGAAACTACAACTAATTTAAAAACCAACATCATATTAAATACTGAGTAATTTTAAAAGATTTATGCATAAAGTAGAGGGAAATGTAGGTAAAATACTATAAAACTTAATAATATCAACATTAAGTATAGATACCCTTCAATGTAGATATTAATAAGTGTCCTGCTGTGTTCACTTAACTTATTTGTTATTGACAGTGTTGAATATTACTGTTAAAATATAATTATTTGCTTCATTAGATAGCTGTTTACATATTTAACATTATATGGCTTAAGTAATGACTGTAACTCTTCATCAGGAGAGTTTATGCCATAATGCATTAAATATATGTCCAAAGATGGCAGTAATTCAGCATGACAGGTTTATTCCTAAGGTTCATAGAGTGCGTTTGATGTATATTTAGACTCACTTTGGGAAATGGTGATTTAATACTTTTAACCAACTAATTAATATAAGAGAATGTCATCTCAGGAAAGCATTTTCTACATTGTACTTCTTAAAAGTGGGTATTATATATATATCAAAGTCTTTTGATAGCTCTCTGAATCACCTTCTGTATCAAATGTAATAGAATTATAATCTTCAGAATACCAGAGGCCTTAGACATCATCTATCTAGTGTTTGTTTCGATTCTCAGCTTTATAATAGCCTCTTGGTCTTTAAAAGAAAAAATTCCAAAATGTATGACACATAAATACAGGGTTATAAAACTTTTCATACTTGCTCAGTGATTTCTAGCTTTTTGCCCATGGATTTTAAAAAATGTATTTATAAATACAATATATTCATTACCACTGGATATAAAAGTAAAGTAGGTGACAACAGAGATATGGTTTTTCCTCTCATTGTGCTTTGGTTGTTCAATGACAGCTTCTCTTCTTTCCAAGTGATATAGGTTTTATTTCCTCTTGAAGTTTGATTTTTTTTTTTTTTTTTTTGCTTATTCTGTAAATAGTGCAGTCTTTGTTAGGATTACCTCCAGCCAGTGACATAACTTAACTTAGCAGTTGATTCAGTCCAGTAACTGCACTGGGTTTAGTGATCACTGGGCATGTGACTCTTCCCTTATCCTGGTCTGCCTGTGATAGGCTCCTAGCTGATACGATAGCACTGTTAGCACATTTTCCTCACTTACACTGTAGCTCTGTTTAGCCCACAGCCAACTCTTAAAAGCAGCTTTGTTCCTGCAGAATTTTCAAGATTAGGTATGTCTGTCATTAAAAATATACCCAGTGATAGTTCCATAAATATACTAAAAGGCACTGAATTGCATACTTTAAAGGCTAAATTTTATGTTATGTGAATTATGCCTCACTAAAGCTTATTTTTAACTATACATTTCTCAGTGTAATTAAAAAATAAGCTTTAGTGAGGCATAATTCAGCTAAAGACTGCTTTAGCTGCAATAATAATAATAATAATAAAGTGGTACCATATAGTTATTTGAGAAGAAGCTATATTAATGAGGATAGGAATCAGCTCTAGAGGTTGGCCAAAACAAAATTGTCAGTAAACAATAAGCAGACCATGATTTTGGAATAATGTCTTTTGATTTAAGCTGTTAATACTTGAAATTTAACAAGAGATTACATTACATATGACTAGGCAGCAAACTACTTGTGAGGACATTAACAATCAATCATAACAGCCTCATCATTTCCATTTTAGAGCTCATTTTACATATATAAATATACAAATGGCTTTGGATATCCTATATTGAATTAAATACTTAATGGAATCTTAGCCAATATTTAATAAAATTCAAGTCACTGGTAGAATTACTTGCTTAAATGAAGGTCATATTTTATTAATGTAGATAATTTTGTTTTCATACTGCCATAATAAAAAAGCAAGAAAATATGTCTTTCTATAAATATTTTTTACTATATTTAAAAATAATTAAATCCTATATTACTATATTAGAGTTTTATTATGGCTTCACATTACAAAGAGAAAGGAATCGGGTTGGCTATTGAATTAAGTTGACTTTATTTTAACTTTAAGATTCTACAGAATGAACAACTAGATGAAATATCTCCTTTGGGTAATGAGGAAGTTTCAGCAGTTAGCCAAGCATGGTTTACAACTAAAGAAGATAAGGATTCTCTGACTAATAAAGGTAAGGTATACTGTGAATTTTAGTGTCCAATGGGGGGGAAAAAGGAGGTAAAAAGAGCCGTAGTCATCAGGATTCTGAGTTGAACCTTTATTATTGTGATTAAGTAGTTACAGTAAGTGAGCTTGTCTAAATGAATTAAGTGTAGCTGTACATGACTAAATGAGACTGTGAAACAAACATTTGATTTTCAATAATTAATCATTTTTCTGATATGAAGTAGATTTTGTCTTATTAATTTCTGAGCAAATGCAGTGGTGGCATTTAAAAGATAGTACCGTTAATTGCTTATGGGAGTAGAAAGTCAAGTCTTTTCAGAGGTCTGCTTATTTGGTCCAATAAGTAGCTTACAGGCTTACTGTTACCGTGTTTATAGTGCTGCTTTGCTCATAAGGATTGCTAAAAAGCTGCTACAAGAAAATAGGGGTTGTGTATATGCTACTCTGTAGTAAAGAAAGGAAGCAAAAGTAAGTAAACTGTTTTTAACTACTGTGAATTTTCATTTAGAATATATTATTCATTTACTATCTAGTGTATTGTATTTACCTTGCCCTAGAATTTTTTGTGCATCTCGTTTTGCCCATAAAATTCATTTTTCATTGGATTTCATCAGCACATTTGAGCTTTTCTAATACATGTCTTTTTAGCAATTCTATACTGCTGAAAGGATGAGAGAGGTATGTTTTATCTTTAGTATTTTATTCCTCTAAGGAATAACATTTCTATACCATTGTTTTCTTTTAAAGGACACAAATGGAAGCAGGGTATGTGGTCCAAGGAAGAAATTGATATTTTGATGAACAATATTGAACGCTATCTGAAGGTATCTTATGGCATATTTTTTTTTTTGTTTCTGGACTAATTCGTTCACTGCCAATTGCAAAAATACCAAGCAGCATATTTATATTTAAGAGCTTTTCAATACTTTTTGTAATGGATAACTAGCTAAAGTTGCAGCTTAGTAATTTTAAAGTGTATGATTATAGCATATGCTTAAACAAATTTTGAATTCTCAGTTTTAAATAGCTTTACTGCTTTAATTAACCACCCTGAAATTTAGACAAAAATCTTAATAGCTTCTCAGAACCTTAAAGCCCCGCTTTTAAAGCAGCCTATAAATTAGAGTTTATTTTAGGTTTGTATTGTCTAAAGCAGCAGTCCCTAACCTTTTTGGCACCAGAAACCAGTGCTCTCCTATGAGAATCTAACGCCTCATGATCTGAGGTGGAACTGAGGCGGTGATACTAACACTGGGGAGCAGCTGCAAATACAGATGACGCTTTATTCGCTTGCCCACCACTCATTCCTGCTGTGCAGCCTGGTTCTTAACAGGACACAGACTTTTACTGGTCCATGGTCTGGGGTTGGGGATCCTGATCTAAAGATTAAAATGTGCATCTTCTTTGAATGAACTTATGATATACTAGCCCTTGCCTTTAAAAGAAAAAATCAAAAATTTAATTCATTTTCATATTCAGGCTTATTTTCTGGTAATTTCATCATCCCTTTTGTTAAATGCCTATTGAACACAGTATTTTAGAGGCACTGGAAATACAACTTGCCTTAATATGATTTTGAAATGCAACAGTCCATTTGGGAATCCTGAAAACAGGTAAAGAATGCTACAAGGCTTTGTACCATGTGAGTGATACATGTTGTAAATTCTGCATGATATCAGAAGAGGAAGAGTTTATTATCAGGTTTCGGACAGTTGTGGAAAATATTTAGAAGAGCAAGAATTTAAGCTGAGTCTTTAAAAAGGGAGTAAAACTTAGGCAAAAATAGAACTGGCAGGAACAACATGAATAAATGCCGAGCACCAAGGAATCAGAGTCAAACCCAGACCACATTAACTCCTTTAACTTGAACCAAAATAATTAACCTACTAATTATTACTAGATATTTACTAATTAGCCTACTAATTATTACTAAATACTAGAAACTAGCATTTGAAGTCCATACTGAAGAATTAAAACTCTGCCCTACAGGAAATGAGAAAGACTGGTAACTTAGTTAAGAGTGAGAGGTTGGCAAGTAAATCTGTGCTCTTAGGGAAATCTTCAGAGGCTTGCTATCCCAGAAATGGAGTTAAATTCAAATGGTGCATGTTCGAAATGTAGACCACTAGAAGTGTTTGAGAATGGGAGGTGTACAGTATTTATTTAACTATTCTGCTATTGTTTGATACTTAGATTATTTATCATTTTTCACTATTATATATTGCTGCCTAGAATATCCACATTCTTAAGCTTAATTTTAAGATACATCCTTCCCAAGCTAAGCTTCATAAACTATAAAGAGTTAAAAACTTCATTCTTTCTAAACTGTTTTAAGAGTTAAATTCAGTGGCCTTAAAAATGTATCCAGAAGTGTATTAAGGTTATATGCAGTTTACATTTGTGGGGTCTCATTTTACATGACTTTTTTATTTCCATTATTGGCCATTACTCTTTCTAAAAAACAGTAGCTTAACTTAGCAACGTGCAGAGAACTAATACTTACTAACTCAGTTATTAATGATCTTCCCATTAATTGGATGGCAATAAAAAGCAGAGGTGTCTATTAATGTGTTTCGGGATTGGTTTTACAAATGCTTTTTTGTAGAAGCTGAAAATTATACGAAAGAAAAATGTCTTTCTTTTAAAATATTTTTAGATAAGTAACTTGGTCATCCACACAAATAGAATATCCAAATATGAAAGTTGTATAATTGCCACCAAATAAAACTTTCTTGATCCAACCTTTAGAACAAGGTATTCCACCTTTAAGATTAATTATATAAAAGTTTTAATGATATTTTTAATAAACTTAAAAATAATGAATCACAGTTACAGAAGGCTTGAATAATTACACAATTTTAAGTTGTATCAAGAATATTGCTTTAGCTTTGAGTGATAAAAAGCTGTCAATTTTAAATGCTTGCTGGAAAGCTGTATGGCCAGATGTGGTTGTACAGGGAATATGGTTTCAACAACTAAAGAGGGATTAAGTGGCATTATTAATTTATTAAATGAGTTTCAATAAGAAAGCTCTGGCAATTTGAAATAGATATTAACTAATTACTAGTTGATCACAAATTAACTGATAATGAATTAATTCACTTACTGTCTGAAGTCCTTCCTGCCAATGAATAGGGCAGTGGTGACCTTGGACCAGTTTCAATCACTGCAGAAAATATTTACAGATACTTCAGTTGGCCACAAAACTAGAAACTCCAATACTCCAATTCTAGATATTGATCCAAATATCCAATAAGCCTTACAATTTCGAAAAGATTTTTTAAAATGTTGTAGTAAATATTGAAAGCTTTTTGAAAACAGCAAAAGATGGGGTTGGAGAAAGATCATTCAAAAAGCATAAACATATATAATGAAACTAAAGTAGTACTTCAAATATTTTGAGCGATGAAAATAGTGACTTTGTACCAATTAAAAAACAAAGGTTGATTGCTTTAGACACTGACAGCGAATAAAATTTATTTTGCTTTCCTTGAATTTTCATTAGCATTTTTTATGTGTGAAAATATGTGAAATAAATATTTTTATGACTTATTTGGCTTATTTCTTTAGTGGTTTTATTTTCTTGCTGGTGGACTCTCTATATGGTTTTTTTCCGCGTAAAAAAATGATATGTGGAATGGATAATCCACATAAATCAAGGGACAGTTTTATTTGGTTTTGATTTTTGATCATGGTTGTTATTACATGGTGGTCTTTTAAGAAGGAGCCATTTTAAACTAATTAGATGTAATATGGGTAAAAGGATAAATGAAAATAACTGCTGCGAGCAAAACAAAAAAATACAGAAGAACCTTTTTATCTTAGTATATATAGTCATTCCACAACACAGTACCTTGCATTTAGGTAGGTGCCCAGTAAATATTTAGATTTAATTGTTTGCAAAATTGAAACTGCATAAACAAAAGAATTTTAGAAATGATTTTAAAATTTAGAAACTTTCTGCTGGTAAGTTTTTACAGACTTCATACATTAAAAAGTATAAAATGTATATATATCAGTATAATTTTACCTGTTTTTGAAATTTAAATAAATTTCTATGGGTATTATGTAATTTTTGTTAGATATTATGATTTTAAAATTAATGCCCTTTTGATTTGTTTCACTGTATTTCATTGTGCAGATATGCGCACTATAAGTTACCCATTTTATAGTGAATGGTCATTTGGTTTGATTCCTTTTTTGCTATTAATTTGTGCAAATCCAGTGGGTTTGAATGATATTTTGTTATGGTTTAATTTATATTTCTCTGATTACATAGTTTTATATGCTTATTGGACATTTGTGTTTCCTCTTTCAAATTCCTGTTTGTGTCTTTCACCAATTTTTCTATGGGCTTTTTCTTTTTCTAGACGTTCTTAATGAATGCTGGATACTGATGGTTTTTTGGTTGTGTTACAGATATCTTGTACCAATTTTGTGGTCTGTCTTTTTCTTCTCTCTAGATGATATCTGATGAAAAAAGATTCTTAATTTCAATATCAAATTTAACCCTCTTTTTACTTTAATATTTTGCATGCATCAAAAGGGCATGCAGATATTCTCATATATTATTTTATAAAAGTTTTAGAGTTTTGCCTTTCACTGATTTCTTTTTCCTGTAAGTGTGAGATAGGGTTTCAGTGTGTTGTTTCTGTGTGGATGATAATTGTCACGGCATCATTATGGAATGTTAGTTTTTTCCCAATCTCCAGTATCCATTCTGCCTGAGATCAGGCTTCCATGGATTTGTTTCTAAATTTGTTCCGAAGTTTTGTTTGTTGATACCTGCATTAATACAGCACTGTTTTCAGATCTCAATATCTGATGGAGCAAGTCTCTTAATGAATGTTCTTGGCCCATTGTTATTCCATTATAAATGTAGAATCAGCTTGCAGAGAATGGAAAAGTTGGAATTTTTATTGGGATTGCATTGAATCTGTACATCAATTTGAGAATTAACATCTTTACAAGATTCCATCTTCTTCCTAAGGATCATTGTATAGTTTTCCATTTAACTAGTTCCTTTGTAATATCTTTAATTAGTTTTTTCCTCCATAAATGACTTGCATCTAAGATTAATTCCTAATGCTCTTAATTTTGATACTATTATAAATGAGAACTTTTTTATGAGCTTTGTATATAAATGCAAATGTCTATATATTGATTTTGTAACCACTAGCCTTGCTAAATAATGTTTTATTTTTAAATCAAATAATTTTTTCATAGATTTTGGGGTTTATAAATATAAATATGTATGTTTCTATAGATACCATTATCTGCAAAAAATTCTTTTCCTATCTTTATACTTTTTATATATTTTTCTTTTATCAGTTTATAAATCTAACTTGCTAGGAGTGTTGTCAAATGTGAATGTTGAATTTTATGCTATTTCCACACATATTGATATTTTACATTCTTTTCCATAAATATACTCACGTGATTAATTACAGAAATAATTTTTCTGAAATTAACACAAACTTGTATTCCTGGAATGAGTTCACTTTTTGCATTGATTATTAACCTTTTTATACATTGCTGGGTTCAGCATGCTAAAATATTTTAAGGACTTGGGAGATCTATGTTAATGAATGAGCTTGATCTGGAAATTATTTTCTGAAACTGTGCTTGTCTGTTTTTGCTGTCGAGGTTATGCTAGCCTAATAAAATGAATGAAGAAGTGTCCCTCCCTACCCTTTTTTTTAGTTTGCTCTGGAATAGTTTATAATCAGAATTATGTTTTTCTTGATTATTTGATAGTATTTACCTATAAAGTAGTCATCTGGGCCTGGGGTTTTCATTATGGGAAAATTATTAATTATTAAATTTTCTTGATGGTCTATGCTTACTAAATATTTTATCTCTTCCTGAGTCAGTTTGGTAAGTTGACTTTTTCTAGGAATTCATTTTATATAAGTTTTCAAATTTATTGCCATAAAATTTTCATCATGTTCAATTGTCTAATCTCTGTAACATCTCTACTTAGGCCACATCTTTTCACTTCTAATGTTATCTTTTTTTTCCCCATAAATTTATTTTTGTATTAGTCTCAATGGATCATTTTAAATAAATAATTTTTAGCATTGCTTATGCTTTCTATGTTTTGTTTTCTGAATCTATCAATTTTGTTCTTATGACTTTCTTCCTCTACTTTCTTTAGATCTTAATATTTTATTTAGATCTTAATATTTTAAAAGGGGTTGACAAAACTCAACTTTATTGAATTATATACAATTTATTTTTCGAACATTTAAGTGTCACTTATGCAACATTTTGAAGTTTATATTTTACTTATTAATGAATTAGCAATACATTATTTTTGAAATGCCATTGATGATCTTTAACATTAAAAAAAACTTTTAAAAAGCAAAGTATTTCCATAATGCATTTTATCAGAAATCCCTAAATCAAAGAAATGTAACCCATTTAGGCTCGCGGAATAAAAGATGCTACAGAAATCATCTTTGAGATGTCAAAAGACGAAAGAAAAGATTTCTACAGGACTATAGCATGGGGTCTGAACCGGCCTTTGTTTGCAGTTTATAGAAGAGTGCTCCGCATGTATGATGACAGAAACCATGTGGGAAAGTATGAAACCTTGTAATGCTGCATGATTTCATGTAATTAGGGGAAATACTTAAGGAACTACTTTTAAAAAATAGTTGAGATCAAAGCCTTAATTGGAGACAACTATTCTATGAATTGCTATTGAATTATGTTACTCTAGGTCTATGTTGTCAATATGGTGAAGCCTCATTATAATAATGCCTCTTTTAGAAATTAGAATCTATTCCAAGTCACTTTACATAGGTTTGAGACTTACTGACTTAATACATCAAAGTCAGCTTTGTAGTGAAGTACCATTATAAAAACCATCATAGTGGTTAAAGATTTAGGAATTGTGCAAAGAATTCTATAAATTCATTGGTAACATTTTTCCTGTTCATTTTTATAGTATAGCATTTCCTAGATCAGTGACTTTTTTAGTCCAGAGTAGAAAATAACAAAATTTTATGATACAATGCATGGATGTCTGTGATAGGCAACATGGGAAGGCATCATATTTTCAATGCAATGATTATATGGTGTTATTGACAAATTTTTCTCTTTGAGAATTTGAGGTGGTAGAGTATGACTAATTAGATACTGCTTTTAAGAAGAGCATTGCATTGACTATATCAAGTACCTCCTTGCTTAAAAGAGAGAGCCTATGCATTGGAGAGCCTAGGCATAGAGCCTATATACTATGTCAAATGTCCACACATGGATAGAGAAAATGAAGAGAATTTAATTTTTTAGTGCTTTGTGAGAATTTACCATAGATTTTCTTTTTAGCTCTGGTTTAGTGTCGTCAATGAGTCATTCAGAATAGCTGTTAGCTAGCGTTCCTGAACCTAACTTGGAAGTAAGGAAAGAGTCAGCATAGGAGCAAATATGTCTTAACTGTTGAATTTATTTAAAGAAGATCATAAAGTGCTCACTTGTCTTGTAGCTAATAGTATTTATTTTAAAAAAATAGAAGCATTAATTTTTATTACTGTACTTTGAAATTGGTTATTTTAAAAATATCAATATGCTAAGTGACTTAACATTTGACTCTAAGTGAAATTCTAGTTTTTATTAAGGTTTTTGGCATTCTTTGTTGTAATTGATATTTTGTTTTAAATTTCTTTAAATTTCTAGATACACACCTGAAGAAATTGAAAAACTCAAGGAGTAAGTTTAAAGACTTTTATTCATTAATTCTGATAGTTAGATTTTCATTTTTGTTTTTTTTTAATGTCTTGTGTTTTAAAAGTTTTACTTTGAAATGACAAGAATTTTTTGATAGACTGGTATAATTTAATCCTGCTGTTAATGATTGACCATTAAAAGAATTTATCAGATCCATACCTGCACAGAGTAACCATGCCCATAAATTTAGTCTCCTCTTAGCATCAGTTAACAAATAAAATGTGTCTTTACACCACTGTTAGGAGTTACAGAAGAGATCATATATGGCCATTCTTGGTGGCCTGAAGTCTAAATTTGGGGAGCTTAAATATTAGGATCAAAACCAGGATTGTGCTACATGGCTTAGGTTAGAATGGTGACTTGGCAGTGTTTCACTTAACACCTGGGCTAACTCTACTTTATAAAGGCTAATTCGCAGGAAACACAATTTTGCTTCATTGACTTAGGACCATATAGTAAGGATTAATGGATTATGTGGATCATGAAAATACTGAAGGTTGGTCCTATTTATGATAATAAGGACTTGTGAAACTTTTTCAGACATCTAAGAACTTGTTAGGAGTATTCAAAAGGGAAAAATCTGGGGATTGCCTGGGAGATTGTATCAGTAACCTGAGGGGAAATTTGGTCTTTTTTGAACACATATCCAAGTTACTTATTTCTTCTCTGACCCAGGAAAAAGGCAATTGCTGCCTGTTTTTTTTTCCACCCACAGACAACTGTGGACCCCAAAAAAAGGCCACACTTTCAAACTTTGGCTCTCAAAGTATTGCTGCCCACAACTTCCAAACCAGTCAAATGGGAAGAAGAAGAATGAAGAATAAATGATGAAATTAAAAGGGAGAAAACAGTTGAACCAAATGCTGATTGGCAGACTCTTGTTTTAGGCTCCGGATAAAGCATGGCAATGACTGGGCAACAATAGGGGCGGCGCTAGGAAGAAGTGCGTCTTCCGTCAAAGATCGGTGCCGACTGATGAAGGATACTTGCAACACAGGTACTGTGAGTGCTGCTGCTGGTGTTTTTTTGATCACCATTTGAACTTCTTGCCCCTTCAGATACCGCTTTCTCTTCTGTTCTGGAAAGAATTTGTAATTCAGCTTAGTTCAAATTTTATTTTCTAGTCTTTTTCTTCAAGGTTAATAGACCCAACTAATCCTTTATTTTTGTGTTTTTATATACGTGAGTGTTCACGGAGACACAACATCTCAGTTTCAAAGGATTTAGGTATAGCTTGTTTCCATTTTGTAGCAATTCAGAACTGCTTCAGTTGGAAAAAGTATTTATTTTTAAGGATTATACACAGGTATTTTTAAGGCAAATATACAGGAATTTAATTTAAAGCTCTTCTGATAACTGAACTTTTGTTAACAGCTTATCAACTCATGTTTATGAAAAACTTTAGTTTAACAGGTCCCAATTTAGGAAGAAGCTGTGTTCCCAAAGCTTTGTATATGTTGTGCGTATTTTAAACTCAAAGCAAGGAAAAAACTTGTAGTTGCTGTTTCCGTCTTGACCAGACCACAAATGCCTATTTAACTCTTATTGTATAGAAAGGTACCAATGAATGTACTATTAACCTAACTTTGATGACTAGCAATGGTATTTAGGCTCTGCCACTAAACTCTCACTAAATCTTTGTGAGCCTCAGTTTCCTCTGTAAAATAAAAAGATTAGAATAGGTGATCTCATAGTTACTTCTTTTTTAGCCCTAATATTCTCTGAAGTCTCTACAGTCTATGATCAGTCTTTCAATAAGAAAAATAGTTCTCAAGTTAAGCCTGAGCTTCCAGGAAAAATATTTTCTGTCCTCACCCTCCAACCCTGCTAAAGTGGAATCAGTAATGTCTCCTGGTTAGCCACTCCACCAGCACTAAGGACATAAATTCCACCAACTCTGTCATTCTGAGGTAAATGAGAACTTAATGAATGAAGCAGGAATGGAAGCTTTAAATTTAGGACAGACCCCAGTTTCATGTAAGGTGCTGAGCACAGAACCCCATTTTTGTTACCATAATTTGGGAAAACACTGCTGTTTCTTGTTTGCCAGCCTGAGGAGGATTGATCTGCCTGTTACTTTTCCATGTATTGTTTCTGATCAGGAGTTCTCTGTTGTACCACACTATAAGCCAGCACAGTCTAATTTTTCCCTTCCTTTCTTATTTTGCTAAACTAGGAGAACAGGACTTTGTTTTCAATCCATGGTATCCAGACCTTTGCCTACCACATAAAAGACAGTCAATACATTCTTGTTGAATGAACAAATCCTCGAAGCAAGCACAAAGCCTTTTTTGAATTTTTCTAGAAGTTTTTAGCTACTGGTAATTAAATGGAAACAGAAATGAAAGGGATTTTTTTCTTTGAAGGTTCTCTTTTTTTCCTGTTTTTCTACTCAAGCTCCTTAAGAAAAGACCAAAAGGAACATTTGATGTTATTAGTAGGTTTATGGGTTCAGAAAAACCTGGAATAGAAATACATTTGAATACCAGTCTCAGTTTCATCATAGCTTGGAGTTGGGATAGTGGGGAAAGGAGATGGTATAAATTCACTTTTATTTTTACCAAAATGGGTAGGAGGCCGTAGATGTTATTCCATTTATCTCTTATTCATCCTAGAAGTAATGGTCTCCATTGAGCCTATTACACTTCCACAAAGCAGGTAATCTTAAGTGAGACTGAGAAAAAAGTATGAGTTTTCTGTGTCCATCAAGCCGTGAATGAAGCTCAAGAGTCAGTCAGTGCTTTCTATTAGGATTCTGTATTTTCTTTTGTACCAAGAACTTTACTAGGCTAGTGAAATGTAACTGTATTACTAAGTATATGCATTTTCTTACCTGAGGGTCATTTGGAAATGCTTTTAGTACTGTTGCATACTTCCCATCTTTGGAAATACAGGGCTGAGTCAGATTTGCAAAAAATAAAAAAGTAGCAGTAGTAGTCTGGATGATTTCTTTTTTTCAGGGAAGTGGACAGAAGAAGAGGAAAAGAGACTTGCAGAGGTGGTCCATGAATTGACAAGCACTGAGCCTGGTGACATAGTCACACAGGGTGTGTCTTGGGCAGCTGTGGCAGAACGAGTGGGTACCCGCTCAGAAAAGCAGTGTCGTTCTAAATGGCTAAATTACCTGAACTGGAAACAGAGTGGAGGTACTGAGTGGACAAAGGACGATGAAATCAATCTCATCCTCAGGTTTGTGTCCTCAAATCTCTCAATGACAAAAACTCCTTAATTGCTATGGATGTGTCTGGACTGATTTTTCTCTTTGGTTTCTCTAGATGCCTAATGTCCAAAAAGCATCCTTTCCATAAAAAGCCACTGTTTAGATCCTAAGTATTTTATATTGAGCTCTTTGTTTTGTGTTTGTTCCTTTTTAGTGGGTGTAGTGCTCATGCAAAGTACCAGATAGGCAGTGTGGAGACTTAAGTCCTCTCTATACCTACAGAACAGGTGTGGCACAGGCTGAGGCAGTGCAGCTTTTCCACTGTCCCACCCATGTGCTTCAGTCCTACCCAAGGGGGCCATACTGAGGGTAAGAGGGCCATTCAGTCTCCATGCCCTTCAATCTTTGGCTAAGATTGCCAAGGGGGCCCAGTCAGCAGTTAGCCACATGTTAAAACTAAACTAAATCAGACCCTTCCATTTCATGCATATCCAAAAAAGCTTTAAGGTCTATTTTTAAATTAATTAGTTTAACCATTAAGACTTAGTGACTCAAATGGGCAAAAATACCAGCAAGAAAATATTTGAGACACTGAATAGCAGCAATTGTTGCGGATAGTTCTTTACTGAAAACCAAAATCAGCATGACAGTTAAAGCTAAAAAACAAACCATTGAAAACCCACATTTAGTTGTGTTTTGGGCGGGGGACATTCTTTTGTTTTGGTAGGGTTTTCTGGTTTTGGTTGCTGCTGGAATATTGTTTTTGTCTTGTCATTTTGTTTTGGGTTGCTTTTAATACTTTTTCAACTAGTCACTTTTAGCTCATTTCTAAACATTGATTTTGCAAATGGAAAAGCTCAGATGCAGGAAATAACTATAACACACTATAAAACCTTGCAGAACACTAAACCTGTTCTTATCTTTTTTAACCTTTATCTACTCCCTTTCCTTCACAGTGCTTCATCTGGTTTATTTATGGTTCAGCCCATTGGTTGTACCATTAGCAAAAGGCTGTTGCTGGTGGCATTTCAAAACTCTTAGCTCTGGAAGCAGGTCAACAGTCCTGGAATCCTTTCCCATGCAACTTAACAGCATGTCAGTGATAACCTTTCTTTTCTGTTACCATCAGTGCCATCATGTGTAGAGTCAAAGGAGAGTTCTTATAGAGAAATAAATTAACATCTAACAGATGCTTGTTGTAATCTGTAGGATAGCAGAGCTTGACGTAGCTGATGAAAATGACATCAACTGGGATCTGTTAGCAGAAGGATGGAGCAGTGTCCGTTCACCACAATGGCTTCGAAGTAAATGGTGGACCATCAAAAGGCAAATTGCAAACCATAAGGATGTTTCATTCCCTGGTAATGTATTATTTGCTAAAGTCCTTCCCTTGTCTTAACCATATTTACTCCTTGAGAGTTAAGAGAGTAGAATTTCTTTGCCTCAGCCAAAGATATGAATCATAGATTTTCACTTAAACCTGTGCTTTATTTCTTTGGAAAATAAGAGTTGATTTGATTTGTAATTGTCAAAGCACCTAAGATAAAAATATACACATTTACACACATTCTTGTTCTCTCAGATAAACTATGAAGAGGAACTAAATTTTACATACATTTTTTCATTGCATACAGAGGTATTTCTGAAAACTTAAGTTTAAGTCAGCTTTTATTTTTATAAGTTGAATAATTTCAAATATCTTAACTGGATTTATGTAGAGAAATTCTGTCATTTGTTGTATAGAACAAAGGCTATGTAAATTTCTGATTTCATTTGTTATGTAAATATGTAGATCTTAAGTTGGGTTTGCATGAGGCATAGCATACTTTTCACTTTATCATCTACTGTGCACTTAGACACTAAACTAAGTTGTACAGTCTGTCTCAGTAATCAAATCGTTCCTCTTAATAGAGTTCTCCAACTTCAATTTTTCCAAAGAAAAATTAATGCTGAGAAATGTTGGCTCAATGAAAATCTGGTGTTTTAAAAATTAAATACCCAGTTATTAATTTATAAATCTGATGTTAAATCGAGACGAGTGGATGAATACTAATGTAACATGAACCCAGCCAGATTGCAGCATCACATGAGAGGGTTGATATAATTTATCATGACTAGCAGAGGAGGGCAAGTCTAGAATTGGCTTTCCTGTACAAAAACTCAAAGTGGCTGCATATTACTATTTGGAAAAGATCAGCTGCTACTCTGGAGTTCTGAGTTAGACTCAGAGCCAACTGATGATGTGCTTGCAGTGGCTAAAATAATCAACTACCCTTGAGTCTTTGGGAGAAAAGTACTCATTTAAAAATGAAAATAAGCTACTTAGCATTACCAATATTAATAATATTAATAAAATAATTTTATGTTGAAACCCTAGTATACAGAAAGTGTTGTTTCCATGCTCTTCACAATGGCTATTTTTTTAATGCATCTTAGATGGCAAGAACAATATTACATTATGAATTTTCTAAATCTGATGTGATGTAATATTTACAAAAATTTCCAGACAGGTTATAGTTTTAAAATATTTTTATTGTAATTTTGGTAAGATTTCACATCTAGTATACAATTATTTATTCCAAATACTTTCCCTCCTTACCCCCCACCTCCCTTGCTGCTTAGATGGTGGTCTGTCGGAGAATCAATGTTCTTTTTGTCTACCCATCTCCCTTCAGTCTTAATAAAAGGTCTTAAACAGTTACATGAGAACCAAAAAAACAACCCAACGCTTTTGGAGAATAAATCAGGATCTGGAGTTCCAAACAGTAATTCCAGTTCCAGTGTACAGCACGTTCAAATCAGAGTCGCCCGCTTGGAAGACAGTACAGCCATCTCTCCAAGCCCCATGACAGCTTTGCAGATTCCAGTCCAGATCACCCATGTCTGTAAGTGTTGGAACCTCAAGACTCCTTGCTACTTGATTTGGTTAATGGCTCTGACACCTTTCAGTCTTGTAGAATGTTGATAGAAATTTATCCAAGCTGACAATTAAAGGAGATCTAATGCATTTTATATTTTGTTAGCTCAATTAATATTTGAACAAAAGATGAATGTGTGACAAGGAAGAATGAACAACCAACTGCTTAGCCATTATAGACTGTTTTAAATCATCTTACAATTTAAGATGTTATAAATTAACTATTAATAGAAAACTACCTAAAATATAGTTAAAATATAGTCAATTGTGCAAAGAAATAGAGTTTATACAGTGGCACATCATTTGTAGTAATTCACCAGAAGACAAAAAATTAGGAAAGGATTTCAGATGGACTGTAGAAGAAGAAATTAGATTTTGGTGAGGTTGAAAAAGATTTTCTTAAGGAATAAAAAGCCAATTTCCTATATGAAATATTTTGCCTATCCTTATTCCTTAGCTTCTGATGTTTTTTTTGTTTTGTTTTGTTTTGTTTTTTGCTTAATGAGATTATGAGAACCTAGCAATTGTTGTAGAAGTATAAAGGTATATCCTAAGCTCTAAGCCAAGTTGGTGTTTCTAGTTACCTTTCTTTCTGTCAGAGTGACAGAAAAGGAATGAAAATAAAATCTCAGCCATTATTCACTTTTACTTTTTTTTCCTATGTAATGTTATTTGCCTATAGAAAGGTCATTGCCAATAGTACATCAATGTGTTATTCTCAACTAGGGTATTATTGGCATTTTGAGGGGGACAGTTCTTTGTTTGCAGGGCTTTCCTACACACTGTAGGACGCTCAGTGTCCCTGACCTCACCCACAAAATACCAGTAATGCTTTCTAATCATTATGGCAAATAGAAATACCATACAGATTTTCAAATGTTTGAGATTCACTAGCCACCTGTTAGTGTTATTAACACCATATTATATGTATATGCAGTGACTGTCAAAGTTACCTTAGAGACATTTAAACTGATCATGCCTGCCTTAAAGTTCTAATTTAAATTTAGTTTTTTGCTTTAGCTTTCTACCAGTATAAGAAAGAATTTTTCTTTGGCGCTGCTCATTTTTATAGTTTTGAGAATTACAAAGCAATCGAAATTTCTAGTCTACCCATAATACGAGAGCTGCTGTTGGCTATAAATTGTGCATGGAGATTGTTACAATTTTCCTTAGCTATTGAGTTGATGGTACTTTTTGGGGAAAATGATACCTTAGTATTCATTCACAGCATGGCTTTTTGAAAATACTTAGAATAGTTTTATTCCAGCAAGAAATGTGAGTATAATAAGAGTTTTAGTACACACCCATTATTCTTGACATTCAGGCTACACTCTCATGATTGTTCTTCCTTTAGTATCGGCAGATTTTAGGGCCAGAATAGAAAATATGAATATGTTAGGCATTTCAGGCTACATAGGCCTTTGTAGAATTTTGTTTTGTTTTTAAATTATCCTTTATAATGTAAATTCTTAGCCTTGAGCCACATTATTTGCAGCCATAGTTTGCTTACCCTTGATTGAGGTTGTCTGGAATCACTTCAAATTATTGTAGGTATGATCTTAAGAATCTACCAGAAATTAAGAGAAATAACACAAATCAAGTGCATTTCGGCAAAGGTATTACTTTTCTTTCAAATTGAGACATTATAGTCAGAATATAATAAACTAACAAACAGTACACATTGAAAGTCAATTCTCTTTTTTTGTGTGTATTTACCTCCAGGTATGACTGAAAGCACATTTCTTCTAGTAAGTTTTAGTTCTATATAACCTTCAGCAGACACTGATTAAATCTGTGTCTCAGTTGACCCACCTATAAAGAGATTATACTATCTTATCTCTAAAGTGCTGTTCGGTCTCCCAAACGTGGTCTTCTGAAATAATTCTTATACTACTTTAATGTTTTTGATCTTCATAACAACTCTATGAGGTAGGCAGGACAGATAAAGTTTCTGAACATTAGTTTGGATTCAAGTTATTTGCTGAGGTTTACATTGCTAGGAAGTGATGCCACTAGAACTAAAACCTAATGTTTTGGCATTACAGGTATCTGTACTGCCTACCAAAATGTCCAGGAAATTCTTTTTTACCAGATTCCTATCTCTTTACAGGTCAGCCTTAGTGTATTCTTCTTACATCTTAACATTAAAAATATTTTACGATCTATACCAAGGGTAAGCAAATATTCTCTGCCACAGCTATGCAACTCTGACATTGTAGTATAAAAGCAACCATAGAAAATACATAAATGAATAGGCATGGCTATGTTCCTATAATACTTTACAAAAACAGGTAGTAGGCTGGTTTTGGCTGTGGGCCTTGGTTTGCCAACTCCGATCTATGCCATCCCAGACAAATCCATTAAATTTCTTATAAGATATTTAAATGACTTCAGGTTTCCAGATAAATTAGCCAATACAAGATTGCCTTTGTAATAATTAAGTACACTGGGGAAATTTAAATTTACAAAGTATTTTATTTATTATTGTCTTTGTTCTTACCACAGCTTCGACAGACTCCCCTACTGCTACTGTTGACTCAGAAACAATAACACTAAACAGTGGAACACTACAAACCTTTGAGATTCTTCCAGTGAGTAATACTTCACAAAGTAGATATTGACCACTTTTATGCATAAGAAAGATCAGTAGGCAGCAGTTTTAGAAATGTTACATATAAGCAAATGAAGTATAAAAACATGACTGACATTAAGTGCAACTATGTCCATGATTTTCAGGCCAGACTGTTAAAAAATGACATAAATCAGCTATCTACTTTTATAATTTTAGTCTCTTTCTTCATCTGTATATAAACCAATGGTATGCTTTTTTTATGTATTAAAATGGCAGTGCTAATGAGTAGGGTACATACTGTGGCTTTCTACTGAATCATAAGCAAATACATAACCAAAAGGTCCATATTAGTTATTTGAGAAAAAGTTTGTGGAATGCATTATTTAACAACATTCATTCAGTAAACATTGCAATGTTGGGAATACAGAATTTAAAAGCCTCATTCCTAAATAGCACAGCCACTTTGGAGAAGAATCTTGCAGTTCCTAAAAGGGTTAAATAGTTACCATATGATCCAATTCTAATCCCAGGTATACTTAAATATGTCCAAATAAAAAGTTATACATGAACATTCATATCATAATCAAAAAGTGGAAACAACCCAAATATCCATCCACTGATAAATACAATATGCTGTAGCCATACATACGATTCTTTGGCAGTAAGAAAATCAAGTATTAATATATATTAAGTGAAAGAAAATAGACACAAAATCATATAGTGTATGACTACCATTCATTTGAACCATCCAAAACAGGCAAACCTAGAGAGAGAGCAAGTAGATTAACAATGTCTATGCTAAGAGGTTTTGGGGAGAAATGGGACATGATTGCTAATTTGAATGGGGTTTCTTTTGTAAGGTGATGGGGATTTTTTTTTTAAGTCCCACTTCTTGCCCTGCTTTCTCAAATAGGGTAAACCCAGTATTAGCTCATTTTTCACAAAGAAAATATAATTAAATTATAATTACATTTTATCAAGGTTTGCTATAAAGAACATAAGGGGTATTAGTGCAAGAGTTTATCCTGTCCACAGCTGAATCTCACAAGGATAGCCCAACACAGCAAAAGGTTCTCTTTAAGAACAGCCTTGGAACTCTGTAAATTTACTTAAGCCTCAATTTCCTAATCCAGTCATCTCCAAAACAGGATGTATAAGATAACCATTTTTCACAGGTACAAAAAAAAAACTTCATTTTACTTTATTTTGCTACCTCCTTCTCCTGGCCAAATAAACATATATTTAGAATGTGTTCAGGTTTTTAATCTGTGGGATTAAAATCAAATATTTAGAGACTTCTGTCCTAATTAATAGAGAGTGATAGTGCCTCAGCTACAAAAAAATTTGAGCAATGAATGTTATTTCAGTATGTTAAAGTACATGTATTATAATGTACATGTAAAGAATTTACTACCTGACCATATGTGATTAATAAATACAACCACTAGAAAAACAATCAGCTTTCACTTTTATGGAGGAAAGAAAGTGATTCCCAACTGTGTGCCAGACACCATTGTAATTTATTTCCAATCCTCACAACCCTTTCAATGAGAGGTAGTTGTTATCCTCACTTTAGCAATAAGGAAAGGTGGATTCAGTGAATGGTACCCAGTTGTGGCTTAAGTCCACAAGACCACATTAGACTAAAGAGCAGGTCATGTGACTTTAACCTCCAGCTCTATTTTAAGTGCAAATACTTATCCATTAGGGTCTTAGAATAAATAAACTCAAATTATTATATAGAAGCTTAATGGCTCTGAAAGGTGTTGAGTTTTGTTATATATCCGTAGTCTCAAAAAATAAACACATTATCTGTTAACCAGCTTTTCAAATAGTAATTTTCTTTTCTCCTTCAGCAGAACAGTGCCAATTGCTATTTCTGTACATTTCCCCTTAATATTTGCCAAATATTTGCTAAAATTATACTATGGGAAAAAAATCTGTTCAAGTAATACTGCTGCATTGCCTTTTCGAAAATGTGAAGCTTTTTAAACTGGGAGACTGCCAATTTTTATGTACCATAGAGAAAGAATAATGAGAGAAGACTGGGTGCACTGGATTATAGGTTGGGGGAACAGAAGACCCTGTTAGCACCAGCACACTAGAAAGTGGCTTGTGTGACCATGTCTTGGTGCCATGAAACAAAAAATAGACCAGGCCATAGAAATACAGGGAGCAAGAAACAGGATAAAGGCCTTTCCTCTATTAAACCTGCAGGCCAAGTAATGACTTACGACAAGTAGTCAAGAGAATTATACCTTTCATTTTATTACGTATGCACCTTCACAATCGGTAAGTACATTTGTGGCTAGTAAAGTCAGTCCCCATTTTGGATACAAAGCTGGACTTAATATGTACTGGTAAATCTATTTACTTAATAATCTGTTGCGCCTGTATTAATCTTGTGTGTGTGTGTGTGTGTTTTTTTTCCTTTAGTCTTTCCATTTACAGCCCACTGGCACTCCAGGCACCTACCTACTTCAAACAAGCTCAAGCCAAGGCCTTCCCCTAACTCTGACTGCTAGTCCTACAGTAACCCTGACAGCTGCTGCTCCTGCTTCTCCTGAACAGATCATTGTTCATGCTTTATCCGTACGTTACCTTACATAAATTCCTTGATTTTCCTAGTTTTGGTAGAGAAGACTGGCTGACAAGTATCACCATGTTTTTCTAGTTTTTAGTGTTATGACATAACCCATGTGCCTTCAACTTCAGTAATAGTACTCTAGGGTAGGAGTTGATTTTGAGCTCATTCGAGTATTTGAATATCTGTTAGGGACCAGGATTAGGAGATAAAAAATATAAGAGCCAAAACTAATACAGTCCATTTATTTAAACAGTTTGTCCTACTGATGTTGTACCAAGAAGTATACTTTACATCATCACTCTGCCTCCAGTGGGGTAAATCTTCACCCACTATGTCTCCTTACATGTGATGGACCTACATTAGGGGAATTAGGGATATTAGGAGAGCAAAGGTCCCAATGGGGAAAGAAAAAGATTTCTAGAAAAATAGTGATAAGAACACTTAAGTTCCAGAGGTGAGAGGTGGGGGGAACAGTAGCCCCTATAAATGTCATTTGTTGCCTATAACTTGAATATGGAAGGTACTTTTTCATTTTACCATTGATTGTTTTCTTTAACATTTTATAGCCAGAACATTTGTTGAACACAAGTGACAATGTTACAGTGCAGTGTCACACACCAAGAGTCATCATTCAGACAGTTGCCACAGAGGACATCACTTCTTCCATATCCCAAGCAGAACTGACAGTAGATAGTGATATTCACTCATCTGATTTTCCTGAGCCTCCAGATGCCCTAGAAGCAGATACTTTCCCAGATGAAATTCATCAACCTAAGGTGACTGTAGAGCCATCATATAATGATGCTCATGTATCCAAATTCAGTGACCAAAATAGCACAGAACTGATGAATAGTGTTATGGTCAGAACAGAAGAAGACCATAAACAAGAGGAGGATTCACCCTCTCATTTAGCCCGTGCTTATGTTACTGAGGTAAGTTGCACTTAGGGGAAGAGCCTAGAAGTAATTAATGGGGTGAGATCCTCTAGTACCTTCCTTTTTACTTTATAGAGACTAAATAAAATGCAAACCCCCACCTCTGACCTCACAAGTATCAGACAGCCAGTAGTGTGGCTCTGTCTTACCACTGTTTGTCACTAAAAGTTTTCCCTCTCCTCTCCAGTACATCTAGAAATGTTTGTTGGAACCATTTTCCTGAGGGTGATTAGTAACAGATCTTTGCAGTTTAGCTTAGGAACCTCAACCCACAGTAGAACAGCATTATTTCTTCTATATTCAGGGAATCTATAACGAAATTGGTTCTCTTAAGTTATTTGTTAATATTTAGTACCTTAGAGTATAAAGTTATTAGCTTTGTCCATTTTAAGACCTTAACTTTCTTTATATTCTAATTTTAAAATGGGA
The DNA here is from genome assembly GCA_004027375.1 of Macroglossus sobrinus. Classification (NCBI taxonomy): domain Eukaryota; kingdom Metazoa; phylum Chordata; class Mammalia; order Chiroptera; family Pteropodidae; genus Macroglossus; species Macroglossus sobrinus. The sequence goes on along the minus strand of PVKZ01000337.1, from coordinate 688,464 downwards.
TCATGTTTGAAAGTTAAGCCCTTTAAAACCAAACCTGTTTGGGATCTTAAGGAAAACTAGTAAGGAATATGAGCCAGAATCTCATTTTTTCAATTATTATTATTTAGGATTTAGAGTCTCCTACTATAGAAGAACAAGTTGATCAAACAACAATTGATGATGAAACGATACTTATTGTTCCTTCACCACATGGCTTTATCCAGGCATCTGATGTTATAGATACAGACTCTGTCTTGCCTTTGACAACACTAACAGGTACTGTAATACAACTCCATCACGTGCCTGATAAGTCTTAAGGGGAAAAGCAGGCAGTCAGATAGTTAATTCAGTTATTTTAGTCTTTCTTGATCCAACAATAAAGATTAGTCTTCTTAAATTTTGCACTTTGGTAGAATACTTAAATTCTTGACATGAATTAAAGAATATATACATTTAAGACTAACTTGAAACTTAACTCATTACAGATCCCATACTCCAACATCATCGAGAAGAATCAAATATCATTGGATCATCTTTGGGCAGTCCTGTTTCAGAAGACTCAAAGGATGTTGAGGATTTGGTAAACTGTCATTAGGTAATTCTTAGAAACAGGTAGTTCAGGCAGAGAAGCCACACAGTTAATTACAACATCTCCAAAGAAATAGGAGCAACTCCCAAGAGGCTTAACTTACCATTCCTCTGGCTTTTATTAAATAGCTACAATGCTTAAGCCACATAGAGTGTTGCTGCTATGACTTTTTACCTCCTTTAAATATATCATCTGAGTTCTAGTCTTATAAAAGCGTGTAGATGAGTGGAGTATAAGGGGTCTTAACTACATAGATAGATCCCTGTGATTAGTGCCATTTGTCAGCAGGGAATTTCATTCACTTCACCTACCGAGAAAAGTTTAAAATCACCAAAGCTTAACTACTCTGTTTTAAAAGCTGTAATATTCATCTCTAAAGATGAGACATGAATCTCTATCCTGTCTCAGGTAGGCCTGTTTATATTTCAGAGAGGTCACATCAATGTGATCTTAACATTGACCACCTTCAAAAAGATTATCATTAGTTTGAGACTTGACCAGCACACAAGGACACAAACCTACAAGGTGATGGTGGTAGTTACCTGTGGTTTACCCATTGCTGGCGGTGGGAGCTGATTTAAGCTGGGCAAATAGGAAAGCATTAAAAGAATTAAGAAATTCACTACAGCTAAGTAGAGTTTTCCTTCAGAACCAGTTGTCATCAGTTTACAAAATTAGCACTTTGAAGTAAAATTAAATGGGAGGGAAATAAAGTTCCCTATCCTATACCGTGACCGTTTCTTTCATGTTTTGCTATATAAATTACCCAGAAAATAGTTAAGGAGGGTATCAGAGTTTGCCGTTCACTTAGTGCATTAGCTGGTGAGGGTACAAAGTAACTTCTCCCTCTCAAGCAATTAAAAAAAAAAAAAGCTTCTGTAATGAAAGGAAACAAATCAAGAGTCATTCCTATACTAGAGAAGGTTAAACCAAAACTAGCCTCTTAGGGCTTTAATGCATATGACCCCTATAGAAAAGTCACAAAAAAAAAAAACTTGTATAAATTATTTTATTTATTATTGTAATTAGATCATCACAATCAAAGTTGTTTTTTCACTGTGTTTTGTTAACGTGAACTTAAATTGTAGTTATAAGCAAAAGTTGGTTGCCTAGGGAACAACTGTATATTGAGTTTAACAAATAAAAGAATATTTGTCTTAAAATGCAAGATTGGTTGTTACATAGCCTTTTGCCATGCAATTTAATTATAAAAAAATTTTAATTTCAGAAGTGAAAATTACTTGTGCTATTTGAGCTTTAAGGGTTGGAATGTTTAAGTGCAACATCAGCTCCTTAAACAAAAAGCGAAGTGATCTATGATGTGTCGCCCCTGCAAGAGGGAATTTAGATTCACAATTAATATGAAAATCATGTATCAGACTTCTGCAGGAGATTCTTCAGCATACCTTATTCAGCACTTACAGTCCTAATACATAGCTTTGAAGAGACCTGGTAAGTATTTTCTCCTTGGCAGCCTCACTTTCCCACATCGTGGAAGTACAGGTTCGCACATATACATAGCATGATGATAGAAAATAAGATATAGTAAATTAGATTTCTAAATTTCGGTTCTAAGTCTCCTTGTCGATACCAGTAGATCTAAAAGAAGAAGAATTAAATACAAGTTTTAAGTAATAGTCACTGGGTCAAGTATTTAAATTTTAAAATGCAACTAATTATTTTCCCTCTAAGTGATACTTTATTAAAATCTACGTTCCTGAAACTTAATGCAGCCAAAATTTAATTTTGATTTTTTACAATTCAAGTAGTACTGAGTTATACTTATTCCTGCTTTCTCAGTTAACTTTGTTCTATTTTCAGACCAACAGTACCAAGACTACATATGTAAAATATGTACCTTCTGAACATTTTTAAAATATATTTGAGTAAAAGATATAATTTTTTTTTTTAGGTACTGGAAGGACAACTTTAATATAACATTCAGACTGCCAAAACAAAATTGAGCTTCCATTTGTTTTAAACTAGCTCACTATTAGTCACTTGTGGCTTTTGGTTGGGAGTAGGAAGAGCGCATCTCTTGGAGTTCTGTACAAAGGCTCCCAAAGTGGGGTGGCCCTCTTCTTCCCTTAGGTCAGGACTACAGCAGAATCAGTGACTTAGAAGCTTGGAGGTAGCCCACCCCCTCCCCGTTTAATTTTAACTCATAAGCACATTACCATTATGATTTAAGCCCTATATGAGTCAAAACAATTGCTTTTAAGTATTTTACTATTTTGATTCTGCCTCAAAGGAAATGAAACAGCCAACTAATGAGTGACCGAACACTAGGCCAGTACACAGCTGAGATCCACCACCACCTATGTTTTCCTTACCTAGAAGAAAGGCTTTTTTATAGTAAAAGTGAACATTCTTGTGACAAGGATACAACTGCAGCTTTAGGTTTCCCAAGAGACTGGTGTTAATTACTTTCACTTGGGGTGATAAGCAGAGATGGAAATAGACTAGTTTTGTAATAAGAAATAGATCCAGGGTGCCATACGTCTTCCCTTAAGAGCAGCAATGGCATTTCTCAGTCTGCTGGGCCCTGCAAGTAGTCCTCGAAGGAACAGAAATTTAAATCTTTCACCACACCTAAGTTTTTTTCTTTTTTTTTCCCACCACCTTGGCCTTTTAACTATTTTTTTCCTTCTATTTTTAGCCTATCAGGGGTACAGTTTCCCTTTAGTGTTACAACTTTGAGATTTAGGAGAAAAGAAAGAAACTAGAAAAGAAAGCCCTGCAATTAATATTGAGAATTCTGACACCCTTGGCACAGGTGAGAGTTGTACTTAGAGAAACTTTGATATAGACAGACCCAGGACTGGGAATCTGTCCCAGGCACTGAGAGGATACTCAAGTTAAATTCTAAACAGTACTCACAAGTATGCAGGCAGTAATACTACTCAAAGAGATGCAGACAGCAAAAAATACATTCAATGGTTTTGGAGGTAGTTGAGGGAAAACAAAAGCACTGATCAGCGTTACCTGTATGAAGAGAAATTATGTCAGGCCTTAGGAGTAATTCCAAGATTTGGTTAGGCTGGAGTCTAGGCAATATAATATATTACAAAATCTCTCACATAAAATGATACCTACCACTTCAGTTGCCTTCTGGAACATTAATATATTTAATAAAATATTTGTAAATATGCTTGTATTATTTCTTTTAGTATTTCCTCTTTTCTAATTTTTCCTCCTTTATGAAAGGAGACATCATAGAGTAGTAAATCTAGCTAACCTCAAAATAACCTCTTCTTAACCTCATTCCCGAGATTAACAGTTATATTGGGAAAAGTTATAACCTTTTTGTTAAACTGTTTTTGCTTAACATGAAAAATATTGAAAGATAAGTCCCAAATGCCCTATAGAGTGGTTTTTCCATTGATACAGCAATGTACCCATTCTTTTTATTAAGAAGTCATGGGAACAAAGTTCACTAAAATTTTCTTATTTTTAATGAAAATGTTCCACAGAAATGTCATTCTCAGTATGTGGGAAATAGAGTTTTGTTTTTATTTTATTGTGGTAGCCCCAAGCCGTATTATATGGGATGAAAAATTACTACATGTTGACCAAATCTTTGAACCAAAAGGTAATGAATATGCTTTAAGAATAAAATAAACTCAAGGAATTAGCAGGAAAAAATGAGAGTTGTGACTTGTGTACAGAAGGGAATTACTGGTAGCCTACTAGGCAAACAAACACGGCAAATTCACAAAACTGATTTGTACTATACATATTCAACTGGCGGTAAGGGTAGAAATCAGTTTAGCTACTCTAGTTACAAGCTGCAGTTTTAAGTGGTAATAAAATTGCATTAATATAACTGACTGGACTATTTCACATGCTTATGTACTGGCCCCATCTAATTACTTTTTTGGAGTTAACCACAATACTAAAGTTTTAAAAACTGCCTAAGAGCCTGGGTGAGACAAAATAAAGATACTTACTAGAATCAATAAGGATGTTAAGCTGCCAACAACTAAATTGATGATTCGATCCTGAAACAGAAAAGAATATTTGAGCCATCTGATGGATCTACAGCACTTTCAAAAAAGTACAAAGCTAGGCACTGAGTGGTTAGAACGAAAGAAACAAAGATCCTGCTCCCCTTTATATAAACAATTGTCAGAAAGGCAAAGCCACCAGAATTGGAAAGATGGGACAACTAATTAGGAGAAAGTCTCTTGACAGGACAGGAAAAAAATTATGAACAGAAGCAAAGGAACAGTGGCACTGGGATGGCCAGCTCAAAGCCCTAGTAAAAAGTATCAGGAACCAGACCATATGTGACGTCCAGTGCCATCATGAGTGTGGACCTATTTGTGATACAGCTTAAGTATCCTTTAATCAAAAAGTAGATGCTATCACAAGAGGGATCACAGAATGAATGTCACAGCTGGAAGCGAATCTCAGACCATCTTGTCCAGTGGTTTTTCCACTTACTTAATAGCAAAAATCTAAAATACATAAACAAAAGTAGAATCATTTGATTCAGCAAGTTAGAAGTTACGCAAACAATTCCTAAATCAGGGTCGCTGGTTAGACTGAGTTATAGGGACTAAAAAGGTAAAGTAATAGTATTTATATATTACAAATGTAATATTGTAATAAATGTAATTGTTAGAATAAGGTCATAAGAGTTTAAGATGGTAGGAAACTAGCCAATGAGCATACCAAGCAGTCTTATTTCTGAGAAGTCAAAGCTGAGTAATGAATAGATAGATCTTGGAGACTTTTTGGTAATGTGTACAGAGAATAGGATATGGAATGTGAGCTGCCAAAAAATGAAAGCTCAGAGATGGGAAGGGTACAGAAACAAGCAGTGCAACAACTCAACACTCATTTCCAAATTATCACTATTTAAAGATAAGAATCCAAAGAGGCAGTAGGGCAGGCCAGCCAAGCTGAAAAAGAAGAGAAAAGGAAAGCCAAGAGCTATATTGGGTGTGCCTGATCTAAACAAGGACAAACCACTCTCCAGACCAAGGCCAAAGCAATTAGAATGTTATAGAGGGCAAAGGAAGCTGACTCCAAGCACACCCTTAAAAAACTACTGAAGCCTCAGGCCCAATCTTATCACCACCTCAGGGAAGCCTACAGAGCACACAGGAGTTTGTCTGAAATTAATGACCATTTTTAGGGAAAGAACCCACAGGCAAATAATTATCACTATTAGCTTATTCCCACACAAGACAAATGTGTATGTGTATGTGAGACAAATGTGTATGTATGGAGACAGTCTATTAATTGGAGCCCCATTATTTTTTGCCTTGTGAAAAAGATCCAACTGAACTCTTCTGGTCTATTCTGAAATGTCAAGAATATCTGTTCCCATCTCCTTATGAATTCCATGGGTTTACAAAAGTTTGCAAAGGTCTGTGTACCTCACAATTGCTCTTTTAACCAATAGAAAGAAACCAGTGAAGAGGTTCAGGTGACAGATGATCAAGAATCACTAGTCTCAGAATAGCAGCACAGCAAGTTGCCAATCAGGATCAAAGCATGGGTAAAAATAATGATGAAGGGACAGTAACTATGCAAGGAGTTTTTTAATATCTTTTCTAAAAAATCATGGGATGAAATGGTCTTGTAACTATTTTACAGATGGCAAAACAGGCTCAGGGGAATTGAGAACTTGGCAAGTTCTCAACAATAAGTGACGGAGACGGGATTCAATGTCAACAGAGTAGATTACACATACACTGCTCACTTGAAGAACAACCTAGAATGCTACTTGGTGGCCTAAACAAAGACATCAAGTGGCAGGTGACACCTCAAAAAAGCCTATTAGCAAACTACTATAAAGTGTTTATCTTCCAGGAATGAACATTTCTTCATAAGTGATTTTTTTTTTCAGATTATTGAACTTACCCATATAAACCTAACTGGTTTTAATCATTCATGAAAATATATCTAAATTTGAATGAATACTTTCCTGCTCACCTTCTAAACAGTTCAAATGGAATTCCAAGACACCTTCATGAATATCAGCTACTGTATTATTATAATGCAGTCTCTCTGGGACTCTCAAAATGGGGTGAACTATTTAGGATATGGCAGAGCGTTTCTCACAGGGTTTTCTTTCTCTAAGCCAAGGCCTTGGCTTCAGACCTTCTGTTATCAAAGTAACCATGATTCCAGGCCAAAGAAACAGCAGAGTTGACTCTGGAAGACCACCTTCTAAGCCCTTGCTACACCAAGGCGTGGTCTGGGTATGGGAGCATTGGCCTCACCTAGAAGTCTGAGAAATGCAGAATCTTGGGCCTTGCCCCGGACCTACTGAATTAGAATCTGCAACTTAACAAAGATCCTCGATGATCTGTGTGTACATTTAAATTTGGGAAGCACTACTCTAAAGTTGAGTCTATAAACTAAACCATTTTGATGTAGGAGAAGTTCATAGTGTACAGTCCTCTCCCTGGACCTAGAGATTATCTTTCAGAGCTTCAGCAGCTCCCCAGCTCCAGTCCCCGAAAGTAAAAGAATAACAGAATAATTAAATAGCCAGTTAAATAGCATTTCGGAGGAGAGTTTTAGAATAAACCCCAAATTGGAAATAGGGTATGTGAAAAAAAAGAGAATACTGCATTTAAACTTGCTGTTTATGGAATGAACTGAAACTCAGGTTATTTCAACTTCTATAGCCAGTCTCTATTAACTTGGTTATTTCAATTTCTCACAGAAACTAACTTGGTGTTCTCCCCAGTTTTACTACTGTCCTATTTCCATCTACCAAAACTATTCTCCTCACTCAGTATAAACCTTATTATACTGTGGCTTATTTTCACTCCCCAAGCAAGGAGGGTTGACAGGACCAGAGTCACCCTTGATCTTTACCTGAAGAGAGGACAGGAAAGGTAATCAGGATGCCTTTCCCAAAGACAAATACCACCAGGTTGAGGGATAACTCATACATGCACACACGAGCACATAGACATAAAAATATACATACATGTATGGTTTTGAGAGGAATTCTGATGTTACCTCATTTGTCATTTATTTATTCATTTAAACTATCTCAAAGTATATTCCAGTGAAACTAGAAAAAAATTATCTACTATGTTCCAGATGCAAATGTAACAAATAAAACTATCTCCAGCCTCTAGAAGTTTATATTATCCAGAGCATAAGGGCACTAAGAAGAAACAAGAGAGGTACCTTGGGCAGTCAGGGAGAGACTCAGAGAAAAGTCAAACCTGAACAAGGACTAGCAGATGAACAAGAAAAGGTGGTTCATGAAGAAGAAACTTCACAACCCCAGGAAAAACAAAAGCACGGCTGTTAAAAAAAAAAAAAAATCAGGCAAATGGAGATAGCTGGAAGTTGAGCAAGTTGCGTGAGAGCTGACAGGAAAGAGGCTAGGATCAGTCTGCCAAAGGAATCACATCTTTATCTTCCTTTGAAAAAAGAAAGGAGCAAAAGATGGACATACATGCGGTTTATACCTAGGATGGGAGATGGTAACACTGTGAAGCAAGTAAGGAATACCCTATCTCCATTTATCAATGGGTAACTAGGTTCAATGAGACTGCCTGGCCCAAGGTCATACGCCAGGTAATGGCAAAACCTATCTAAAGCTCTTTGCATAAAGCAAGCCTAACAAGCAGTTCAAAAGTCTAAGAATCCTTTACACCAATACATATAGTTCCAGTTTCTCATCTGAGTTCTGACACTGGATAGCTATGTGACTTTAAAAGGATCTCTTAAGCCATTTGGGTCTATCAAATCAAATGCTATCTTGTCCCTTCCTGATTTAATAATTGATGGCTCTGGATCATCAGTACTGGGGCCAGAGTAGAAAGCCAACTCCTCAGCAATCAAAAAGCAGAGGAGCCCCCAGTCTTGCTTGGTCAGTCATTAGCCAGCATCTTGATAACAAGACAGAACTCCAAACTCATTTCAAATGTTCAGATGGTTTAATGATGGCTGTGGGAGGAAAATGGCAGTAACATCCCAAATAACCAAAAGCTGGCATTTGTCCTCAGCAACCTGGAAACATCCTGGTTCTAGCCAGTTTGAGATGCTCGTAAGTAAAATCATGTTTTACCTTCCATTTCCACAGCAATTTATGTTTTGCCCACTTCCAAAATGTATTTAAGGGCTTGGGCTACTACAGTAAAACCTTAATTTAATAAAAAGAGCAAGAAAAAATTATAAAAGGGTTTGGGTAATGGAAAGAAGGATTTATAGGAAAAAAAATTTCACTAAGTGGAAAGTACAACAGGGTTTACAAGTTCTCACTAATAAAAATAAGCACGCTGGATCACTAGAAGAAACAAACCTCTCCTGGGTCTAAAAAGAGTTTGCTGCATGCATCTGTACAAATACAGGAACACAGAAAGTGCAACTACTTCACACAGTCATTTCTTATACCAACCCACAGAGAAGCTGAAGGTATAATGTTCCCGGAAGAGTGAGATGTTGGGTGGGAGGTGGGATGGCTGACATGTCACACTCCCAATTTGACAGATGACATTAGAAGGTGAAGCCTTTGGGCAGTGCTTAGGTCACAAATGAGATTAATACCCTTACAAAAGAGGCTCCAAAGAGCTCCCTAGCCCCTTCCACCATGTGATGATACAGTGAGAGTCGACAACCCAGAAAAGGACCCTCAGCCAACCATGCTGGCACCCTGACCTCAGACTCCCAGCCTCTTGAACCTTGGGAAGGAAATGTTTGTTGTCTATAAGTCACCCAGTCTGTAGCATTTTGTTAGAGCAACCCAAATGAAATAAATGTTCTTTATTTTTGAAACATATGTCCCTGGGCAGTCTCACGCCAACTTCTTCCCTTCTTCTTCTCAGTTACCTCAATTATTTCAGCACCTGCTTTGCCAAATCCTTCTTCCTCAAACCTGCTCCTCTGCTGCCCTGAATCTGGTCTTCATGCACACCCACTGACTAGATCATCCCAATCTGTCACACCAAAGCTCTCATTTGAGGGGCTCCCCACCAATCTCTAACTATGGAGTCAGCAGTTTCAACAACACACGTTAAGACTCCCTGGTGCGTGTGTTCATCTGCTCTTGATGCTCTGAAAACCCAGCCCCGAGTGACCCTCAAGCCCCCAACCAATTCTATGCTCCAGCACCAAGACTTCCTGTGAAACCTTTAAACTGTCTGAACTGCCAGTCTACACATCTGTCTCTTTTTCTCCACTGTAAGGTCTCAGAGGCTAAGGGCCAGGTCTGCCATGCTCATCGTCAGATTCTGGGACACTGTACATGGCTGTACAGCTGAAATCCAGCCCGATGCTGCACTGTCCAAGCTGTGCACCCTGGACAGGGCTGCCTCTGCCCAGAAGCAGGAGCGCTTTTTTTAAATTCAGACAAAGCCAAGCCATGTGACTGTGAGAGCTGCCAATACCCAAAGAGATAACCTTCTTCTGATTGTACAAAGGAGCCACCATATTAGTGGGTAGAGACATTGATCATTTCCCTCTGCCAGTCCCAGTGCCCATCATATATTAGATGCTCAAATATTAGCTAAAAGAAGAAACTGAGTTTACTACAAATTCACGTTTTGAGCTGGGCCTTCACTGTATTTCCATAGCCTTTTATTTTGTGTTGACTGTCCCTGTCTCTCTCCAGAAAGTGGGTAGAAGCACCTCAACTCAGGTTTCCAATCCCACTCTTGAAGCCTATACACCAGCAGAAGTTCTTACAAATAAAAAGATGTCACAAAAAAAGAGGAAAATCCTTCCCCGTTTCCATTCCTTCCAGCCTGAAGAGGATCAGAAGGTGACCAGCTTCTCAGCCAATCCTGCACCCACTCCTTGGCTCGATTAATCATCTCCATCCTCATTTCTATGTTGAATGTCCACGTCTCGCCCAAAAATCTCAACACTTTCCAACACTAGAAGAGCCTTCTATTCATCCTGCTTCCAACTTTGATGTTAAGTATTCATTCTCCACTCTTTTGACATAAGTGTTACCAAGTTAGGAAGAAAATAAAACAGAGTAAATGAGTGACCAGGGTAGAGAAAGGGAATCCTCGGTAAGGACGGGTGACATTTGAGCAGGGGCCTTTATAAGAAAAAGGAATGAGACATGCAAAGATCTGGGAGAAGGATATTACAAACAAGCCAGTGCAGGCCCTGAGGCAGAAGTGAACTTGGGAATTAGAAGAAAAAAAGGCCAGGATGACTGAAGCTTAGTAAGAAAGAAAGAGAAAAGAAGTAGGATTTGTTTCAATGCCTTTCTATCTTCTCTGTAGTACACATATGCTCCATGAGAAAAGATATACCATCTAGTACATAGCATATTTCCTGGGATAATATGCACATGATTAATAACTGAAAAGAATACACAGAAGCACTCTCAACAACCTACAGTCTCCAGAAGAAAATTATACTCCTTAGCACAGCATTCAAGCCTCTTCACCCAGCCCCATTTTTCTTCTGACCACGCCTCCCAGGTTCTAGACACCCCTAACAGTAGAGCACTCACGTTCCCTCACCACTTCCTGTACCTTCCTGTTCCACCCCTTTGACACAAGCTGGACCTCCTGCTTGGGATGCCCAAGTACCTCCTCCTATCAAAAATCCTATTCCTGCTTCTAGGTCTAAGTCTCAAAAGCCCTCTGATCTGATGGCCCCCGCAGAATTACTCCCTTTCTCCATGCTCCCTGGCACTTTGTTCATCATTTTATTACAGGGCTAAACCCCATTTAAATTAGTACTTATCCTCCCTAGCCCACTCGAAGACAGTGATTATCTTCTGTGAGGGAGAGAGAAAAAAAGGCAATATAGTCGGTATGTGTTACATGTGCAAAGGGTGCCGCTTCCACCTCTGTTAACCTGGAGGGAGAGATTCAGAGCCTTGAGCCAAATCCTACAATTATATGGCCAAAGTTCTGCATTTCTTCATCAAACTTAAGAATTCCAATATCATAAAAGGCTGATTCTCAGAAATGATTTTTCTTTTCTTCTTCCAAATCACAGTGGAAAACTTCTTGTCAGGAAAGCTCTGGAAATGGCCTGGTCAGCTGCCAAAGAGGCAGCCCTCTAGAAACAGAACAAAAGGATGTGAGATGCAAAAAGAGGTTTGGGCCCAGCTGAAGCAAAACACCAGAACTACATGGCTCTGACTAAGCAGGAGCTTCCCCTCACAATGTCACCAGGGGCAACCCTAGGAACATCCAGCATCCACTGGATGGAGAGCAAGGGGACACCCTTTCTCTGATCACAGGTACTACTGTTCTGAGACTTGCCAAAGAAACACTAGATTGAACTGTGCCAGACGAATGCATGAGAAAGGATTTATGAGAATGCAGGCATGCCCACACTTTACGACTTTAACACTCTGAACATTCTCAAGTGCCCCCCCATAACCTTCACTGCTAGCTATGTGCAGACCAGAACACCAACTCTTCCCTCGTTTCTATCTAGACAAAGTAAATGCCTAGACATTTTAAAATATATTCCTTATTTAGTATTTTGAAGTTATCTTTCAATTGTGAATATTTTTGTATACCCATCCTGCTAGATTCTCTTTTTCAGAGATACATGCACTTGAAATATATTCTTTTCATTGAAGTATCAATTATGGAAATCAGATCACAGTAAAAGTAGAAACCAAACCTATTCTACATGTTTAAGGGACAAATGATCCCTAGAAGTGGTACCCAAAGGAAGTGCCTGATTTTTACATGCTGATTTTCAGAACAGGAGGCATGTTGCAAGGACTGTGAAGTCAGAAGCCTGACAGGCCTGCCTGTGCCTTGCATAAGTCACTTCTAGTAAGCCTAAACACATAGGGTTGCTATAAGGATTACAAGATGATACACGTCAAGCACCTAGACCAGAGTAAATAATATTTAATAGCGAACTGGTAAATACTTGCTAATATGGTATTAGTGTTATTTCCACTACATTTAATATGTGTCTTACCAGTGAGATTAGGTTCCTCAGATGAGTAGGAGCTGAGCTGGCGCCATGCCCTGAGCCCAACTTTCAGGGCAGCCCCAATTTCAAATGCGTTCCATCATTCCCACAGAGACACTCAAATTTGTCAACCCATATTTCCCTATGGCAGTCCAGATAACATGGTCACTATACCAATACATGGCCTATGGACTAACGCTAAGAAAAAAATGACTCAATTCAGCTTATTACTGCTGATCTGCAAAAACAACATCTATAGAGAGGAAAACTCAGCAGAATACCTGCTTGTGAGAGGCCAGTCCTCATTTTAAGTATTTTTATACGATATCATATTATGTTTACTACTGGCCTTCTTGCTGAGGTTCAGCAAGAAGGTAGAATGATGACTTTAATTGCAGGAGAGACTGAAACACCACTTCCTGTTTTGGTATCAGCATTCCAGGTTTTTAAACGCCAGCCCCTCCTACTGTTGGTTCCTCCTATTGTCCTTTAAAAATGAAAGTTATTCTTTGGTGATGTTAAATTGTCACTTCGCTTTAAACTTAATATACATAAAATCAAGAACTGGGCAAGGCACTGTGCCTAGTGCTAGAAAGTACAGAAATGAGGCAACTGGCTTCTCCCCTCCAGGAGCTTACAGTCTTGTCAGGACACAAGATTCTATAAATCCCTCACAACAAGAAGTGCTGGGGGCATCTCTCTGACTGCCAAGCTTCTAGCAGGAAAGCATGGATGCAGGCTGGGTTGTAAGGAAGGTTCTAGGGCAGTGAAGTAGACTGAGCAGAATTCAGATATTTGGAGAAGAGAGGATGCTACAGAAAGAACATTTGCCAAGAGCGGGGAGGCAGCTAAAGGAAGGGAATCAATGGAGAGGTGCCAGCCGGGACTGGACTTCTACAGACCCAGGGTGAGACCAGCAGATGTCAGCTCTCCCTTCGCACCAGTATCTTCTGAGGGGCTTTCAAAAAAAAAATGCCTGAGCCCAACCCCCAGGGATCCCAGTCCTCTGCTCTGTAGGCAGGGAGAAAACACAAATTAGAATAAAAATAAAAAATGTCTTAGCATCTATCAGCCTGAACGGTTTTTCCAGCACATGAAATGGCAACTAAAGTGGTTTGGCAGGCTGGAGAGGCAAGGGGAGAACTGATCCAGTCCCTTGGGTGACCAGCTCTGCTTTGAGGAAGACAGGAGTTGTATTCAGAGGATCACCCAGAAGCTCTGTCAAAGGAAAGAAGCTAGAAGCCTGTACTCCTGGAAGGACACAGCCTTTGGGGCTCTGGGCAGAGGCGGCAGGCGCACAACAATCTGAACCACAGCTTTCTTGTTAATTAAGCAGCAATCCCCAAACTCCCCACCCCAAAAAAAGATAAGAAGTAGCACTCTAATCTTAACACTCTTATTTGCAGAAGCCAAAAGCCCTAAGTTTGAACTGCTGAATTAGACTATAGGTTGTTTTTAACCATTTTTATTTATTTGTTTTTTGGGGTTTTTTTTTTTTTTTTTCCAGGATGCAGAAAAAGTACTTTAGTACTTCTGCCATAAAACCAAAGATCTGAGCCTCGGGGCTTACTACTTTGCCCCCTACACATAAGATTTCCCTCCCACCCCCCATATTATGAGTTCATTGTGTGTGCCTTTCTCCAAAGTCACTTAATGTTCTTATATCACCTCCAAGTAGGAATAAAAAGACAAGAAATGTCACCACCCTTCTTAGAGGATGAATCCCTATTTGGTGATCAGTGAAAATCAACAGGCTGGTCTGGAAACCACCTTCCACCAAGTGCAGCGTTCCTCCTTTTCCCATTTGCTCCAGCTATGGGTTACTGATTTGCTTTGTCCCCTCAAAGACAGCCATTCTCCCCCTCCCCTCCTAGGTTTACCAGTCTAGACTCGCTGAAACTGTTTTCAGATGATCCGGCAATCAGCTAGCAAATCAAGACTGCCTCATAAGCCCCAAGGAAAACAATGCCCACGCATTTCATAGACAGAAAGATACCCCCACTGTACTGTCCTAAGCAAACTTTTAAAGGCAGCCCTGGTCAAGAGCAGAAGGGGGCAGGTAACTCCAGGTTCTAGTTCACACAGAGAAGGGAGGGAGGAAAAGGGGATAGAGCTTCCTAGAGTAACATATCCCAAAGGGTCTTCTGTCGAAACTCATCTCATGAATGCTCCTAGGGTGGAGGTAAGAACTGGGCAGGGTGTTGTGCCAGTTCTAAATAGCAAAGCCACCAAAATAGTACAGGAAGCACTATTATCCCACCCTCTCCAACTAAAGTCCCAATGAAAATTAGCATATTAAAGGTTCTGGGAGTCCCACAGTAAAGAAATGTTTCATAACCATGGCTATGGAACCACCATAACTAATAATTCATTTGCTTATAATTGCACTGTCTGATATAGTAGAAATAGCTACGTGTGGTTACTGAGCACCAGAAATGTGGCTGGTCGAAACTGAGATGGGCTATAGGTAAAAAATACACACTGAATTTCAAAGGCTTAGTATGAAAAAAAAAAAGTAAAAATATCTCCACTTTTTATATTGGTTATATAATGAAATGACAGTATTTTGATTTATATATTGGATGACAGTATTTTGGATGTATGGAGTTAAAATAATTTTCATCTCATATTTCTTATTATGGCTACTAGGACATTTAAAATCATATATGTGGTTCATATTATATTTCCACTGGACAGTGCTCCTTTAGAAAATGCTAAGCTACAGCACAGGCTTAGAAGCCTCAAATATAATGTATTATTGTGGCATCTGTATCACATTTTTTCACCTGAAAGAGGTACTTATCCCAGAAATGGGGATGGATGAAAACACCTCTAGACATTCTGACCAGCATGCATAAGACAGCCCACCTAGCAATAGGTAATTCTAAAGCTGTCAAAGAATGAGGGAGATATTTCTTAGAAAAAACAAACATCTTTCTTTTTTTGTCCCTTACTCCTTTGGTATTTATGTAACGACAGAGAACTGTTTCACTTTGCTCTTTGCTCCATGACTCTATCTGTAAAGTTATTCCTAAATACGCTAAAGATTGAATAAATTTGGAGTTTAGTAACTGACACCATACATGCGAGTACAGATGAAGACAAAAATTCCCTCAGGGATTGCCCACAAGGGTGCAGTTCAGGACCCACTGGGTGATACATTTATTGTTCTAGATTCCACGATCTTTCATTCACTCCATGAATTTGGGTGAACCACTTTACCTATTTCCTGTGAAAGGGCAATAGGTCTATGAATGTCTACAGTGCTTTTAGAAGTATGTGACACAAGCCATATAATTTACTATTTACTACCCCAGTCAACTCATGGAATGGGGGCTGGTGAAACTGCCAGAGGAGAGCAAGTTGTGTGACTAAACAAGTAGCCTGCTTTGTGGTTCAGCTTCCTCAGTTCTAAACTTGGAATGGCAATGCTCATCTTACAAAGGAATCTGGGTATCGAAGGAAAGCCGAATGCCTAGCACGTTACCCATTACCTGCACTGAGCAAATGATTTCCCTCCAGACGCTTCTCTACTCTGTGGGCTTCAGTAATCTTTGCCTTAAAGTTATGGAATAAACCTAAAACTCTAGTCCTTTCTAGATTTAAAATTGAGAGGGTATATATGATTAGCTGTTATAAGACAAATATAAGAATACAGAAGATCTGTCAGACTACGACAGGATGTGGGTTTTCCCCTTGCTGGATTTTTTTCCTCAGAAGTGGTAGTTCACTAAGTTTCCACTGTAAAGTGGCTGTTGTGGCCAGTTTTCTGGCATCTGAAAGAGAGCAAACTAGGAACACCACATGCAGGCACCCCTGAAGGGGTTCTGAGGGTGCCCAGGAATCTACCTGCTCTGGCAGTTTCTGCCTTGCCCACTTCAGGTCCTCAATAAAATCATATGCTATCTTCAAAGAAGGATGTCTCTCCTTCTTTAGGTCTGGCACCTTAATTTATAAGGAAAAAATGATGTTTTCTCCACCCCCCAGAACAGAGGTCTTGCTCCTCTCTCCATTCTACATAATTTCTCTGTGTCCAATCGTTCTGTCAACCCCACAGAGGGAGCTGAAGTGAGCTCTGAGAAGCTGAATCTACTGTTACAATGCCTAAAGCTGCCTAAGTAGTGTCAGGGCTGTATACTCTTCGACTAAATAAGTATGCAATAAACAGAGACATATTTGGAATAGTGAGGTTTCTGGATGGGTTTCAAGTGGATCACAGGCAACAGGAAACTTACTGTCAGTCATTGACTATTTAGGCCCAAGCAAGTCAGAAAACATCAATATCTCTAAGAATCTATATAAAGCCCATTACCAAGTCATCTACCTCAGTACTCAAGGGCTATGGAGTTAAATGAGGTCATAAAGTTTGCATCACCCAGAACCCCAATCTGTGACCAGGGCATGGCCGGAGGTAGGGGGAACAGTGAACCTCTTCACTCTCAAAAAGGCTGGGCAGCCTGATGCCCTGGATCCAACTCCTTCAAGCAGCAGGCTGCCTCCACTCTCCAGACCCCAAATTCCCTTCTAGTCAATCCCAATTTAGGGGCACTCATATCTGAAAGCTACCAGAGACTGAATGGAGAAGCCATCTTCTGCAGCAATCCTCAACCTTTTAGGCACCAGGGACGGATGCTCTTATGAGAATCTAACGCCTCATGATCTGAGGTGGAGCTGAGGTGGTGATGCTAGCGCTGGGGAGCAGCTGCAAATACAGATGGAGCTTGGCTGCCTAGCCTGCCGCTCACCTCCTGCTGTGCAGCCCAGTTCCTAACAGACCACAGACCAGTACCAGTCCACAGCCCGGATTTGGGGACCCCTGCTCGAAGGTCTTCCCCAAGCTTCCCAAATAAAAATGACCAGTTTCTCCTCTTACTCCAACATACGCCCTCTGTGTACCATAGTAGCAGAGATCCAACCGCATCACATTTGTTTACATATTTTCTTCACCTAACTGGGTTCCTTAGACTCCCAGGGCCTAGCACATAATGCTCAATAATGTTAGCAGAAATAGAAATAACTACTGGACTAGAGCCATGCTTCTCAAACCAGGTGCACTGTGGGCGAGGATAATGCAAAGCCAGAAGATAAACAAAGTGCATCTCCCTAGAGATCAAACTTAAAATATTTTCTTATTAAGACATTTTACAAGAAGGCAAAATGCATATGGAGTTTTATAAAGTAGTAGCCTTGCAGCAGGGCTCTGCCCCACACTGCTGGGTGTAAAAGTTCCCTATCTTTTCTACTACAGGTCCTGCCAAAGCTGAGAAACCCAAGAAGCTCTTTGCCCCACTTCTTGAGAGGCTGAAAGCAATTTGCCAAGAGTCAAAGATTACCAATGCCATTTTCTAGGTGAAAAACAAAACAAAGACAAACAGACTAATCTTGCCCAAACAACTCAAAAGAGCAATACTTAGTAAATACTGAGTACTTGGAAAAGAGCTCTCTTCAATTACTGGCCTGGAACATCACATGATTAAGCTTGTAAGAAAACATACTTTTTAAAAGCTTAAAGTAAGGTACTATATAGCTTGTTAGGGTCCAGAGACCCTTTGATCATTTCCTGTAATAAACGCCAACAAAGAAACATTTCACGCCTCTTCTCTTTTAATTTGCTTGGCTGCCGCAGCAGCAATCCTTAATGGCTCTGGATAAACAGTAATCAGAAGCACCTCTGCCGGCTCTTTCTTACCAGAGCCTTAGGCGCACATCTGAAGCCTCTTGAAGGTTAGCACTCCAGCTGGATATGCCTAAATGCAAACATCATACACACCTTCCTCTCCCACCCCCTAACCCAGGGGCTTCCGCACTCCACTGAAGGGCCCCCAACAGCCTAGAACTTTCTGAACTTTTCTCCACTCCCGGCCTTCAAGAATCTTGGCCAACCCTGTCCCAAAGAAGGAGTAGAGTGGCAGAGAAACATTCTGAGATGGAAGCGGGGTTGAAGAACCAGCTCTCTCTCTACAAGTGCCCTCTGGGGCCGTAGAGGGCCCAGCCAGGACTCTGAGCGGGAGGGCAAAGGGTCAGACACACAGACACACACGCCCGGGCCGGAGTCCCGGTCCGCACTCACCTTGGCGGACGTCTCTCCGAATAGAGGTCTGTTGTCCAGGCCACTGGTGCCGTAGGTCCTGGTAGGGAAGTCCTCCATCTTGGGGTTTCTTCACTCTCCCCAAGTCACTCAAAACTAGCCAGCATTCCTTCCCCAAGTCTCAAGTCCCGGGCTCCCCACGCCGCCTGGTCACCGGGCACACATAGCTCCAGCACCCGAGCGTCGGGGAAGTCCGCGCGGAGGCGGTGGGTGGGCGCTCAGACCCGAGGAATCGGGCCGCTCCGCCGAAGCCCCGCTCTCCTCCTCATACTGAGCAGCTGCCTTAGGAAGTGAAAGGAAAGGAACACCTAGTGGCCGACTCTCCGCGGGACGCCCCCACCGAGCAGCTCCCACTTCCCCAAATCTCAGCGCTCAGCCCTCCCGCTTCGCGGCCGCACGGTCCGCCCCGCGCTGCAGCTCGCAGTGCAAATCGCCTTCGCCTTGCCACCGGCCACGCGCGACTCCCACCCCTCGCCCCACCCCGGCCTTCTCTGTGTCCTACTGTGAGCACGCAGACTTTCATGCCCAGGGAGGAAAAAGTTTTCATGGAACAATTCATTACAAGCCCATCTCCAAGCCCTCTGCGCCTCTCCCCGCTCCCAATTCCCCAGCGGCGGGAGAAGTGAAGTGAGTTGCCGGAGCAGAGTCAAGCGCTCCGGGGACCCCTCCCGCGCACTGAGGGTTCAGGCCCAGCAACTTGCATCGCCCTCATTTGTTGCATCTCCCCGAGGGCCGGCGTACCTTCCGCCGCTCTCTTCGCGCGCTCTGCGGGAGCCGTGGCTGGAGCAGCGGCCTGGACAGAGCGAGCTGGAAAGAGCATCCCGCCTCGGCCCTGCACAGATCGGCCACCCGCCCGGGGAGCTCCGCGCCCGCCCCGCTCCCGCAGGCCAAACCGCGGCATCCCCAGCCGCCCTCACGCTGGGGAGTCCTAATTCAGCAGGGGACCACGGGTCCCGGGTCCAAACCCGCGCCGGGATTAGGTACCGAAGCTGGGGGGCGCGGGCGACGCGCGTAGGAAAGAAAAAGACCTTTGGGCTGGTGGAGAAATTGCGCGCAGACCCGGGGCTGCGCTGTGGGTTTCCTCTCGGTTCCTCGGGCCGGGACCCGCGGCCACTGTCGCAAACCGACTCGGCCCGCCCAGGCCACGTCACGACGGAGGCCGCCAATCCCGCGTGCCGAGGCGACACATTGGCTCCGGAGCTTTATTTCGAGCGGTGCCAGTTTATTCCCCGTGGGACGGGCAACATCACCCCCACCCCCACCCCAGGTGCACGTTTCTCAGCCTCTTAGTAATTAGCCAGAGTCTGCGAGATACACGTGGTCAAAGAACATTTCCGAAGATAGCTTTGCATTTGGCTAAAACAATCTTAAAAACAACCAGCCTGCTTTAACCACCTCAGTCTTTGCACAACAGAACGGAACAACGGAACGGGGTCATTAATAAATCTGGTTTAGGTTTGTTTTTGTGTTTATATTACTTTGTCTTTGAGTAGGGATCTTGTACGGAAACAGTAAGGAGGTAATGCGTGCTAGGTATTTCAACTTTTCCACTTATCCAGCTAGAGATGGTGCTGACTAAGCATATTTGCAGCCACGGAGAACGCGCCATCTGTCAACCTCTGCTCCTGGTTGTAGAGTATAAAGGACTGAAGGTAGATAGGCCTCATAGGCAACATAGTGTCACTCTACATTTGGAGTCATAACTATATGAAACAAATGCAGCCACACTAGTTTCCCTGGCCACTACAGCTCCTAGACTAAAGAGTGTCTGACAACATCTGTGCAGGGAGAGCCTGTGTTAGCACGTGTAACCACATAACAGAGTCCAAGCCAAGATTCCAGTGGTCTCTCAACAGTTTAGGACAAGGGATAAGACAAAGGATGGATTAAGAACAACATAACTATAGATTTGTAATTTGCAAATTACAAATTTAGAATCAGGTATCCTGCAAATCTATCTGATATACCAGTTATATATTTTATAAATGCTCTCTTTGTTTAAGCCTTTTTGTTGTAATAGGAATGGTACACAATTGTGCACCGAGTTGTATTAGAAAGTTGATTGGACTAACATATAATTTGATTAATTTACATTCAGCTGCATTCACTCAACAAATACTTTTGAGAACTCATGTTCTGGGCAACTACCAGACAGGGTAATTCAGTGCTCAAGATCAGAGTGAAAGATAGAGACCCACGATTACAGTCTAGAGATAGGAACAGATACAACTGCTAAGAGCACAAGCTTTGAAGTTGATCATATCTTGATGCCACAAGCAATGTGGTCTTGGGTAAGTTATTTTGAGCTCCTTCTTATATAAAAAGTGAGGATAATAACAATAAATGGAACTAGAATATCTAACTTCAACAAGTTGTATGTAAATTATATGTGTGTGTGTGTGTGTGTGTGTGTGTGTGTGTGTGTGTGTGTGTAATGTTTAATAGAGAATATATGACACCTGGCAACTAAATATCCAAATGGTGGTTGTCATAAATGGTGAGATTGAGTTCTATGATCTGGACATTATGGGGTGCTATGAGTCTACATGGGAGTGTACCCACTAGCTTCAGGTGTCAGGGGAAGCTTCCTTGAGCAGCCTTCTAAATGAAGACCCCCAAAGAAGAGTGTGATTTAGCCAAGATAAGGAGGAGAGTCAAGAAGCCTCACCAGAGATGCCAGATGTTCATGTGGGGTGTATTTGAGGAGGAAAGTTGAGTCAGGGATAATGACCCTCTCACTCTAGAGCTGCTTAGTCTCTTATCATATCAAATCTGTGCCTCTGTTTCATTCTTCTTCCTAAAAACCAATTTCCTCATTATTACAGCTCCCCAGAACTTCAAACTGCATATGGCTTTAGCTTGTTTTTGATGCTAAACTAGGAGAAAATGGATCTTGTAGCACCACTGCCCACCACTACTTTGGAGTTTCATCTCTATTTTTTCATTCAGATTCTCATGAGAAATTTCCATTGGCTGAGTCCAGATTATGGATTGGTTTCTACGTATATCAAGTCCTCCACCCTCAACCAGCCAACAGGTGAGACCAGAAAGAATGTATGTCTCCTGAGGTCCACCTCCTTCAGCAGAGTCAGGTAGAAGTTTTTTGTTTTTTTTTTTAAAGCCTACAGCACATGGTATTGCTAGGTTGTCTCCCACCCATCCAAGTACTAGTTAGAAGATCATTTAAATAAAGAAGAGAATATGTGCGGAAGTCAGTGAGAGTTGTCTAGTGTCTTGCCACTCAAAGTGTGGTTCCTGGACCACCAAATTGGCATTGCCTAACAACTTGTTAGACATACAGAGCTTCAGTCCTTACCATCGCATAATAACATGGGTCTCACTATTATGATTATATTTTTTCTACAAAAAAAGCATTTAAATATGCTCAGATTTAAACACATTAAAACAAGCAAAAAACTTACATTAAGCTCACATCTCTCTCTGGCTATCACACTCTCTTCCTTCATACCCTCTGTAACTCTTAATTTTTCTATATAGTCATCCTTCCTCTGCCCCTTTTAGCCTTGAAAGCAGAACCTATCTTCTAATATAAAGCAAAAAACACCAGATGTTCACTCACCAAGACTCCCTTGTAGCTGGGGGAGGGGGTGTGTGAGTGTTAAGGCCAGTGAGTCATCAGAGCAAGTCTGCTGGGGGCTTTCAGAAGATCTGCTGCTTAATAACAGGGGAGAGGCACATGAGGAGGGCCATCTCTTACCTCTGTCATGTGAGGACGTGATATTTGGAGATTCTTCTCCCATCTTATGACCACGAATGGCAGCCAAGAGTATCCCAGAGAAATCAGCTAGAGTCAACCTGTGACTTGTCTATCTCTAGGCTGCTGCCTATTGTATGGTGTGTGTGTGTGTGTGTGTGTGTGTGTGTGTGTGTATGTGTGTGTGTTTTGAATGGGAGGGTCTCTTGTATAAGTCACTTTTATTTGGGTATTCCCATGCTTGCAGCTGAAAGCATATTGATACATTTTTAAATATCTTTTTTATTTTTCCATTACAGTCGACATACAATAGTATAGTTTCAGGTATACAACATAGTGATTAGACATTTATATAACTCATATAACTTATGAAGTGATCACCCAATAAATTTAGTACCCATCTGACACCATTTAATGTTACTACAATATTACTGACTATGTTCTCTAAGCTGTACATCCCTGTGACTACTTCCTGTTGGGCTGAACAAACAACCTGGGAGACATTCCTATTAAGATCCTCCAAGACCGCTGTACTTTAAATCCCCATGACTGTTTTGTAATTACCAATTTACACATCTTAATCCCTTCCCCTTTTTCTCCCATCCTCCCCAAGTCCCCTCCCATCTGGCAATCATCAAACTGTTCTCTGTATCTATGAGTTTGTTGCTCTTATGTTTGTTCATTTATTGTGTTCTTTTAGATTCCATATGTAAGTGAAAACCTATGGCATTTGTCTTTGTCTGACTTACTCTACTCAGCACAATACCCTCTAGGTCCATCCATGTTGCTGCAGATGGCAAGATTTTATTATTTTTTATGGCTGAGTAATATTCCATTGTATATTTGTATCACCCATTCTTTATCCATTTATCTATTGATAGAAATACAGGTCGCCTCCATATTTTTGCTATTGTAAATAATGCTGCAATGGATGCACATGTCTTTTTGAATTAGTGTTTTGAGTTTCCTTGGATAAATACCCAGAAGTGGAATTACTGGGTCCTTCTCTGTCACTTATTGTAGCCTTCGTTTTAAAGTCTATTTTGTCTGGTATAAGTATTGCTACTCTGCTTTTTGATATTTTGTTTGTTTTCATTGGCACATAATATCTTTTTTCATTCCTTTACTTTCAGTTTTGTGTGTCTTTCAGTCTGAAGTGTGTCTCTATGGGCAGCATATGTAAAGGTCTTGTTTTTTTATTCATTCAGCCACCCCATTTTTTTTTATTGGAACACTTAACCCATTTATATTTGAAGTAATTGTTGATATATATGTAGCTATTGCCATTTTATTATTCATGGTTTTGATATTTCTCTTCTTAAAGAAGTCTCTCTACATTTCTTGTAATACTAGTTTGGTGTTGATGAACTCCTTTAGAATTTTCTTGTCTGGGAAGCTCTTTATTTGTTCTTTGATTCTAAATGATAGCTTTTCTGGATAGAGTGAGTAATCTTGGTTATAGGTCCTTCTCATCACTTTGAATATTTCATGCCAATCCTTTCTGGCCTACAAAGTCTGTTGAGAAACCAGTTGATAGTCTTATGGGAGCTCCCTTGTAGGTAATTAATTGCTTTTTTCTTGCTGCTTTTAAGTTTCTCTCTTTGTCTTTCAGCTTTGACATTTTAATTATGTTGGGTCATAGTGTGGGCCTCTTTGAGTTCATTTTGTTTGGGACTCTCTGAACCTCCTGGGGTTGTACATCTGCTTCCTTCACCAGGCTAGGAAAGTTTTCTTGTGATTATTTCTTCAAATAGGCTTTCAATTCCTTGCTCTCTCTCTTCTCCTTCTGGTATCCTTATGATGTGAATGTTGATACTCTTGATATTGTTCCAGAGGCTCCTTAAACTATCCTTATTTTTTTAGATTCATTTTTCTTATTGCTATTCTAATTGGATTTTTTTTTTTGCTATTTTATCTTCTAAATTGCTGATTTGATCCTCTGCTTCATCTAATCTGCTATTGATTCCCTCTAATGTATTCTTCATTTAAATTACTGTATTCTTCATTTCTGACTGGTTCTTTTTGTTTTCTATCTCTTTGTTGAAGTTCTCACTGAGATCACTGAGCATCCTTATAACCAGTATTTTGAACTCTGTATCTGGCGGATAGCTTATCTCTATTTTGTTTAGTTCTTTTTTTTCTGGAGTTTTATTCTATTCTTTCTGTGGGATATATTTCTTTGTCTCTCCATTTTGGCTGCTTCCCTATGTTTGTTTCCATGTATTCAGTAGAACTTCTGTGTCTCCTAGTCTTGGTAGAGTGGCCTTGTGTAGAAGGTGTCCTATGAGGCTCAGTGGCACAGTCTTCATGGTCACCTGAGTCAGGTGTTCCAGGTGTGCCTCTTGTGTGGGTTATGTGTTCCTTGTTATTGTAATTGAGCCTTGATTGCTGTTGACATGTCAGTGGGAGGGAATGACCCTCAAGCAGATTAGTTGTGAGGACTGGCCATGACTACAATGGGGGAGTGGTTGTGAAAGGTTGACCCTACAAAGCAGAATTTGCTTAATTGGGGCTCTGGTGCCTGCTAAGTCTGCCATTTGGGTGTATCATTTATAGAGGTGGTTGGGTGGTGTTCTGGTGTGATCTGAAGCTGGCCACCAGGTGTGTTGGTTCTAGGGCCTTTTTGGAGGGTCTCTGGTATAGGCCAAAGTCAGCCACTGTCCATGTTCTGCCAAGGGCACTTGCTATGAGCTACAAAGTGATCACAAATGGTTCCCCATTGTGCTGGACTTGAAGGTGCCTAGGAGAAGCTGAGCTGTGAACTGTGGCCAGCTGCCACTAGTGCTGGGCTTGGGGCTGCAAAAGATGCTGCTTGTCTGGGTTCATGGACTTTTGAGAGATTTTAGAAAAGTCCACAGCATGAGCCAAGACAGGCAGTTTCTTTGAAAAAGCCAATGGAAGCAGCTTGAGTGGGCTCACAAGTCGGGTAGGTGGAGCAGAATCACCAGGGCAGGGCAAATAGTGTTAGCTATGGCAATAGAGACTCAGATATGGTGGTCACCTCCATGTGCAATTTGTGTGAGTGGAGAGCCCAACAAAGGAACACTGGCTTCTTTGGAGAAAGCTGCCCTTCCAACCCTTACCCCAGCATTGGAAGTCAGAATAAGTGAGTAAGTCCATGTACAGGCCCTTTAAGAGAAATGCTTGATAGTTATGGAGACTTCTCTTTCTGGCACTGGAACCCTGAACTGGAGAGCCTCGTGTAGAGCTGGGCCCCTCGCTTCTCAGGGGGCATCTCTGAAGCTGAGATATCACTCCCGATTTTTAACCACCACACATGGGTGCAAGACCAGCCTGTTTCATGTCTCTGCCCCTCCTAGCAGTCTTGAAGTGGCTTTTTCTGTATGTCCTCTCTGTAGGACTTCTGATCAGGCAGACTTCAGGTGATTGTCAATGATGGTTTTTCTGTAGTATAGTCGAAATTTTGATGTGGCCATGGGAGGATGCAAGTACAGCATTTACCTATTATACCATCTTGACCAGAAGCCTATTGATACATTTTTAAAGCCAAAATTTGCCTCAGTCACTGAAATCTAGTTTCCTCACTCCATTCCACCATGTTTTCCTATTAGGGTTCTGGTGAGGATGTACTACTGAATAAACAAAGGAGAAATCTCATCTATAACACCCAACAAGTTTTTTCATTCTTCCCACTGAGAGAGATGTGAACAGAACCTCTGAATATCGAATGTGATTAGTTCTCCCAACAACAGTATCTTCTGTTGTCTCCTGTAGTGGGTTGAATTGTGGATTCCCAAAAGATGTTTATGCAAAACCTATGGCTGTGACCTTATTTGGAAAAAGGGTCTTAGCAGATGTAATTGAGATAAGAATCTCAAGAAGAGATCATCCTGGATTAGGGTGGGCCCCAAATCCAATGACAAGTGCCCTTATAGGAGAAGGCCATATAGAAACACACAGAGAAGAAGGCCATGTAAAGGAGTTGGAGATTAGAGTTATACAGCCAAAGAATGCCAAAGGTTGCTGGCAACTACCAAAGTTAGGAGAGGGATATGGAACTGATTCTCTTTCACAGCCTCTGGAATGAAACAACCCTGCCAACACCTTGTTTTTGAATTTCTGGACTCCAGACTTATGAAAGAGTCATTGTAGTCATTTTGTAGTCATTGTAGTCAAGTTTGTAGTCATTGACATAGCAGTCTTGTGAAATTAATACTGGGAACTTCTACTGGGAACCACTTTCTCCTTTACTGGAGATGTTGCAAGAATTTATTGTTGACAAAGCTTTCTCCTGTGCTAAGTACCCTAAAAGTACCACTTGTCTCAAAGTGAAAAGAGTCCTAAGAGAGCCATTGAGTAAGACTACAGAGAAGGAAACCTATCACCTATATAGCATAGAGACCTACCTAAAACATAAGGACACTGAATGATCAATAGACACACAAAACTTTAGTGTCATCCTACAATTTCATTCTTAAATGCTACACCTAACTCAAATGGCTACCTTGTAACGTTTTATGGGTCAACTTGTTTGGATCATGGGGTGTCCAGATATTTGGCTAATTCTTCATTCATACTTTTGAAAGTCTTCTTTTGCATCTGCTTTAGGACTTGCTGGCCAGTTGTATTAGTCGGGGTTCTCTAGAGAAATGTATATTTGAGAGAGAGAGAGAGAGAGAGAGAGAGAGAGAGAGAGAGAGAGAGAGAGAGAGAAAAGGAAGGAAAGAGAGAGGTTTATTATAAAGAATGGGTTCATTCAATTATGGAGGTTGAAAAGTTTCATGATCTGCCACTTGTAAGCTGGAGACCCAGTAAAGCCTATGGTGTAATTCAGTCTAAATCTGAAGGTCTGAGCACAAGGCATGTCAAGGCCAGAAAAAGATTGATGTCCCAGCTCAAGTAATAATGCAGGAAGGGCTGAATTCTTCTTTCCTCCACTTTTCTGTTCTGTTCAGGCCCTCAACAGGTTGGACAATGCCAACTCACACTGCAGAGGGCAAACTGCTTTACTGGGTCTACTGATTCAAATACTAATTTCATCTGGAAATATCCTCAGAGACACACCCAGAGATAATGTTTAGCCAATATCTGGGCACCCCATGATCCAATCAAGTTGATACATAAAATTAACCATCATACAAGTTTATGCGAGCAAAACAATTTTATTCATAATCACAACTTTATATTATCCAGTTCTCCTTCTTACGCAATTTAAATTACAGTGACAGAAACCAATATGGAATTTGAACTCATGTGACTTTTAAATTTAAATATGTTACATCACCAGACAATGAAGAACCTCACTTTTTATAATTTTACAGCCACCAGATTGGCAAAAATTAAGTCTGACAATACCATTTGGGTAAAGACATGAAACATTAGAAAATGTCTGCTGCTGGTACTTCTAATGGAAGAACTATTATACTTACTAAGTAATAAAGAAAAGGTTCAAGGTAACATTATTTGTGATAACAAAAGTGAGGAAACACCCCAGATGCCCATTAACAAAAGAATGGATGAGTAAATGGAACATAGTCAAACAATAGAATAGAGCAACAAAAATAACTGAACCACAGTATTACATAACAAAAAGAAAAGCAAGTTGCAGAATGCTCGTTGAGTCCGTAACAGATACTGGAAATGCCTGTCATAACCCTTTAAGTCTTACCATTTCAGCACAGGCCAGTCTAACCCCAACAGTCAGTAATTCCAACCTGTTGCCAGAGGTTTTTGAAGCATGCTCTGCCTACACACATGGCAGGGGATAACTGTCCTCTAGGAGCATGCAGGGGACAACTGTCCTCTAGGAGCCAGACCTCAACCAACGGCCCACGGGAATTGGTATATAACTGCTTCGGCTCCCTCACCCCTGGGTGGGATAATTCTAAAGTGTACGTTCTACTCTGGCTCTGCAGTGTGATTAAGATATAGTTGCCCACAGAGGTAACTTCTTTGTTGGCCGCTTTTCCTTCCCTGTCTCAGTTCTCCACTCCATTACTGGATTTTGTGGCTATGGCAGTTAATTTTATGCCAATTTAACTGAGCTAAAGAATGCCCAGACAGTTGGTAAAACATTTCTGGGTGTGTCTGGGAAGGTTCTGGGGAAGTGCTTAGCATTTGAGTGGGTAAACTGAGTAAAGATTGACCTCATCAAGGCAGATGGGCATCATCCAATCCACTGAGGAACTGAATAGAACTGAAAAAGGTGGAGAAAAAGTGAATTTGCTCTTTCTGCTTAAGCTGAGACACCCATCTTCTTCTCCTGCACTTGGACATTGGCACTCATGGTTCTTAGGATTTTTCAGATCCAGGCAAGAACTTACACCACTGGGCCCCGATTCTTAGGCCTTCAGACTGATTACACCACTAGCTTTCCCACCATTGGCAGATAGCAGATGGTGGGACTTTTAAGCCTCTACTACAGCGTGAGCCAATTACTATAATAAATATGAATCTCCTCTTATATGCTATTAGTCCTCTTTCTCTGGAGAACCTTGATTAATACACTGGCTCATCTTCCAAATAAACCATTTACATTAGAATCTATATCTCAGAGTGTGCTTCTGGGCAAACAAAATGAAGATAGTAGGATCCTAATCAGATGTTATTCAAAAATAAGTAGAACAACACTATATTATTAAGAATAGGTATAGTAGGTAGTTAAGGGTATGGAAGCTTGAGCAGACTGTATGAGTTTGAAACCGGGGTCTGCCACTTACTAGCTGTGTGATTTTGAGCAAGTTACTTAACTTCTCTGTGCTTCAGTTTCCTTATTTGCTGTTTACCTTTCATAGTTGTTGTGAGGATTAGAGTTAAAATATGTTAAGAATTTAAAATAGTGCATAAAAAGAGTAAGCACTGAAAGAATGTTAGCTATTATTATTAATGATGTGTACATTTGCCATGAAACTATGAGAGAGATGTTAAATATGGGATTGAGAATGATCACCTTTGGAAAGGGGGGAACTTGATGGGTTCAAAGAGGGGTATATGAAGGTCTCAAAGGTGTTAGTCACATTCTATTTTTTAAGTTGGGTAATGGATATGTTTTTGTTTTATTATTATGCTTTCTAATATATAAAAAATTACATCTTTAAAGTATCTACCAAATAATGTGTCGTTTTTTTTAGAAGTCTAAAAAACCAAAACAGTCTCCACCAAATATGTTCAAATGTTTACATTCTCTATGATCTCGGGGTACTCTCTGCTCAGCTGCACTCAGGCTTCCATTTCCCCAGTATTCCTTGAATTCTCTACCCTCAGGGACTTTATGCAGGTGGCCCCTTTGAGGAAAGTTCCTAGGACACCTGTACTTTATAAAGCCTCTGGGGCCCAGCCCAATTCACATGATTCTTCTAGAGACATTTTGAAACTTTGTACTGTATCTTTAAAATAATCATGGGTTTTAAAATTCTTTCCTTCTTTTTAATGAGCATTGCACTTAAAACATCAAACAATTAGTATATGCTTGTTTTAAAGGAAAAAAACCCTAGTGGTACTATATCTATTTATTTATCTATCTATCTATTTATATAATATGCTCACAATATCATTGTTCAGTGCTGGAGCCAGCCGGTAAAGATCGAACAGTTCCCGAGGGGATTAAGAAAAAGAGAGAGAGAGAGAGAGAGAGAGAGAGAGAGAGAGAGAGAGAGAGAGAGAGAGAGAGAGAGAGAGAAGATAGAGTCAGGAGGGCTAACAGTGAATACTGCACCCTGAGTTTATTAAGAACAGTATATTTATACCCTAGGATGTGCATGAGAGGCAACACCCACAGATACGGAAACAATTTCAGTAAGGAGCTTATCCATTAAGCCAATCTTCCTCCTTCAGTAACAAGCTTACCTGCCCTGCAAACTTCTAGCTTGCAGGCAACTTTAACCCTGTCTGTAGGGCATTCAGCAAGAATGTCTCCCAACAATTCAGCTATACATATTTTATATTATATTACACAATTTAAAACACAATTATATTATAAAGAAACTCTATTAAGTGATACCCTTTTAAAACAACATACTAAGAACATCTTTTTTTAAATAATTTTTTTCATTAAAGTTGGCATACAAAATTATATTAGTTTCAGGTATATAATTAATAGCTAATAACTAATATATTAGTTTCAAGTGTGGCGATTAGACATTTATATAATTTATGAAGTGATCATCTGAATAAATCTTTTACCCATCTGTTACCATGCATAATTATTATAATATTGACTATATCCCCTACACTATACTTTACATTCCCATGACTATTTCATAACTACTAATTTGTACTTTTTAATCCCTTCCCCCTTTTCACCCACCTACCTCCCCATCTGACAACCATCAAATGATCTGTATCTGTGAGTTTCTTTCTGTTTTGCTTGTTCATTTGTTTTGCTCTTTAGATTCCATACCTAAGTGAAATCATATGGCATTTGTCTTTCTCTGATTTACTCCACTCAGCACAATACCTTCTAGGTCCATCCATGTTGTTGCAGATGGCAAGATTTCATTATTTTTTTTATGGCTGAGTAATATTCCATTGTATATATGTATTACCTTTTCTTTATCCATTTATCTATTGATAGACATCCAGGTTTCCTCTATATCTTGGCTATTGTGAATAATGCTGCAATGAACATATGTATTCACATGACACTTTTGGGTTTGTTTAGACAAATGCCCAGAAATGAGATTACTGGGTCCTTTTTTGTCTCTTGTTATAGCTTTTGTTTTAAAGTTGATTTTGTCTGGTATAAGTATTGCAACACTGTCGTGGGCCAGCCACGACAAGATCCAGGGGGCCTCGAAGGTGTGCAAGGCATCGGCGTGGGAAACAGTCGACTACACAGCTCAGAGGCGGTGTGACACTGTTCCTTTTTATTGTGATTTGAGTACAACTTTTATACTTTCTATTCTGACATTTGATTATATTTGTAATTAAGGTAGCAGAGAGTTAAATTTCTGTGGTTAAGCGAAGCAGAAAATCTTACAGGGTATATTATTATTCATGATTAATTAGTACATTCTTTTTTCTCAATCACTGGAACAGAACTACCTGATGGAACAATCTAAACTTTTCACTCTTATATCTATTACGTAAGAGAAAGTTTGACTTAAGTAAAGGTGATAGATAGAGGTATTCATAACAGCACATATTGGCTTGTGGGCAGACATTGTTCTTCTTTTTGCCTGAATAAATCTTTCAGTTGCTACTTTATTTATGTTATTTAAGCTGAAACTTTTTCATAGCTGTTTGACAGTTTCCTTGGTGCAGTATTGAGGAAAACATTTTAAAAATCAGTTTTACAAAGTTGCTTTTGTAAGCTAAGTTTTCGTTCCTTTGTTTTTAAGCACCAAGGAGATCCTGACCCAACCAGCCTTTCTATCAAACTTAGACTACTAGTTTTTTATTTATCCAGTAGGCCACAAAAGGAGGCCCTTCCATAGTAGGCACAGGCTTACGAGTAAATTTCTTATCTTCTAATTTTTCTACTAACTGCATGGGAATAGGAGTATAAGCTGGTTCTAATAATTCAGCTTATTGTAATTTATTCATAACATTTTTAAGAGGTGCGTCAAAAGGAATTTCCCTTAATAATTGTTTAAATAAAGGGTTTATGCATTCTGGATAGTCAGGGTGACTGGAGCTGATTCCATACGCAGGGAATTTACCATGTTTTCTTCAGAGCCAATTTTGAAATCTACTTGTACAGCGTCTACACTTACTAGAATTTGTGCTACCCACATTTTCCTTATTAATAGGATCGTTCCTAAGAAACCAATTATTCCTAAATACATGCCACGTCCTTGTTCTTGACGATGCATTCCTTGAAGCATCTGTTCCCATCTTCAGACCTTGTCATGCAGTAGGGTAGAAAGAGGACGCGGCACAACACCAATTTTTTTCATTTGTATTTTTATGAAATGCCTTTATCCATCTTTTTTTACTTTCAGTTGCTATGTGTCTTTCAATCTGAAGTGAGGCTCTTGTAGGCAGCATATGTAAGGGTCTTGTTTTCTTATCCATTTAGCCACCCTATGTATTTTTACTGGAACACTTAATCAATTTACATTTAAATAATTGTTCCTAGATATGTAGTTATTGCCATTTTATTATTCACATTTTTAATCTTTTTTTAAATTTTTCTTTAAGAAGTCTCTAACATTTCTTATAATGCTGGTTTGGTGTTGATGAACTCTTGTCTGGGAAGCTCTTTATCTATTCTTTGATTCTAAATGATGGCTTTGCTGGGTAGAGTGAGTAATCTTGGTTGTAAGTCCTTACTTTTCATCACTTTGAATGCCAATCCATTCTGGCATGCAAAGTTTCTGTTGAGAAATCAGCTGACAGTCATATGGGAGCTCCCTTGTAGGTAAC
The DNA here is from genome assembly GCA_004027375.1 of Macroglossus sobrinus. Lineage (NCBI taxonomy): Eukaryota > Metazoa > Chordata > Mammalia > Chiroptera > Pteropodidae > Macroglossus > Macroglossus sobrinus. The sequence continues at coordinate 655,881 of PVKZ01000337.1, read as the reverse complement.
TAATTGCTTTTCTCTTGCTACTTTTAAGAGTCTTTCTTTATCCTGAAGCTTTGGCATTTTAGTTATGTTGGGTCATGGTGTGGGCTTCTTTGGGTTCATCTTGTTTGGGCCACTTCGTGCTTCCTATTTCCTTCACCAGGTGAGGGAAGTTTTCCATCATTATTTCTTCAAATGGGTTTTCAATTCGTTGCTCTCTCTGTTTTCCTTCTGGTATCCTTATGTTGCGAATGTTGGCATGCCTAATGTTGTCCCAGAGGCCCATTTAATTATCCTTATTTATTTTTATTTTTTTCTTCTTCTTGCTGTTCTGATTGGGTGTTTTCTGCTACTTTATCTTCTAAATTGCTGATTCGATCCTCTGTTTCATCTAATCCACATTGATTCCCTGTAATGTATTTTTCAATTTAGGTACTGTATTCTTAATTTCCTATTAGTTCTTTTTGATGTTTTCTATCTCCATCATTATGTTTCCTATATCTTTGTTGATGTTCTCACTGAGATTATTGAGCATCCTTATAACCAGCACTTTGAACTCTGTGTCTGGTTTATTGCTTGTCTCCATTTTGTGTAGTTATTTTTCTAGAGTTTTGTTCTGTTTTTTGTTGTTGTTGTTGTTTTTCTATTTGGAACTTATTTCTTTGTCTCCTCATTTGGGCTGCTTCCTTGTGTTTGTTTCTATGTATTAGGTAGTGTTGCTTTTCTCCCAGTCTTAGTAGTGTGGCCTTATGTTATACGTTTCCAGTGAGGCCCAGTAACATAGTTTTCCTGGTCACCTGAGCTGGGTGCTCCCTTATGTGGGTTATGTGCGCCCTCCTGTTGTAGTTGAGCCTTTGTTGCTGTTTATATATCAATGGGAAGAATCGACTCTCAGGATGATTGGTTGTGAGGACTAGCCATGACTGCCGTGAAGGGGCTGTTGTGCTGGGGCTGACCCTACAAAGCAAGCTTTGCTTTATCAGGGCTCTTGTGCCTGCCCAGTCTGCCCTTTGGGTGTGTCATTTGTGGAGGGGGTTGGGTGGTGCTCTGGCATGGTCTCAGGCTGGCCACCAGATGTGGTGGTTTTAGGGCCTCTTAGGACTGTCTCTTTTGCAGTCTTTGGTCAGCTGCTGTCTGTGCCCTGCCTTGGGCCACTTGGCATGAGCTTAAAAGTGACCTGCAGATGGTTCCCACTTGTGCTGTGCTTGGTGGTATGTGGGAGAGGCTAAGCTGTGAACTGAGTCTGGCTGTTACCTATGCCAGACTGCTTAGCAAGAGGAACGAGGCATGCTGAGGCCAGATACTGCTTATTAGGGGTTCATAGACTTTTGAGAGATTTTAGGGAAGTCTGAAGCATGAGCCAAGACAGGCTGTTTGTTTGGAAAAGCCACTAGAAACAGCTTGGGTGGGCCTATAAATTGGGTGGGGCAGGGTCTCTGGTAATCACCAAGGTAGGTAATCAGTGTTAGCCAGGTTGATGGGAACCAGATATGGTGGCCACCTATGGCTACACTCTAGGAGCGGGAGGGCTCACACAAAAAACAATGGATTCTGGCAGCACTTCTGAGAGAAAATTGCCCCTCTGGCCCTCTACCTGAATCCAGACAATTCAGTTCCTCCTCGTATGTCCTTGGTGCCTTTTAAGCTGTTGCTCCAGTGCTGGAGCTCAAAGTGAGAAAGTCTATCCACGAGTAAATTTATCCACGGGCCCTTTTATAGGAATGTCTGAGATTCCAGCCGTCTCTGTCTCTGCCACAAGCACCATTGGTTTTTACAGCCAAAATTGAGAGGACTTTTCTTGCCACACTGGAACCCTAAGCTGGGGAGCCTGGTGTGGGACTGGGACCCCTCACTCCTCAGGGGGGACCTCCACAGCTGAGATATCTCTCCTGATTTTTAACCACTTGTTTCACGTCTCTGCCCCTCCTATAAGACTTGAGGTGGCTTCTTTGTATGTCCTGGGTTGTAGGACCTCTGTTCAGCTAGACTTCAGGTGTTTTTCATCAGGTGATGGTTGTTCTGTAGTTGTAATTTTGATGCAGTCATGAGAGGAGGTAAGCACAGTTTACCTACTCTGCCATCTTCTAATAATCTCATCTTTCTTTTTTGTTGTTTCAATTAGACTCTGTTGTATTCATAAACAGAAAAAGACTCTATTGCTTCTAAATCAGCAAAAGGAGGAAGTGTTTTCTGTAAAGATACCTGAAGAATACAGGGATCCATGAGGCTCTTAGAAAAGGAATCTGAGTGTAATCAAGCCTTATGTACCTGGAAGCTCCAAGGATGCTGATAGCAGGGGTCTAAGATCTTCCCTCCAGGGTTCCATGTGACTGCATGTCAATGTATGTTGCTGCTCTCTCTTCTTTCCCCTGCCCTATATATCTTCTCCTCCTTCTCTTTCTTCCTCTTCCTCCTCCTCCTCCTCCTTCTCCTCATTTTTTCTTCTTTTTTCTTGTTTCTTCTTTCTTATAACTTCAACTTATAGAAACTTTGGCTTGTTAGTGAACCATTATTGCCCTGTAGCATTTCCTTATCCCATGGATCTTCATCTTTACTCTGTCAACAGCTTAAATCTCTCTGCAGTTTTCATTTTAGATTCATGAGACTGAGACTCTGATAGACCCTGATAGTCTCTTTAGAGGTGAGGCTATTTGTGTCTGGATTTAGGTAGGTTAATGGTCAAGAGTTTTGCTATCCTTGGGCCAAGTTCCCACTCCTGGTCCATTTGGTTGTGCCCTTGGCCTTGTTCTAGAGGAGATCCTTTTGTATAAAAATGTATGATTAGAATTATGATGCCCTCTTGTGGAAACTTTAGGTATTACAAGCACCATGATTTTTCTTCTGAATTGTTTTTAAATTATGGGTACATTGATTTAGAATGGTGAAATCAACAAGAGGCTGACAACCAGAATTGAATAGAGTAAAATTGAATGAGACAGAATGGAATGGAATGGAATAGAATAGAATGGAATGGAATGGAATGGAATGGAATGGAATGGAATGGAATGGAATGGAATGGAATGGAATGGAATGGAATGGAATGGAATGAAACAGAAGAAAACAGAACAGGGTAGAACAGAATTGAAGACAACAGAACAGACAATATAAGTGTGTATCACATTTATAAGATTGAGTATTGTTTTATGAAAGTTTCAGGTGTGTGTGTGTGTGTGTGTGTGTGTGTGTGTGTGTATAAAACAATGTATATGATATTAAAAAATTTTTAAGAACTGTCATGACATAGGAATAGACACCCATCACTAGCACAGTTGTATTGGTAGAAGCCAAATTATTTCCAACCTGTATGAATGGTCTTGGTTGTAATGCAATACATTTATTTCTTAATATAGATTATGTCAAAAGAGTTTGAAAAACAGAGTTCTAAAACAAAACTAAAACAAATAGTTATACTTCATAACAAAAACCTTGCCAATTTGATCAAGAAATAATGACACTTATTACTATATAAATTTGCTTATCATTGATTACTCGTGAAGTAGAATATTTTTCAAGTGCCTAGTGGTCATTTATACTTAGACTAAAACTGGGTGGGGCAGGGTCTCTGGTAATCACCAGGGTAGGTAATTTATACTTATATTTAGACTCTCGTAGAGCACCATGAGAATGTGTTTCCATGTACACTTACTTTTAAATGTGACTCTTCCAATTAACTGTGAGACTCTCACTTTTGAATCTTCTACTCTGGCGGCACACAAGTTCTTCACGCTATTGGTCCCAACACATCCCAGTTGATTTAAGTATCACAGTCACCACATCTGATTTCTGTAATGAGTTTTTGAGCTGAATTACCTGGTACTTAGAAAAGGGAAGACATCAGACTGACCTAATCAACTGTCTCAAAATGGCCTTGGGCAAAGGGAGACCCTATCCTTTTGTTGTGCTTCTGAGAATTGAATGATTACATAAGAGCATTTAAATCCATTTCTTTTTTATTACTGCTTCTCTCTGGTGGTTATATGTTGAGATGTTCCCTTTCTCAAAGAAAAGAGAATTATTTTTATATTTGAGACTACAAAAATACTGTAGTTCTAAGTTCTAAGCCTTTTCATAATTAAGAAATATTTAGAAAGCATCTACTGTGTGCTAAGCATGAGAAAAATATGTGTGTGAGAGGAAGAGAATGGGTATGTATACAAAATATAAAATACATGTTCTTCCTACAAGCAAGTACAGTAGTCCCCCCTTCTCCTCTGGGGATATATTTCAAGATTCCCAGCGGATACCCAAATCCATGGATAATACCAAACCCAATACAGTCCTCAGTTGATCAATGAGGGAGATACATTCTGAGAAATGAGTCATGAGGTAATATTGCCCATGTGCAAACATCAGAGTACATTTACACAAAACTACATGGTATAGTCTATGACACATCTAGGCTATACGATATAGTCTATTACTCCTACGCTAAAGCCTGTACAGCATGTTACTGTGCTGAATGCTGTAAGCTACTGTGACACAATGTAAGTATATTTGTGTATCTAAATATAAAAAAGTACAGTAAAAGTACACTTTAAAAGATAAAGTGTGTGTGCACATTAAGGGAGCAGGGGGAGGCTCCCTCTGAGGGAGAACGGATGTCAGGAGGATGAAGGGAGGAAGAGAGGGAGGGAAGGAAGAGAGGGGAGAGAAGGGAAGAGCAGTGAAAGAGACCCAGAGAAATGAAGCTTGAAATGAGAATAAAAAAGAGAGGAGGAGGGGAAAGAAAGGAAGAGCGTAGGAACTATGGATGGAGAGAGAGGGAAGGAAGATGAGCAGAGGGGTGGAGGAGGGAAGAGAGGAACAGGGCTGGTGAGAAAAAGAGAGAAAGGGAAAAGGAGGCAAGAGGGACTGGATGTAAGAAAAATTATCAACTGCCAAAGTTATACTCACATTTTCTTTATTTTTCTTAAACTGTGGTGGAAGCATGCTCCATATCATACCATGTATCTCTTTGTTAGTCTGCGCAGTCCTTGTTCAGGGGTAAGATGTTTTTTCTTCAAACAGTTATCACCACCCCACCCCAACTCTTGTTCTGATGGCTTGCTTTGCACTCAGCGATTGTCTCAGTCTCTTTGGGCAGCTATAACAAAATACCATAGACTGGGTGATTTATAAACAATAGAAATTTATTTCCCACAGTTCTGGAAGCTGAAAGTCCGAGATTAGGATCCCATCATTGTTGGGTGAAGGCCCTCTTCTGGTTACAGATAGCCGAATTCTTATGTCCTCACATGGCAGAAAAGTGTCCAGAGAGCTCTTTCAGGTCCCTTTTATAAGAGCACTAATCCCATTCATGAGGGCTCTACCCCCATGCCCTAATCACCTCCCAAAGGCCCCACCAGTTAATGCCAGCACATCAGATGTTAGGATTTCAAGGTATGAATTTGGGCGTGGGGTGGGGCCAAACATTCAGTCCATTGCAGATGATTGGTCCAATGGGCTCGCTGCTAATGGTCTTCACTCTGTTACAGCCAGGCACAGAATCCTTCCACATGGTTCCCTGGCATTTGTGATGGACCCTCCTCTCCCCTTCCAGGACCCAGGTTCTCCTCTCTTTTCTCTCTTCCCTGGTCCTAGTCCCTGTTTTTGCTCCTCCATTCTCTTTTCTAGCCTGAGTCTTACCTACTATCTGGATATGGAAAATCTTGCTTTACAAGTATGCTTCTAAAACAAGTGAGTTAGATGCACTGATTTTTGTGGTGGGAAGAGGAAAAAAAGCAGAGATTAGAAAGAGCAGCAGGAACAATAAATACACAGAGCATATGTTTACAGACTTACAGACATGAATTCACCATACATGTACTACACTGAAGATATCTTAAATGTAACTGTGAAAAAATAGAAGTATCTTCATTATTACATCATCTCATAAGTCAATACTCCTTTAATTTGGAACTGGAAACCTGGTATCTTTTCTTGTTTTTGTAGAAGTCAGTTTTATGTATTACACTTACTATAGACTTTTTGCCTTGGATTCTTTAACTGAAAGCAAAAGTTGTTTTATTTAAAATGGAAACTAGTAATTAACAAACATATACTTCTGAACTTAAAATATATTTAAAAAAATATTCCAGAGATATATATAATAAATTTGGTCCTCCGGTTATGTTTTCAGTATTATAACGCACAAAAGTTCAATAGTTTCCATTTTTAGCTCTTCACTCACACTCTCAGTATTAATGGCAAAGAGAAAACTAAACAATGTCATTTAATTTTCCTCAAGTTTTAAATCAGAGAACTTTTTCTTAAATCTATTCTTCAACAGCTTGATTTCAGGAATGTTAGCTGTCTTAGAACATCACTTTCATTTCTGAGACCCAACCTCAAAAAAAAGTGGGACACATTATTTCTTGCCAAATTAGTGCATCAAATCATGCATTCACACAACTATTATTAATGTCTTTGCAGAGAAATATGTTGGCATTCGGGGGAACTTCAACCCCGAAGACTGTGATTCATCTTTGTTGGTGAACTGAGGTAGGAATTTTATCTTAGATGACATGAACATTATTTCTTTCATTTTAATCAACAAAAAATTACTTTGTATTTTCTTCCATTCTAAGTTCTCTAAAACAAAAAAGTAGTGTGGGATAGTTAGTTATGTTATAAATCATCTAAAAACAGTGTACTGTTTTCTTACACAGGAGTGTATTTCATTAGCAGTTTAGGTCTGGTAGTACATAGTGTTATTGCAAATGTTTTAGATTTCTTTTTTAATATATTTAGCAATTGCCTCAGAAGAAATACAACTTCAATCTGCTTAGTAAGTTTATTTACCAGCTCCTGCTCTTTTTGATAAAAAGAAATATGTTTCAATTGCTATTATTTTTGTTTTCCTTTTTCTTTTCTTATTAATAGCTGAGCAAGAATTTTATTATGTTTTTGTATCTTTATCATCAAAACAGCATCACAGTTACCTTCTTCACTATTGAGCAATATATTTGCATGCCCAAATAGCAAGCTTTTCTAGTGTATCTGGAAATGCTGTTGTAATCCTTGCAATCTTTTTAATGTAGTAACTCTTCTGTTGTATAAAAAGCTTCTAAGAAAAAATGGGAAGTGAACATTGGAGTGTCAACTAAGGCATGTGAAACACTTTCAAATTTTAATCTTGTGTTTTTACATAGATTTATTAAGAATACTTCTTAATTTGTGTTACAAATGAAGTTACATTTTTCTAAGAGGGAAAGTAAGTTTATTATTTCGTTGTAACTCTGTTGAACTGTTTTCCTTATGGCTTAGTTTTTCAATAAAATTTGGAGTTCTGATGATTGATTCTGCATATTAAAGACTGCCAACAAATGATGTAGATCCAGATAAAAGGAAAAGAGTATAGAACCTATCAGGCAGTAAAGAAAATAGTTGATCCTTGGTGAAGGAAATTAGCAGCAACTGAAAAAGATGGGAGGACAGAATCTACCAAATAAAATCAGGAGATAAAAGAAGAAAAGGAGTAGGATAAAATCTTAATACGGTTGAAACTGAAAGAGGCTCAGGGAATTCACGATGTTGTGCAGTTGCATAACTAATGGGGGTTGGGAGTCCCTCATTTACCTTTTTGGTCACATCCAGCTATAAGAAAGGGCTTAGCACATCCTGTGGTAGCGCTGGTAAATTCAACCTGGTATCTATTTACCAATTAACAAGTGAGGAAGACCAACTGACCTCTTGCCCTGCTGGTGCATCATATACCATAGAGAAAAAGACAAATCTAAAATGTAATCTAGTATAAAATGCTACCTTAAAATGTAGTTTTAAAAAAGTACTCTCTCTAGCACTAGATAAAGCTGACTCTCTTACAAATGCATATTTTACCCTGAACTTTCATAGCTGATGTCTACAGATAGTGATGACTCTTGGAGATACAACAATCACATGGTGGGGGGAGGGGGGGAGGGTATTGTTTTTCAGGCTGTACAGACCAATCTTGGTAACTTCCTTAAATTATTGTTATAGTTTTTTTAATTTAGTAAAATAGTTTTTTTTTTTAATCTGAGTTCTTCACAGAAATTTGCAAGTAAAACTCATTTTCTTAATGTTATTTTTTTCTTTCTTAGTCTTCCTTTCACACAAGTAATTATTTCATAGTCCAAAACCTTGAATCTGGTAATCTCCATCCAAGAGAGATGATAAAACTCTGCTTATAAATTTTGTGCTCACTGAGATAAACCCTGCATACTTATGATTTAATGTTTTTATAAACTGACTTGTTAGAGAAGCTGATATTTCAGTCATGTGATTTTTATCTGAAATGTGTAATTGATATTATACTATTTTGATTTAGCATGTGTAGACGAATTTGATTAACTCTGTAAACTGAATTTGAATGATTATAATAACTTGATTTATAAGAGTTACATACTAAGAAAGATCTTGCTTATGAGTCCTGTTTGGCTGCTTCATTCAATGTTTGAAGTGTTCAAGAAATCGGATACGTTGCATCAATACTTATTGCTTGAAAGTATTAGGCGGTGGTTCCCCAGACGGAAACATCGGCATCATCTGGAAATGTGTTAGAGATTCATATTCTCGAGCCCCACTCTAGAGCTTCTATATCAGAAACTATAGGGTGGGGTTAGAAATTTGTATTTTAATAAATTTTCCAGTTTATTAACCACCGATTTAAAGTAATTTAGTTAAATATGTTTACTCATGGACATGGACACTAGACTAGTGGTTACCAAAAGGTAGGGGAGGAGGGGGAAAAGGGGAAGGTAGACAGGGTAAAGAAGGTCAGATATGTGGTGACAGAAAGAAATCTAACTATGGGAGATGAACACACAGTATAAATATATATATATATATATATATATATATATATATGCCTTACTGTTAAAGTGTACAGCTGAAACTCACTGTTGTTAACCAATTTCACCATAATAAAAATTAATTTAAAAAATTAATATATTTGTAAATAGGTTATTTGTTCAGTGGAGTTAAAACTGTCAGGGGAACATGAATGAAGGAATATTTAATTTTTCTTGATATGCAAAATTATTTTATTTATATATGGAAAATCAAGATTTCTAAGTTGAACTTAATATCTTAAGAAAAACTCAATTTGGATATTAAGAAATTGAATAGTAGTTTAAACACAAGCAACTGTAAGTAGGCCTTTTAGCATACAGAAGCTCTCCTTGAACTTCAGAAAATTCAACTGACAAAGAACTAGATATATTTAAACTTTATATTTCCTTTTGTGACACTAATGTCAGGTCAAACAATTATGTGAGCTGAGGAGTTTCCCACCTCCACTCATTCCATATATGTAAAAAATATAGGAAGAAAAGATATACTAGATTAGAAAGGACATAACAAATAAAACATTTTAAGGCTGGTTAAGAAATCAACATGCTTGTCAGAATTGCAAATTTTGGTATTAAATGTTGGGCCCTTCAAAATTGTTAATTTTATGTCTAGCACTAAATTGCTTTCCAAATGTTCCAAGAACAGTCTTCACTCTGTTAGGAGCCCCTGGTGCTTTACACCATCACAGGTTGGTGTTAGCGCCAAGTACTGTGTTTTTAGCTGCATAATTCGTCTAAATTGGTTCAGAATACACAACTAAGTTGCAAAGCCATAAACTAACACAACCTACCTCACTTTTGTGTGGCAAAAGATTTTAGTAGCTTGGAAAATCAATGGCAGCACAAATTATGCTTAGAACATTCATCACTTGATAAGAAAAGATATTGTTACTGATATGACAGAAAGTTTATTAAAATATTTCAAAATATAAAGGACTGTTCAAAAATGGGAATCATTTTAGCAAAACCACTGTAGAATAGAACCATTTTCTTTTTTAAATCATTAGGACCTTATAGTGTGCTGAATTAAATTATTTTTGTTTAAAGTATTCTATATTAATATATTTTCTATCTTAAATTTATGACAGTTTAAATAAAAGACATAAAATACTACATTGTACATAGGATACTGCTTTTTTAATCTGCCCTAAATTCCCTCTGCCTTCTGAAGCAGTGTTTTGAGTTTAGCAAACTATTTTCTTCCTGATATATGGGCTTACACTTTTAGTGGTGAGCTAAAGTTAGCTCCTACCAGCTTGCAAGAGCCAAAGGTGGAATTTCCAGGAATTTCATGAGCCAGTTAATAAGCCCAGCCATTATTAAAAATTCAAGTACAAAAGCTTATAATTAAATTATGTTTAAAATAAAGATTCTAAATGCTCAAAACTCATCATTTCTGAATCATTTTAATTGTTGTTATGTACATTTATTATGTACCCTTGAGGTTATTTAGTGCATTGTATCTGTATAGTGGATATAAAGATGTGTTTGTTACTGCACAATCTTCAAGTGATATCACCTTGGTAGCTTAAAATCAGCCACAGCGGGAGTATTTACACTATGTAAATTAGCAAGCACTTAGAATCAAGGTTTTCAGGTGTTTGTTTTCTCCAGAGAGCTGGATGTTTACTAGTGTACAACTGGATATACTGGTTAGGCTAAGCCATTACTATAAAAGGTATTTCCACCTCTTTAGGGTTGCCGGGTAAAATACAGAATGCCTTGTTAAATTTGAATTTCAGGTGAATAATTTCTCTTTTTAATATACTTCTATCTCATGCAGTATTTGTGGAGAGCGGGTGGTAAACTGACAAGGTCCTCGCAATCTGTGAGGCCAGTCAAGGGTTGCCTCACCTCCACAAATCTTCCTAAGAAGTGGAATTGATTGGAGAACAATGCGGATGTTGAAATGCAAATAATTTTGTCAGGGTGTGCAGGGTGGAGGTATTCCTAAGGAAATGCAAATGATTATAGTAGGATGTGGAGGCTGGGTGGGGATTATCTCATTTTAGCCAGCAAATGTATGCACTTGTATAAAAGCAATTTGCAAAAATAAAGTCGATCTCTATTCCATCATCAGTGGATATTGGGCCTCCGGATCCCAGGTTTTCTGTCTCTTTCTTTTCTCAATCTCCCTCTGTTCCCACTCAGGATTATTTTCCTGGGCGGCACTGGATGTGGCAGGATTTACCATTTGCTGGATGCAGCAAGCTGGCGCCCCATCAGGGACCTGAGTACGGGAAAACTCAAAATGGGTAAGATGAGGAGACTCCCTTGAGTGGGTGTACACGTAGGGCAGAGGGAGAGTTAAGAGGGTAGTCTGTGAGTCTGTAAAAGGTGCACCAGGAAAAGTAAGAAAATTAGACTAGTACAGTCGGGAGTAAAACATGGGACAGCTATGGTTTAAGGACCGAAGCACAGTCAGGAACGGAGCCTACTTCTCCTAGTTTGAAGGAGCTCTTTCCTACCGGGTTCGACCAAGAACTAGAAAGAGGCCAGGATATATCATTATCCAGAATATTCAGATGAAAAAAAATTTCGAAAATGAGAGGGAGGACTTTGCAACAGGATTAGTTACTGCACCAGCTGAACTTTCAAGTGGTGCTCCTCCTGCTAATTTACCTCACCCACCTAACTTCGGCTCTGAGAATGGAATGCCGTATTTCCAGTGCAAAAAGGAATCCAGGAAGCTAGAGAAAGAGGAGTAGATACAGGAGGTTTTCATGTTTTTACCAGAACAGAAAGACTTAACAATCAGGGGCAGATTGTCCGGGAGCATTCAGCTGTTTGTTCCGTTTAAGGCACTAAAGGAATTAAAACAGGTCTGTGCTACCTATGGTCCTACTGCTCCTTTTAATTTGGCATTGCTTGAAGGACTGCAACCCGAAATTCTGCCTCCTTATTACTAGAAAGCAATTGCTAGGGTTTGCTTGGGGGGCGCGGGGCGGGGAGATTATCTGTTATGGAAAAGTGACTGGGATGATCTCAGTGAATAGCAATCTAGGCGTAATGCAGCTAATGCTATTCCTATTACAGTAGAAATTTAACTGGAGAGGGACAGTATCTAGATTTGATGCAACAGATGATATTTCAGTCGCAGGCATATCCACAAATTAACATGAAGGCTTGGTACAGTTTGCCTACATCAGGAGCCAAGTCTGAGGAATTCAGCAGCATGCGGCAAGGGCTGGATGAGTTATACCAGGACTTTGTTTCCCATCTTTTACAGGCAATATCTAGAACAGCGTCTGATGCTGAGGCAGGAGGAATAATAGTAAAACAGCTTGCTTATGAGAATGCCAATAAACCTTGCCAAACAGCACTTAGACCCTATAGGAAGATGGGTATGAGATCTGATCTTACTAGAATATGTGCTGATATTAGGCCGGCTTATGTACAGGGAGTTGCATTAGCTGCTGCATTAACTCAATCCTTGGGCAATTTAAAGAGCCCACAGGGCAAAAGAGGAAAAAAGGTGAAGGAACTTGTTTTTGTGGAGGAGTTAGACACCTTGCCAGGGAATGTCCTATCAGAAGCTTAGCCGAGGGGCAGGGAGGCCACCCCACCCCTTGGGGTAGTGAGATGAGCAAACCCAGGATACCTAGAATTTGCCCAGTGAGGAAAGCATTGGGCTAATGCGTGTAAACCATGTCATGATGCCCACGGCAATTTGCTACAGAGAAACAAGCAATGGGGCCAGCCCTGGCCCCTTCAAATAACGGGGGCTCTGACTACCAATCCATCGATGGTCTTTCCCCCCAATGTGGAGCGGCTGCCCCAGAGAAGGCCTCAATCTGCAATCCCATCTCCAGGGGGCCAGATAAACCCACTGTCCACAATTCTGCTGCGCTACGCCGCATTGCGCAGTACTGGACCTCAGTCCCACCACCAGACACGTATTAACTACTGAAATGGGGCCCCAAACCATCCCTACAAGGGTGTGGGGTCCTATTCCTTCTGGAACTGGAGGTCCTATTTTAGGTAAAAGCAGTATAACTATGAAAGGATTTCAAGTATTGCCAGGAGCCATAGATGAAGATTATGCAGGACAGATTAAGGGGATAGCTCAAACAACAAGAGCCATTGTTCAAGTATTGCCTACTAGATAGAATTGCTCAATTAGTACTTATTCCTCATGTAAAGACAGGGAAAGAGTTGACCTCTGAAGAAAGAGGAGAATCAGGATTTGGATCTTGGGATATTTATTGTGTTCAACAAATAAAACAATAGAGACCTACAATGACTTTATGGATGGAGGAAAAAATGTTTTCTGGCCTTTTGGATACTGGAGCTGATGGGTCGGTAATTGCTGATAAGCACTGGCTCTCCTATTGGCCTACAGCCCCGGCTTTAACTGAGCTGCAAGGCATAGGGCAGGCTCAGGGATTTCTGCAAAGCTCAAAAATATTGCAATGGACGGATCCTGATGATCAGCAAGGCTCTTCCCATCCTTATGTTCTTCCTGATTTGCCTGTTAATTTGTGGGGGAGAGATGTTTTATCACAACTAGAAGTTACAATTTTTAGTTCAAATGCTCAGGTTTCCAATATGATGTTTAAACAAGGATATATCCCTCTTGGTGGTTTAGGGAAGGATCAGCAGGGCCTTATGGAGCCAATACAAGGCCAACCTAAAAATGATCGCACAGGGTTCAGATATCAAAATTTGTAATTAGGGCCTTGGTAGCTCCTGCTGTTTTTGGTAAAGTTACTGCTGAAAACATTTCTTGGAAGTCTGATGATCCCATTTGGGTAGACCAATGGCCCCTAACTCAGGAGAAGTATGGCTAATAGTCCTACGTTTTGTCAAAATTTTGTTGCTCAGGCAGTATTGCCAGTTAGAGAAAAGTTTTCAGATTCCTATATCATTCATTATATGGATGATATTTTGCTTGCACATGCAGAGGAAAGAGTATTGCTGCAGGCATATGCCGAGTTACAGATTTCTTAACAGAATTATGGTCTTTGCATTGCACCAGAGAAAGTTCAGAGGTCTGCACCTTTCTCATATTTAGGAACTATATTTTTGCAGTGCACAGTTAAACCACAAAAGGTTCAAATTCGATTTGACTCATTAAATATGCTTAATGATTTTCAAAAATTACTTGGAGATATTAATTGGCTAAGGTCACAATTAGAAATTACCACAGGAAAACTGCAGCCTTTATTTAATATTTTGAGAGGAGATTCTGATCCCTCTTCTCCAAGAGAATTAACTCCTGCTGCTAAACAGGCTTTACAATTAGTAAATAAGGCTATATAAAATATGCAGGTCTATCTCATAGATTCCCCTTTGCCTTTGATATTAATAATTTGTCCAACTAAACCTTCCAACTGGAATTATATGGCAGAAACCAGGGCCAATAGAATAGTTACATTTGCGTAATTCTCCTTCGAAAGTTCTTAATTCATATTATGAGTTAGTTGCTACCCTTATAGATAAGGGTCATACTTGGATGTGACAGCTCTTGTGAAGAGATTCTAATGTACATACCACAGTAGATACAAGTTCTGGCTTTGTATATGCCACCGCTGATTCGGGTGAAAGTACTAAACATGTCATTAGTCATTGTTTGTAAACTTTTGCAGTCCTTGGCCGTCTCAGGCAAATCAAGACTGACAATGGACCTGGATATACTAATAAAGTATTTCAACAATTTTGTAAAAAAATTTCAGATTGCACACGTAACAGGTATACCTTATAATCCTCAGGGACAAGGCATTGCAGAAAGCGCTTGCCATATACTCAAGGTTCAGATACAAAAACAAAAAGGGGGATTCGGCCCCATAACTCCTCAAAATATATTAAACCACATACTTTTTACTTTAAATTTTTTGCATTCAGGTGGTGATGGTCAAACAGCTGCAGAACGGTGCTGGCATGGTTTCTCTTTGCTGCTTGTAGTAAAATACAAAAGAAAAATCAAATAAGTAATTTTTAAGGAAAAAAGGAACCAGAACTTGAAAATTTGGAAAATTATCCATATTGCAAAAAATGAGAAAGTGTGCTCTGGAGAAAACACCAAGAGTGTGCTAAAGGGATTAAGTGTGTGACTTGTGGGTCCAATCAACCATCTCTGCAGAAACACTGCAAGCTTGGACTAAACAAAGGGGGCAGAGACTGGAAGAAATAAAGTAAGGCTTTTGCACTTCTGGAATTCTACAGGCGGGAAACAACAGAGCTGTTTGTGAACAGGTGTTATCTTTTCTTCAAGAAACGGAAAGAATGTCCCTACAGGGGCCAGATCCTCTCTAGTTCCAGCGGGCAGGGCCACTTTCTCTGTTCCAGAGCCCGATACCAACCCAGTGGGCCAGGAGGACAAAGCATCCGCCCCAAAAGGATTATGTTCTCAAGTTGCAAAATCTAATGGACTTTGCTGTGCTAGGTTTCCTACTTGCTTGGGACCTGTGGCCTTTTTTCTTTCTCACTTTCTCCCTTTTTAAATAATTAAAAAGTCTTTTTTAATATTGAAATTTCCAAATATATTCAAAAGAGAGAGATCATATAATGATGCCCTATGTATCCATCACCTAGCTTCTGCAATTGTCAACACATGGCCAATCTTGGGTGGTATTGTTTTGTGTATATATATTTATGACAGTGTGTATATGTGTATGGAAGGAGTGGGGTGTGGTGGTAATAGCACTGAATTTCATGCTATATCCTTCCAAAGGGGTCCAGGAATTAGAAAATAATGAGTATTTGTATATGGACAACAGGAGAGCAAAACCTAGGATTGAGGGAGCTTGCTATGTAAAATAGTTGGTGAAATAGAGGACATGGGTGATATTTTCCAAACATAAATTGAAATATAGGCAAAGATATTGTTAAATACAACTTATCAAATTCTTCTTTTCTGCATGGATATGTCTATTGTATGTCTGTCCCATTATCATTTTTTGTAAACAGGGAACTTGTCTGGTTTCCTAGGTTCACAGAATTTTTCCCAGGAGAATCATACCCTGAGTCTCACCCTTACTTGATTTAGATGATACTTTGGACTTAGAGTTTATGCTACAATGGGTTAAGACTTTGGGAAATGTTGGAATATAGTGACTGTATTTTGCATGCGAGAAGGACGTGAATTTTGGGTGATCAGGGTGCAAACTGTTACAGGTTGGGTTGTACCCACCACCCTCATTCATATACTGAAGTACTAACCTTCCATTACCTCAGAATGTGACCTTATTTGGAAATATGATGAATTAAAGTCAGGTCATACTGAGAAGAGTGAGCCTCTAATCTGAGTAGAATTCTTATAAAAGAATGCGATGTAGAGAAACATAACGTGCACACGAGAACGCCATCTAATGCAAAGGCAGGAATTGGGATGATGCGTGTACAAGCCAAGAAACACTGATTTCCAGACACCTCCAGAAGCTAGGGGAGAAGCGTGGGACAGATTCTCCTGTCTGATGGAAGTAATTCTGCCAAAATCTTGATCTCTGACTTCCAGCCTCCAGAACTATGAGACAATATATTTGTATTATTTAAACCACCAGGTTGTGGTACTTGGTAACAGCAACCTCAGCAAACTAATATACTTAAGTAACCATATACTACTTTTCTCCTGTGCAGTTAGGAACCCCATTATTGTACTGTTGGTTTTATCCCCCCATTGTCCACCAGGATAATGTGAGTTGCGATATCCTTTAACAACCAGTCAGCTACCTGTGTCACTCAAAATGTTTTGGATTGAACCTGTTGCAAAGATTCCATTGAATTTTTGGTCTTATGAAGTCTTCTCTTAGGTAGGACATGGAGTGGTCAATATTTCCCATAATTCTAGATGATTTATGTACATGAGGTGGCTTTGTTTCTTTCTAAAAGGTCAGTGGCCAGAACAACTTGTAAAAGACAGCAGTGGAAATGATTAACTCTCACCTACACTCTCACCTACCTTTGACTCTGTTGATGAGACTGAACTTAGTTGATTGAAGGCTTGACCCAAGGCAAACCATCTAGGACCAATCTGAGTTAGGGCCTTTTCAAAGGGCGCCAGCTAGCATGCAGTACCCACTGTGTGCCAGAAGGTGTCGCTCCACCTCAGCCATCAGAAGGATCCTCATTGAATCCATTTCTTTATAACTACAATCTCATAATTAGTTACCAGGCTGTGCCCAAGAGCACATTTTCACCATATTATTAGAGATTTATCACATTTTAAGATTTAACTTATAATACTTTTAAAATTAATTTACTTTAAAGTCAGGTATTTTAAGATCCTAGGTAAATGATTATATGCTACTAAGAGTTTTCTCAAAAAAGGGGGAGGAATGTATGCCTTGTTTTCTTTCAGGATAAAGCCATTGTAGGAAATTTAGTCTCAACAAATAATTCCGCCAAATGCTAATAAATACTTCCTACACCTGGCATTAAAGGGACTGTTTTGGAGACTGGAGTCACATGATCTGACCTTATTTGCCAAGTGGTCTGAAGTGGTGAAAGCAATAGTACATGGAGGTGGGCAGGAAACAGGTTCTAAAGGCATGTTTGACTATTATCTAGTTACCTGGCACATTTTGCCTGGGATTATTTTTACCTGAGAGGAAAAATTTCACAGTGAATGGCCCTCATAAACTACATAGAGATTGCACACTCAGAGGAAACAAAACACCTTTAACCAAGCTGCTCTTGTATGCTCTGGACAGAAGGAAATAATTCTGTAAATTTGTTTACATTGCTCATCCACTAATAGAGGATGGTTTGGTCCAAGGTAAAAACTGACAATCAGTGCTTCTATTTGGACTTTGTACAGCTAAAGGGTAGCCACCAGGATTATACTCTCTGTTGTTGAAAAGACACTATCAAGAGTCTGATTTTTTTAAATATGAAAATATTAATAGGTTCCTGGGAAAGATCTGGAAGCTGAGAAATGCACAAAGGGGAGCCGACCCAGTTGCTCCGCACAGTGAAACACCCTGTCTACTGAGGGGAGGGGATCTTTTCATGAGGTTGCACATAGGGAAATGGTTCTCGCCCTTCATGTGGATTTAGACTCCACTGTTTCTGATTGTTTATCCTTGAAGGGTGCGTATGTGGGAGGGGGAAAGAGATCCATTAGGAACCTGCAGGAAGAGTGAAGAGGTGCAGCCTCATTTCACACCTGTAAAAGAATTCTCAGAGAAAAGTAAAAAGTCAAAGCCCATGTGAGGCCAACCTGATAGAGCTTCTCCCCTCACCCTATGTTAAGATTTGGACAATTGTTCTATGGCAAATTATTGTCTGCAAGATGCTGTTGGGGAGGAGATGGGGAATCAAACTTTAGCTCTGTTGAGGGTTTTTCCTGAAGGATGGGATATGATTTTTCTCTCTTAAGGTGTGGACACCAAGACAGGAAAATATTGTGTCCAGGGAAGGGCTTAACTAATTTTTAAAAATCTGTAATGTGGGAACAGTTATAATTAGCATATAATTTTATGTTTTTCTCCTACATTAAATTTTGCTCTAGTCACTCATGGCTCTTCAGTAAAGTCAGTTACAGGAGCACGGTCTTTTGTCGATTATATTACCTTTGTCTCTAAAATTCAGAACACCGGAGAAATAAAGCACTAGAAAAAGATAAGTGGATATCAACTATCAGCTCTATTACTAAAGAAAACTGACCTGAAGAATGGGAATGCACAGAAGATTCTAGTCAAACCACAGAATTATAAGAAATAACAATGTGTTATATTAAGCCACCCGCTGTAGGTTACTTTGTTATGCAGCAAATAAGTAACTGAGCAGTTTGGGGTGGAGGGGAGGGGGTGAGAGAAATAAGGAGCCAGCTCTTAAGCTACATAAGCTAGTTTTGAAAAGAAGTGAGCCTGGGCCTGGACCCTGTTCTAAATTTTTTTGAAATGTCCTCTTAACAAGCAGGACAATGTGAAGATTGGTGTCATTATTGGCTAGAGTTGGTCCCGGGTCTAGTAAGTCATCCAGTAAGAGAATCATGGGAGTTTACAACCTTGTTATTCCCCACAATACTGGTGACAAATGTCCTTTTTATAAAGAAGTCTTTTTAGTTTTCTATGGTCATTTGCTTTCGTTCTCATTGTATGTGGTCACATAAGCTTTGAAGCACAATCCAGAACTTCAGGTTCTAAGTCAGGCTCTGCTGCTTTCAATAGCCAGATGTGGATACCGAGAAATGTGGGTTTTCATTGACTTAGTATGTAGGCAGTCAGCGAGGCAACTGCTGTGCTGATGTTGGTGTGAAATGAATGCTGATTCTAATTATTCCAACATCTTCAGAAATATACCATGTACATCACTACAACCTATCAGTAAGTATTATCATTTCTAATTCACAGAACAGTGCATTTAAGTAAAGGGTTTCATATTTTCCATAATGCTACACTATTTTCCATTCATAAGCTCGTTTATAAGCTCTTTTAAAATATCCCTTCTATAACTTAGATAGGGATCTGGTTTCTGAAAATGCATCAAATTTTAGGTTGAAATATTTCAGGAAAGGTTTTGTTTTACTGGGTAACAACCTGGATTTAAGAAGACAAATTGACAGCTTTCTCCCAACCACAGTATCACTGAAATGACAAATATTTACCATTTTATATAACCATGTCCTCAATGGGAAGCCCACCTGCTGGCCTGCCTCCCTAATTGCTTTTCCTAGGGTGAACCCTTCCACTTGATTACTTTAGGCTCCACTCACCACTGCCACTCCCCTCTATCCCACATCCCCAGAAAGTAAACTGCTCCCAACTCCAACTGCTGTTATTATTTATCAGTCTATTGCACAGAAATCACCTGGAGGTCTTGTGAAAAGTATATTCTGAATCAGTAGTTCTAGGGTGAAGCATGAGAGTCTAGTGATCTTCCAGGTGACACTCGTGCTGCTGGTTTCTGGACCACATTTTGAGCAGTAAGGACTTACATCAGAATTACTAAAATGGGTTCCCTGACACTTTTGAATTAGAAAAAACAATAGCAGGCATACATAAGCTGAAAAACTTATTCCTAAACCCTTCTGCAAAATACACTTAAAATTTGAGTAAGTTTTATGTTAATATCTAATTATCTGTGAACACTATCCCTTCATGGCTTTCTTATGATTAAAAGTTGTGAACTTATATAAGAGGGTGAATCTAATTACATTTGTACTCTTAATACAATGTTTACAATTTATTTCCTAATCTGACAAGGATTTAGGTAGACCTTGTACTCTAATTGCCAAAGAGTTATAATAGCTGCAGAACTTGCTCAAAATAGATTGTATTTGTCTGCTCACCAAGGAAAAATCTGAATAAGACGACTTCATTCTTCCTGGGCCCCACTAGCGACACAGAGCCTATCACAAGGAGTGGGGCACTTGGGAAACTGGTGAGAGAGGTGGGGACTGTTTTGGCTCAGGTAACCTTTTTAGAAGTAGGGGCCGCAAGTCCAGGTGGAAGACACTCATTTAAATCCCTGACTTCCCTTGTGCTTCCGCTGAAGCTGGACTAGCTGCCAAAAGCAGCAGCCACTACCTCTAGGTTTAGTTTCCTGACAGTTGGGGACAGTAGACAAAGCTATATGCCATGGGATTTGGGGCAAAGCAAACTAGGGAATAATTTTGTTCTTGATGGCTGATTTTTGGCAAGTTACCTCCTTAAGCTTGTACAATGATGATATCTTCTGCCTAGGAGTGTTGAGAGTATTATACAAGATGATATAAGTAAAACATCAGCAATGCAAGGCACAAAGTAGCTGCTGTTTGTATTAGTATTAATACTATCAGATATTAATGAGTGGCAGCTCCTCTTCCTTTTAGTGTTCATACCATAAAACCCTGCTGAGTCTGTCTCAGCAGCCAGCAGCCAGCAAACCCAGTATTGGGGTGTATAATTAACCCTACTCTTCCTTCCTCATCAGGAAATGGGTAGAGTGGCCCTCCAGGCATTGAGAGCAGGTGGACAGTGGGCTAGATGTAGGATCTTGGTGTGGATATGGTGACATGTCTGGAAGACATGCAAGTCTTATAAAATTGTAAAAACTAACAAAAACAAAGTTGAGTATAGAGTTGGTCCTTCCATGGGAAGGAGATTCATGCTTGTGTTGGTGGCAGCCTGGTAGGCGCTGGCAGGATGCCTCCATGGTTAGTGCCCAGAGGCAGTTAGTCCCTCCCCAGGCCTGCAAAATTTTACACCCCATCACTTCCCTCTTGGTCTCTCTACATTCCCAAGGAACTCTGTACATACTTATTTTAGGTCCCCAAAGGACAGTGAAAGAGGAAGAGAAAAAGGTAACAAGCTGGAAAAAGTATTGTAGAGGAGGTCAAATTTGATCTGACTTTAAAGTACAAGTAGGACTTTGTCAGGTTTAGAAGACAGCACAGAGCATAAGGCACAGTACAGTGGTGGCAGATGAGCAAAAGCAGCTAAGGGCTACTATGAAACCTGAACATTATTTTGGAATCACTAGAGAATCATTCATCTTTCTCCCTCCCTCCAAGGTGATCAGATTTGGATTTTAGACAGATAGCTCCAACAGTGATGTGTGGACAGTTGGACAGAAATTGTGGTGCAGGAGAGGGATGAGGAAGGAGTACAAAACAAGTGAAGGACTTGGACCAGGTCCATGGCAATGAATGGAGAGGAATGGACATTACAGATGTTGACTAACAGGAATTTGTGAGTGGTTGACTGTGAAGATGGAGAGAGCGTTCTCTAAAATGAGTCTGAAATGAGACTGTTCAGAGGGAGAGAAAGAACAGAGGAGAAAGTGGCATCATGGAAGTCCAGGCAGAAAGATTGGAGGAAAGATGAAGACTAGGAAGGGAAAGGGGTCCTTGAAGTCCACTGACCTTGGCACCTATGATGGAGGTCAGCAGTGTCATTTGCATGGACAGGTTAGAAACAGTGGAGTACGTGGGAGGCACATAGGAGAGAAATGAAGATAGTTTACTCTTTAAAAATTTTTTCAGGTGAAAGAGAAATAACTTGAGAAGCATTTCTCATTTACATTTGTGCAGTCTGTTGAAGCAACCCTTTCTAATAAAATGTAGAATGAAATTTTGCTCTCACATGATTCACCAGGTGTTTTACCAATGGTAATTCCTTTAAGTTCTTTTCTAAAACTAGACCATGAAGGCAGCTCAGTTTAGTATTCATGTGAACATTTTCCCTGCTCTTTTAGAATAAAATTTACTTCAAGACTGTTTTTTACAGGTTCACCTTAGATTAAATGCTGTCGATCATTTAAGAATAATCATTAAGTTATGACTGTCCTTTAGTATATTGGTATACATTTAGGTTTAAAACCCTGTTTCCATAGAAATAGGATTTCTATATTCTTTTAGAAACACCTTTGGAAAAATGGCTTGACTGACCCCCGCACTTTTTTATAGCTTAGAATAATTTATTCTTGTCTCAATGTTCTATGGATTGACTGGGATTGAATAGAAAATTCTTGCTTAAATTCTCTTAAGAAGTTCAGTGAGACATCAGCTGAGGCTACAGTCATCTGTAGGCTCAACTGGGCTGGATGACAAGTTGTTTCATTCAAATAACCGGCAGAGGATACTGGCTATTATCTTATTTAGGGTTGCCAATTGGAGGGTTTGTATGTGGCCTCTCCCTGTGGACTGCCTTTATTTTTAAGCTTCTTTTTGGAATGAAAATTTGTTCCCATATGAATTCTAAAGGTTCAGAAAAACTGTTTGTGAAAGACCAGTTTTATTTATTTATTTCCAACTTTATTAAAATATAATTACATATATTTAGGGTATATCATGTGACAAAAATTGTATATAGTTAGGGTGTACAATGTGATGATTTAATTAGTATACACCGCGAATCATTACCAGAACCAAGTTAATTGAAATATCCATCACCTCACAATGACCTCTCGTGTGTGTGTGTGTGTGTGTGTGTGTGATAGAGACACTTAAAATCTATCCTCACAACAAATTTCAAGTTTAAGATACAGTATAATTAACAGAAGTCATCATGCTGTACATGAGGTCCCCAGAACTTTTTTATCTTATAACTGAAAGTTTGACTGAAAGAAATGAAAGAAGAAATAAATGGAAAGACACCCAAAGTACATGGATTGGGAGGCTTAGTACTGTTAAGATGTCAATACTGTCAAAAGTGGTCTATAGTTTTAATGCAATTCCTATCAAAATCCCAATGACCTTTTCGCAAAAGTAGATAGAAAAACTCATCCTCAAATTCACATGGAATCGCAAGGGACTCTGGATACCAAAATAGAAAAAAAAAAAACAATAAATTTGGAGGACTCACAGTTCCAGATTTCAAAACTTACTACAAAGCTACATTAATGAAAACAGCGTGGTACTAGCATAAAGAGACATATACCAATAGAATAGAATGAAGAGCCCAGAAATAAACCAGAAATAAATTTTGACAAGGGGTGCCAAGACCACTCAATGTGGAAAAACAGTCTTTTGGGCAAAACTGGATATTAACAAGAAAAAAAGTTAAGTTTAACCTTTATTTTACATGATATATACACAAATTAACTCAAAATGGACACCTGGGTCCCAAGATTTTCACACTTACTGTGAATTTCATTTGCCTGGAGGGTAGGAAAGGACTGTCTTGTTAAAGAGGCAGATTTCTGAGCCCCACTCCTGTCTCCAACTCAGAAAGTTTCGGGCAAGGCTGGGAGTCTACATCTTGAACAAGCATCCTAGGTGTTCTGATGAAAACTATAGCCCACACTTTGAGCAACAGTGAGAGGGTTTTAATGAATGAGCTTCAGGGATCTGTGAACCTACAGAAATTTTTTTCAACATTTTGTTTCTATATGTATATTTTCTAAGGAGAGGTTTCATAACCTTTAAAATATTATTAAAGGTGCCTGTGATAGGTCTGGTCAAGATGGCAGAATAGATAAACGTTGTGTTTGCCTCCTCTCATGACCACATTAAAATGACAACTATAGAACAACTGTCATGGAAATCTCCTGAAGTCTAGTTTACCAGAAGTCCTACAAGTAAGGACATACAGAAGGGGCCATGTCAAGACTGTTAGGAGGGATGGAGATGCGGAATGGGAAGGTCCCACATCCATGTGTGGCAACTGAAAATTGGAAGGGATATCTTGGCTGCAGAGGTCCCCCCAGAAGAACAAGGGGGCCTTGCCCCATATCATGCTCCTCAGCTCAGGGTTCCAGTGATGGTAAGAGGAGTCCCCACAAAATTTGGATGTGAAAATTGGCAGATATAGTTGCTGACTGGGGCAGAGGGTTATAGGGGTCTGATGTATAGACTTACTTGCTGACAGACTCACTCTCTCTCGGATCTGGCACTTAGGAAGCAGCTCAAAGTATGCCAAAAACATATTAGGAGGAACTGAATTGTCTGGCTTTAGGGCGAGGGCTGGAGGGGCAGCTTTTTCCCAGGCAGAAGTACTGGCAGAGGCCACTGTTCTTTTGTTGGGCCCCACAGGACACCTAATACATAAGATCACTTTAGTAAAACCAGGAGACATAGCAGCTCTACCTAATAACATAGAAACAAACAGGGAGGCAATAAAAATGGTAAGACAAAGAAACATTTCCCAAATGAAAGAACAGAACAAAACTTCAGAAAAAGAATAAACAAAATGGAGACAATCTACCAGATGCAGAGTTCAAAACACTGGTTACAAGGATGATCAATGAACTTAAGGGGAGAGTAGATAAGCTCAGTGAGAACTTTAACAAAGAGCTAAAAATATAAAACTGGAGATAAAAAAAAACCATAAGAAATCAGTCAGAAATGAAGAATACCTTAGGAGGAGTCAGCAGTAGATGAAATGAAGCAGATGAATCAGTTATTGAGAAAAGTAGCAGAAAACAATTATAACAGCAACAAGAAAAAAAAATCTAAAAATATGAGGATACTTGAAGAGGCCTCTGAGACAACATTAAGTATACCAATATTCGCATTATAGGAATACCAGAAAGAGAAGAGTGAGAGCAAGGAAGTGAAAATTTATTTGAGGAAATAATGATGAAAAACTTTAGTAACATGGTGAAGGAAATAGGCATGCAAGCCTAGGAAGCTCAGAGAGTCCAAAACAAGATGAACTTAAAGAAGCTCACATCAAGACATATCATAATTAAAATATCAAAGCTTAAAGACAAAGAACATATTAAAAGCAGCAAGAGAAAAGCAATTAGTTACCTACAAGGGAGCACCCCTAAGACTGTCAGCTGATTTCTCAACAAAAACTTTGCAGGCCAGAAGGGATTGGCATGAAATATTCAAAGTGATGAAAAGCAAGGACCTATAACCAAGATTACTCCACCCAGCAAAGCTATTATTTAGAATCAAAGGACAGACAAGGAAAAGTTAAAGGAGTTCATCACCATCAAACCAGTATTACAAGAAATGTTAAAGGGACTTCTTTAAGAAGAAGAAAAAAAATAAAATATGAATAATGAAATGGCAATAACTACATATCTATCAACAATTACTTTAAATATAAATGGATTAAATGCTACAGTCAAAAGACATAGGGTGGCTAAATGGATAAGAAAATAAGACCCTTACATATGCTGCATACAAGAGACTCCAGATCAAAAGACATGCAGAGACTGAAAGTAAAGGGATGGAAAAAGATATTTCATGTAAATGAAAACAAGCAAACAAAAATCTGGGGTGGAAATACTTATACCAGACAAAATTGACTTTAAAACAATGGCTATAACAAGAGGAAAAAAAGGATCCCGTAATTCTGGGAATTTATCAGAAGAAATCCAAAACACTATTTCAGAAAGACACATGCATCCCTCTGTTCACTGTAGCATTATTTATAATAGTCAAGATATGGGTGTCCATCAATGAATGAATGGATAAAGAAGAGTTGGTACATATATACAATGGGATATTACTCCACCATAAAAGAAATGAAATCTTGCTACCTGCAACACACATGGATAGACCTAAGGGGTATTTTGCTGAGTGGAGTGACTCAAGCAGAGAAAGAGAAATTCCATATGACATCACTTATATGTAGAATCTACTGAATAAAATAACCAAACAAAACAGTAACATAGATATGGAGAACATTTTAGTGGTTGCCAGGTGGGAGGGAGGTTAAGGAAGTGAAACAGGGGAAGAAATTAAGAAGTACAAATTGGTTGTTACAAAATAGTCATAGGGATATTAAATATAACATAAGAAATATAGTCAATAACATAATAACTATGTATGGTGTCAGATGGGTACTAGATTTATCAGGGTGATCACTTTGTAAGTTATATAAATATCTCATCACTATGTACAGCTGAAACTAATATATGTCAGCTGCAATTGAAAAAATAAAACTTATCAAAAAAAGATGTCTGTGTTAAAAAAAGATTTAAAGCAACAAATTATAAATATTTTGTTAAATATTTAATATAAATATATTGTTAAATATTTACCATGAAAATATATTTGTCTTATTTAAATTAAATTTCCTCTCTGAGAAATAAAAATTGAACTCTAGAGTATTAATCTCCTTTGCTAAATATAGAAATAATTTTTTATTAATGGTAAACCGAAGTAGTCATTGTAGGAAATAAACAAAAATGTAGATGAGAAGAAAAACATTAACCTATAATTCAGAGTCAATCATTGTTAATGTTTTGTTCTATTTTTAAGGTTTTATTATTGAGTATTATAATATGCATTTTATTGTGTAAGATACTCTTAGATATAAAAAAGACAGACCTTTTCCAATTGATTAAGGACTGTAGACATACACACACAAACTTGGGTAGCATATTTCTCTATTAAGTTCTGAAATACCAGAGATTTAACATAAAGTAGGAAACACACACACATACAACACACACATATGAACACATACACACACATACACACACTGCTGGGGGAAAGCATATTTCTATCTGTCATGTTCATTTTAATAGGAAAAATAGTAGTTAGAAAAATCTTAGTTCTGGTTCCTCCTGCATCATTTCCTACTTGTATAATTCTAGATTATATTTTTTAATATTAACTTAGAATTTCTGGGCTTCTGATGATTGACCTTGTATAAGGATAATAGCACAGAATCTTTCTGAAGGTAGAACACAGGACTATATGATATCCGGAGGTTCATATATGTATGTGGATATAGATATACACAAAAATACATGTATATGTTTATATGCATATATACATGTATAAACATATATACATATATTTATATACATAGAAAATTACTTATGTTAGGCCATCTGGAAAATGCAGAAGACTGTAAAGAAATAAAAATAATCTAAATTCTCACAACTCAGAGATAACAGCTTTTATTCAATATATTTTTTTTACACATAAAAATTCAAGCAGCATCCACTTTGGCTTGGCACTGTGTTACAGACATGCAGAGTGTCTAATAAAATGATATATGCCCTATGTTGAATTTATATTTAAAAGCAAATATTAAGGCAAAGAATAGCACTAAGTACAGAAGAATTGTATAAGTAATGAAAAGATACAAAATACTTACATTTATACAAGCAGAATGCCAAATGCATTTTTTATATAAGTTACACACTTGGTAGCCTATGATTATTTTTCACAATACACATGCTTCGCCATAAAATAAAGAATACTAATGGAAATAAAAACCTGGAAAATACAGAATTATCATGTTGATTTGTATCTGTATTGAACATAACACAGACTATGAAGCGATGCTTCAATAAATGTTTATATAGCCTTTACCTCTTTAGCTAATCACATGTCAATTTTTATGAAACAAGAAAATGAAACAAATTTTATTTACTCTAAAGAAAAGTTTAAAGTACTTGAAATGCTAACAAGAAAGCTAGCTACATAGAAGGTTGCCAGTGTTAACAAGTGTATCAAATTGCTCAGTCAATTTGATTAACTGTCCCAGGTAACCAACTATGGCAGCACAGGCTTACAGGGTGAAATTGTAGCTGATAATGATCTACAGTGATTAGAATGAGATGAGCCATGGGAAAGGTCTATGAGAAATCAGCCTGGGCTGCTGGTGAAGAGATGAGAAGAGAA
Organism: Macroglossus sobrinus; assembly: GCA_004027375.1. Taxonomy (NCBI): domain Eukaryota; kingdom Metazoa; phylum Chordata; class Mammalia; order Chiroptera; family Pteropodidae; genus Macroglossus; species Macroglossus sobrinus. The sequence continues at coordinate 628,137 of PVKZ01000337.1, read as the reverse complement.
CAAGAAGGGGAACACTAAGAAAGGTTTCCAACAGGAGTCTGTTTAAGAAAAGAGGAAATGGCAGCCCCAAGAGATGGTGAGACCCATTTTGTTTTGGAAGGAATCATACAAGTTTCATGTGGTGGATTGTATGTAAATCATACACACCATGACCACTCATGGGATTTCTGCCCAACAAGGATCTGGTTTACAATGAGCCCTGTTTTGGGACACTTTATAAAGCTTATTGGAAGTTTCTCAGAACTGCAAAGTAGGTAGGGACCATGGAGCTCAGAGGGCAACCATTTTATTTCCCAGAGAATGCTGCAGCTTACCTAGGGTTTAAATGATTAGCCTGAGAATATGTCTGTTAGCAGCAGCAGTAGATTTCACAAGTGCTCGGACTATATTTCTTTGTCTCATCCCACATTATCTGATTTGCAATGGTCCTCGATGGAATCCTGAGGTTCTCCAAGGCTATTCTGAAATCTGTTTATAAAGGTTCATTGTTTATTCAAGAATATTATAGTCTCATCTGCAAAATTCTATCTGGAAAAATGATATCCCTAAAGTTTTGTGTACCAAGAGAAGTCTCAAAACCCAGAAGAGACACAGGAAATACCTCAGGCATTCTCAGTACTTAAATGAAATACATTTTCTTCAGCAAAGCAAGAATAAAATGTTGAATAAAAGTTGATACATTTATAAACACTAATATGATAGCATATCTTTAATCGTAGTGCTTCAAACTATTTTATTTTTATTGACCTGAGAGTAGGTCATTTGAAGTTTTGCCATTAAAAACTTCAAATTGTCAAGTTTCTATTTCTCAGCTGAAAAGCTGTCATTAAAGAAGAGCCCTTATTTTCTTCTGGTGCCTGATTAAATTGCACATTTCTTCAAAAATACTTTGTATCAAGTAGTAACATAAGCATTAAATTCATAGTATTCAAACTCATTCATAAAACTCATTTTCTAAAATGTGGGAAATGGCATTTTCAGTGTCTTTCATTTTCCTAAAAAGTGGTGAGGATATAGAATTGCATATTCCATACATTGGAAACATTGCTACTTAAGAGAATCCTCTACTAAATATATTGGAGGCTGAGGTTGAGGTTGCTCCCAAGAATACTTTTACTTTACCTTTGTGTAAAACCATATTATTAATATCTAATTTGCCTGACTTCTGAATATGAAGTAATCAATCAAAACCAGGACAGGTGAGACAGCCCAAAGGACACAGATGTAGCTTAAATGGAACATTCATAACATTCCTAGAAAGATCCCAGTGCTGATAAATAGGGACTTCAGTATTTTGACCTTGCCATTTACAATGCAGGAACTATAGCAATAACTTCAGCAGGGTACTCAGAGAGCTTCCTGAGCAGCAAATTCTTTTCTTTTCCTTCAGTAATGAATTCCTGCTTGAAAATTAAAGACTCTTTTTTGTTTCTATCTCTTCACAGCTTATCCTTCACTCTGCTACACTTTCTAAAACACTCTAGCTTGTAAACCTACAATGGCTTTCTCTTGCCAAGAGAAATCTTGGAAGATAATGTGGTGCAGCAGAAAGAGCCAAGAGTAAGGAAATCTGCCTTCTAGACCCTCCTGGAAGTGGAGAAAATTAACCCCTTGATTCCTCTGTCTCTTATTTTCAAAATGCGAGGTTATATTTAATTTCTAGCTTTAAAATTGTGCGTGTGTGTTCTGCAGCAGTCTGGTATTTTTATGAACTATATAACATTCCTTAACACTCAATTTTTAAAAGACACGTCATATTCTCCAGTTATTTTTGCAGGTACATTTGTTTCTGTACTGTTTAATTGCATACACTTTTCTCTACCTCTTGGTTCTGCCTCCTTTCCCACCCTTCCCTCTTATTAGACGGGATTTGAAATTGATTTTGACAACAACAACAACAACAAAATAAAGGTAGAACAAAAGACACTGTTCGTGTGATTAAAAGTTTGCTGAATTTCCTGGCAGCTGTAGCTTATAGGAAATCCAATAAGTCATTCAGTCTTATTATCCGTCAAGAAGAACCATTCCCAAACTTTCCCTGAACTTAACCCTAAGAGAAAGTTTTGATGTGGGACATTATAGGAGACATTGTAAGTGATGCAATGAACTAATCTTTAACATTCATACAGTATACTTCAAATTTCATGTGGTTGCTTCCTGAGAGGGCCTCCAACATAAGCTGAAGGCAAAATGTTAATATAAAACTAGTGAAGAGGATACTTTAAAAAAATTCTCTATAGCTCTTTGCAGAATATTAGAAATTCAGCAGATGCTAAGTATTTGTTAATGATCTCTGTAAGGGAACTTTTACATTATTGATATTTGAAAACTAGTGATGGAAGTTGGCAATGTTTTTCTCTTAGGGGCACCTAAATTATCAAATAGAGAATGCCACCTCCCTTAAGTTAATAAAAGACCTAATCACTGATTAGGTATTTGGTTTGTTTTCTCTGCATAGAATGTTATTAGAGTTGGAATTCTCAATAGGAAAAATTAATGGTTTCATTGAATTAGAATAGATTTTTAAGATTATCATCCTGGTCTTTTTTCCCCCCTTTTATTATTTATTATTATTTATGTTTACAGCACCTCGTCTTCCTAGGTGGTCTCCCATCCAAGTACTAACCAGGCCCAACCCTGCTTCGCTTCTACGATCAGACACTGGGCTCTTTCAGGGTGGCATGGCCAAAAGCCATGGACCAAAACTCCAATGGGAGGTGAGCCCAGCACCTCTGCGTATAAAGCAGACATGCTAACTGCTATACTATGGAAACACATCCTGATCCTGGACTCTGATAGAGCTCCAAGTATGTAACAGTACCAACCAAAATATCTTTGGGCTAGACGGCCAAAGAGCATGGTTGAACCTCGTTCTTCTCACACATCTACTTAGATTAGGATTTCTCAAACTCAGCACTTTTGACATTTTGGGCAGAATAGTTCTTTTTATAGGGGGCTGTCCTGTGGAGGAAGTTTAGGAGGACCTTTGGTTTCTGCTCACCAAATGCCAATAACATCCACACTTCCAGTTGTGATAATCAAAAATGCTTCGAGACATTGCCAACTGTCTCATGGTGTGCTAAATCTTCCCTTTTGAGAATTACTGCTTTAGAGTGCTGAGACAGGTACCCAACAGTACCAGTTAAGCAGATTTATGGCTAGATTTTAGTTGTCAGGATGTTTGTATTCCACATTACCACTTCTACACATTTTGTCTTAAATTTTTTTTGAAAGTTTAAATTTGTCCCAATTAAACTAAAAGAAAAAGGAATTCTCCTCACCTTAATTTACGTGAAGAACTCAAGACTTCAGGAGACAGAAATTAGTTACTGTAGGAAAGAACCCAAGAACCAGGTAGGGAGATGCAGTGAGCGCTGTGGATACTGGCGTTCTCTCTTAAAAAAACTCACTACTCTTTATTCCCTGGAATTACATAGAATAACTATATATTCTATATATTCTTTTACAGCCTCATGTAAACTTTGTCTTGGGATCCAGATTTGTAAACACAAATATTTATGGAACATGTCTGCTGAATGCTTCAAGACCACGCAACGTCAGCTTAGTGTTTCTGAGACATGTTAAAGGAGCCTGGCTATACCCCAATGTGTATCCTAAGTGCTTTAGGCTCCTGTGAGTTGATATGCCCAATAGTAAACAAATAAATAAAAACCAACCAAACAGCAACAATAAAAAAACCCACAGTCAGTTTTAGAGGTCCTGTGAATTAAGAAAGAGAGAAAGTTTAAAAGACACTACAAATATGCTAGATGAGATGAGACATTTTAAATATATAACTAAAGTAAAGCTAGGCAAGGAATATTGGTTTAGGGGAAATCATTGGTTGTTAAGTTTCAACAAAGCAACAGATGGTTCTACCAGGCTGTAAAAAAAAAAAAAGAAAGAAAAGAAAAGAAACTACCTCTTCAAAGAAGCATAGATAGTAACGTTAGGAGTTTGTGTTAAAAAAGTAACCAGCAACTGGAAGGAGAATAATGAAAGGGATTTGTGTTTAATTAACCTCACTACAATTGAGATCTTACTGCAATGTGTATCCCAAATCCCTTGTATTTTAATTATATGTTTAGAGGAACTTGATAGGTAGAAAAAGGATGCTATTATAAGGGAGAAAAAGACAAGTGTAGTCTTTGGAGCTGAAATGAAAATCCTCCTTCAGTGTCTTGATATTAAGGATGGCAGTACAAACAACAAACCATCCTTTGTGTGCTGCTGCTTTATAAGGATTGTCAAGAATAAAACCACAATAAGTGATGCCTGATTCTAAGACTACGTAGAACATAATTTCGTATTTCTACATTACAGAGGGTGTTTGGACCATGTGACATTTCAGATCTTTATAATTATCAATTCTCTTGGTATATACTAAAGGTAAATTCCAATTATTTGTGCTTCCCGTTTTTTTTAAGTTCCATAATCACAACAATGTGTGATATAAAGGGTGACTTCCTCTCATCTCATGGCAGATATAAAAACTCTTAAAAAGTACTTGGAAATTTTAAATGTTAGAATTTAAGTCACAAGCATGATAGGCAAAAACCAAAACAAAACAAAAAACTGGAGCTCAGAAGAGTTGCAAATTGTTAAAGGCACCATGATGAAATAACACTGAATAACAAAACACTTTCTCTTTTGTATAAACCCATAATATTTTGTTTGATTTGTGATATCTTTTCTGATATCTGAAGATTAAAAAAAAGCAGAATAATGGTTAAGTACTCAAAACTATTTTAAATAATGAACACCAATATACTTGAAACGTACATATATTTTTAATAGGTAAAGTACATTATGTGTATCAGAATATGAGGCATAAACTAATATGAAATGCAAATTTTAAAAAGACAAAATATTCAGTGTGTTACAAAGGTAACAAATTATAAGTCACCTTCAAAATCTAATATTTTTCCCTTAGCACATAATGCTGATGGATAAATTGAAAATTTTTATATTGTTAATGGTACATTTCATTTGTTAATTTATCTAACACAATTAAAAATTGAAAAATATTCCTAAAATTAAAAAGGTCAGGTTAAATGTCAGGTCGATCACCCAGAATTCCTTGGTTGACTGTTTTCTCTGATGATTTTTCAAGTTAGATTCTTGATAATTTGCCTAGGAACATATGGCCTGTTGATTAGCTCCCTCTGATGTTTCACCAGAGGGCTGACCATGGTAGCTTTTTTGTAAACTATAGAGTAATTATTTTAAATAAAACTGAATAATACTGGTTTCCTTTTGAGGCTATATGTATATCATTTATTTTCTTGAATGCTACATTTTGGAAAAATCTCCAGATACACATTAGCATAAATATTATGAAATATGAAGATTATAAGCCTGTTATTAATAAATATATTGAACTTTACATGTGTAAATACTTTTTTTACTCATAATAACTGTGTAATTGAAGATGTAGCTTCATGATAATGAAAAGACCTAAGAACATACACTTCCAGTTCACTAACTAGATAAGGTTCATTTTTTCAGAATCATATGCATGAAAAGTCAATATTTACGAAGTAAATGAAACACTGTACTCTTCTGTTTGGAGCTATGTTGCAAAGTGTTGTCTCCTTTGAAATGCAGGAGATCCAAAATAACCAAAAGGATCTTGAAAAAGTAAAACAAAGTTGGAGAACGCAGAAGTACAGATGGCCAAAAAAAAAAAAAAGCAGTAATAAAGACCACATGATACTGGCTAGGACAGACATATGGATGAATCAAATAGAGTTGAGAGTGCAGAAATAAACCATTTCATTTACAGTCCACTGACTTTTAACAAAGGGACCCAGTCAGTTCAATGGGAAAAGAACAGTCTTTTCAACAAATGGCACTTGCACCACTGGATTTCCACAAGCAAAAGAATGAATTTGGACCTCCTACTTCACACCACACATAAAATATAAGTTAAAGTGGCTCATAGACATAAGAATCAAGAGTAAAAACTATAAAACTCTTGGAGGAAAACATAAGAGTAAGACTTTATGATCTTATCTTAGAAAATTATTTTAGCCATATCAAAATCACAAGATAAAAGACAAGATTGATTAGTAGACCATCATTAAAATTAAAAACATTAGTACTTCGAAAGATACTATCAAGAAAGTGAAAAGACAACCCATAGGAGGTTTGCAAATATGTGATATTTGCAAATCATATATTTGATAAGGAATTTGTATGCAGGGTATATAAAGAACTCCTACAACTCAATAACAAAAAGAAAATTAACCCAATTAAAAAAGGTGTAAAGAATCTGAACAGACATTTCTCCAAAGAAGATGTACAGTGGCCAATCAGCATAGGAAAGATGCTCAACGTCATTGTCTTCACAGATATGCAAATTAAGACCACAGTGAGCTAACACTTCTATCTATTAGGATGGCTATAATAAAAAAGATGGGCAAAAATAGCAAATGTTATTGTTATATTGTTATTGCTATTAGGATGTGAAGAAATCAGAACTCTATGAAGGTTTCAAATGTATAACATTATTGGTGGGAATGTAAAATGGGAAGCCACTTGGGAAGTAGTTTGGCAGTTTTAAAAATGTTAAACATAAAGTTACCATATATCCCAACAATTCCATTCTTAAGTATATACCCAAGATAATTAAAAACTTGTACATGAATGTTTATAGCACTGTTATTAATAAAAAATGGAAACAGTCCAAATGTCCATCAACTCATGAATAAACAAAATGTATATCCATACAATGTGATACTATTCAGCCATAAGAAGGATTAAAATACTGATATATGCTACAGTATGGGTGAATCTTAAAAATATTATGCTAAGTGAAAGAAGCCAGTCACAGAAGACCACATATTGAATAATTCTATTGTATGAAATGTTCGGAATTGGCAAATCTATAGACAAAAAGTAGATTAATGACTGCATAGGTCTGAGAGGTAGGGTAGGTGTGGGTGAAGAGTGATTGCTAACAGGTATGATGTTTCTTTTGGTGATGACTAAAATATTCTAAAATTATATTATGATGACTGCATAACCCTGTGAATACAGTAAAGCCAGTGATACTTTAAATAGGTCAACCTGATGGCATGTAAGTTGTATCTCGATAAAGCTGTTAAATTTTTTTTAAAAATGCTTTGTTCTGTGTAGTAATAAATTTTTTTTTCTGAAATATAAAAACATAGTTGTCTTATTCTTCCCCAGGATTTTGGGGATAAATTTTTATGTATTGTAAATATCATGAAAGGCAAATAAATAATTAGTGCTGAAAAGTGACCCTTTGTATGTTCATCTGCTGTTGGTAGTGGAGCTCATTTTTAATGTCAGGTTGACTTCTCTGTACCTGGCATACTTTAATTTGCTTTGGCAGCTTCCTAAAATGACCACCCCTCTACTGCCTTCTTTCCAGCATTAAAAACAAAAGTTCACATAATTATTTCTTCAGTATGTTCATTTTACACATCAGAATGAAAGTAGGTTAAAGATCTGTCCCGCAGATTATACTCCACCTCCTTATTTCTTAGTTACAAGTCTTAGTAGTAAGCTAGCTATGCAAATCAAAATGTAAACCTCTAGTATTTTTATATTGTTCATGGTGGAACTTGTCCAGATCTACCTACAAGAGCTTTTTCTATTTGTGGTATACTGAGAAAAAGCTACATAGGACTAAAAATGAAAGATCTTTTATGGCAACTTAAAAAAACTTATTATCACTTGTAGAACTTAAAACTTTTTCTCCAAAAAAAAAATGTTGACTCACAATCAATTTTTAATCTTGGGACTTCTTGTTATCAACATACCCTATGTTCCTGAAACATCTTCTTCACTAGCCAGAATCTCACCCCACTCTAAGAAATGCAGACTAGTTCAAATTTAACCTAAAAAGAACATCATTTGGAATCTGTCATTAAAAAATATATTATGCATTTTGAATAAAAACAAATCATTTATAAATATGTTTCTTGGGATTATTGGTACATCTGCTTATTAGTATATTTTAAAAGATTTTCTCCCCCCCCCCAAGTCTCTGTTCCACTCATTTTCATTCAGTCTCACAATTTTTCTTTTTCCAAGAAACCAGAAATCTTTACAAAAATACTTTACTTCTCTTTAAATATCAAGACTAGGAGAAAAGGAAGCTAAGTGACCCTAAATTATATGCTACCAACAGACATTAAACATGCATAAACTTTTTAAGGAGTGCCAGAATTCACCAGAAAGGAGAACAAAGAACAATGAAGGTTTCTGAATAGCTCTGTTTAAGAATACTAAGCCAATTTTAACATTATCCACAACACATCGCTTATATACTGAGAGAAAAGTTATTTATCACTTCAGATGTTACTAATCAAAGTTTACAATCCCTTATCTGAAACACTTTGGCCTGATATTTTTAGGAATTCAGAACTTTTACTAGAAAGGTGTGTTTGTCATAGATTATGCAACACCTCCAGCAAGGGCTGGAGCTGCACTGTAAACAAAACATTAATATTTCTGTAGAAAACTTATGAATATTCACGTCAAATGACTATTCAGTTATATATAGCCTCAGTTCCATTCAGGTCAGATTTTACTACTGAGGAAGTTAGGAAAGACAGAAAAAGGATTAGGACCTGTAATGATAAGTTAATTTGAAATCCAGTTCTCTGAATATCTAGTTCAGAGCCACTGTGAATTATCGGTATTTTCTTTCACACACACAAAAATGGACAGTGTATTTACAATGAAACAGTAAATTTAATTTCAGGAGATAAATGTAACAGATTAACCTGTGAAACTAAGTTAACTACATTATGATCTACCTCTAGAACTTGCCTAGCTCCACTCTGGTTAAAAACTCCATTTCTTGGCGCTGTAAATAAAACATCAGATCAACCCCAAACTGGCAGTGTGAACATCCCTACAGGCTTCAAGGCCCTTGGACAGCTTGAAGTCCTGTAGAAGTGTAGTGAGGCCCGGGATGGCGCAGAATGAATGCTGCAGCATGTATACGCTGGGCAAACCTCAGCCTCTGGATGAAGTAAAAGAGAGGTCAAGTCGGTGTCAGTGTGATCAGTTTTCTTGCCAAGACATAGGGTGAACAAGATTTCTTTAAAAGCCATTGGAATAACTCCTTGATTCTGGGCTGAGAAAAAGATCGCACTGGGATGGGGAGGAACGGCTGGTAAACCAGAGCTGGGGCTAGAAGAGGAAGGGAAACAGGACGTGCATAAATTGGGTGAAAATGGGTCTGTGCCATCGTTCCTGCAACCATCCAGGAGAGTTAATACCTGAATGTGCGGAGAGCAGCCGCATCCCGGGCCCGGGCACTGTGCCTACGTGCAGCAAATAGCTAACTGCTGCCCAGCACATTTCGGACCGTTGATCCAGCGTCCCGCGAGCCTTTTCAAGGCCCGCAGCCAGAATCGAGCGCCAGCACAGGATGCCCGAACAGAGCGCAGGCCTAGCCCGCCCCCGACTTCGAGTACGGGGCGGGACCCTCGTGGCTTTCCGTCCAATTCCCGGCTCCTCGGCCGCCTTGAGAGAGCGGGCTCGCGCGGCTGTCGGCTGCGGCGGTGTGGGCGGAGCGCGCGGTGAGGGCTCGCTAGCGCGGAGGCTGCGCTTTCTTCCACCGCGGGTCGGGGAGAGTTAAGTCTTGTAGAAAGGCGGAGGCGCCAGGACTTGGGAAGGGTGTCAGGTTGACAGACATTTTGCCTGCTGGGGTGGAGAGGTACCCCTGTGGATGGGCCGCTTGGCTGGCCGGTCGTGATGCGCGGTTGGATTTCTTTCATTTATTGGTCTCTCGAGTGTGCAGAGCTGCCCTAGGGCTGGTGGGAGGAGCCTCCGAGCTCTTGACGCCTTCGGCGCCGCCTGTGCTAGAGCCAGATTTAGAATTTCTTGTTGTCCTGCGACAGGGCACCGGCATCAGATATCCGGCCACCGGGAGATTCGTTGTATTCCGTGGTCTTGTCTAATGGAAGGGAGTGCGGTTGTCCGAAACTAGTTAATCCAATAGGAATTTGCATCTAGATTTCTAGCAGGTGGAGTTTTTGCATGTATTTGCTGTGATTTCCCAAAGTTTGAGTCTTGGGGCTTCCCAACCTGTAGATTGTCTGTCCTCCACCTTTCACCAGTTTTTGTTAATTCCCCCTGCTCCCCACTTCCTGGCAGTTTTTAAACTTGTTTCTTCCTTTCCACAGTCAGCAGCCTAGTTCAGACCCCTGTGGTCTCAAAACAGAATTGTTGCAACAGGCTCCTGGGGGTCCTAAACAATTCATCTTGGGACTGGTATGTAACAATGATTTTTTTTTTTAACACTGTTTCTGATTCTCTTTTGCACTTTGAGTTTACATTTTATTGCTTTCAAGAAGTCCACTGTAATTAAACCCGGCGTCGTCATTTTCTTAACGCATATATAGATTCTTTTGGAATTGCATTTCATTTAATCTTTATGATTGAGAATTCAAAACAAATAATCCTTCATAAAAGAATTTGATAATTCCTATTTTTAATATGTACCTCTTGGTTAGTTAAGACTACAGTAGGTATTGAATTGGTAAACTTGGTTTCAGTTTTCTAGAGTCTGTTAAACGGCAGGGAGGTACACCGATAATAACTTCTCTTTCCTATATATATGTATCAGTTTCCTTTTGCTGCCATAACAATTTATCACAAACTTAACAGGTAAAAAAACACAAATGTATCACTTGACAGATCAGTAGTCTGGGTAGGTTTAGCTAGGTACTCTGCTTAGCATCTCAAAAAGCTGAAATAAAGGTTTCTGTAGTTCTGGGCTATTTTCTGGAGGCTCTAGGGAAGACTCCACTTCCAGGCTTATTGACGTTGTTGGCACAATTCATTTCCATGCCATGGTAGGATGGAGGGCCCCATTTCCTTACTGGCTGTCAGCTGGGGCCTTTCTCAGTTCCATAGGACCACCTGCTCATCAGAGCCAGACAGCACCTCCAGTCCCTTTTATGCATTTAATGTCCCTGACTCTTCTGTCACCAGCTGGAGAAAGATTTCTGCTCCTAAAGGCTCAAGTGATTAGATTATGCCCAGCTGGATAATCTCACTATTTTAAGGTCAGTTGTGCTGTGTATAATAACACAAATTACCATCATGGAAGTAATCTCATATCAGGTTCTGGGGATTAGAGGAGGTGGAGTCATGGGGCCTGTTCATAGAAATTATGGTTGTCTCAACTAAATTTTTTTTTTTATAATGTGCTTTTGCAGACATTTTTTTAAAATCCTATCTGATTATATAATTATCCTTTCTACAGATAAGGAAGTTCAGTTAAAGTTAGTTGCCCAGGGGTACATGGCTAGAAAGTGGCAAAATTGGTATTTGAATCCAGATCTACAGTTCAGTTAGGTCTAAAGTCCTGTTTAGGGGTGGTCAAAATGATGTGCAGCCAAAGTCATTAGATCGGAAGAAGCTGAGGAACTATGAGATCTTTGTTGTACCTCATTTTTTGATTATCTCTTTATATTAGTAGTGTAGGCTAAGCTCTTCTACTCTAACAAAGCCCAAAATACAATGACATGAATAAGGTGAAAGGTTCTCCCCGCTATATGTAGAGGGAGCAGTCCAGGCTAATAGGAAGATTCTGACAACCTGAATACCGGCACCCCTCATTTTATTGCACTTTATTATGCTTTATAGATTCTGCATTTTTTACAAATTGAAGGTAAGACCCTCCACCGGCAGGAAGGTTACAACTCAATTTATTGTGATACTTGCTTCATTGTGGTGGTCTGGAACCAAACCAGCAATATCTCCAAAGTAGGCTCATACGCAGCTTCCATAAATGGGTCCAGGGTGCTCAACTAGTTGGCACTACCTGCTAGGAAGTGAGAGGGAAAGAAAGCACAGGGAGAACATATGTGATCTTTCATAGAGGCATGATAAGGAGGTAACACATACATCACACAGCTGTACTGAGCTCCAAAGGAGGGTAAGAAAGATGTAGCTGTATACCCCACTAAAACTCAAGATTCTGTCAAGAAAGAAGGGGGAAAATTTTATTCGCTGAAAACAGTGTCTGTCACACTCTTGTTTTTGATGATGCTTTATTCTGTAACCTATGAGTGGAATATTTTGACTGCTGTTTGTTTTAAAAGGTAGTATTTGAAAGGACAGGAAATTCTTATTCAATATCAATATTGATTTCTTGTTTTAATATAATTTACATATTTTAATATATAATTTATAATTATATATTTTTATATATTTTAATATATAATTTATAAAAGGGTTTTTTTGAGAAATATCATTTTTCTTTTAGTACTTGTACACATTATTCACATTTTGGGTTAATTTGAATTCTCTGATGAAAATTAATACATTGTGGAAAGTGTTCAAGATTTGGGATACTTCAAACCATTCTGTGTGGGCTTCACACTATCACAATTAGGTTACAGCAAGTTGTCATGCGATTTTATGTGTTTTGTAATATTCTGTAACTGCAATTGAATGTCTCCATACCTTCATACTTTGCTCTTCAAGGATCTCTTTCTCAGCCTATCATCCTTTTCTACACATCTGAATTCTGCCTACCCATTTAGACCTATTGCAGGCTCCCTCCCTCAGTATCACATAGCCTTGGTATAGAGAGAGGATTGTGGTCAAACAGATCTGGGTTTGAGTTGTTGGTTTGATCTTAGGCAAAACTAAATTTCACTGAGTATTCATTTCTTCATATGTAAAATAATGGTGAATGCCACCTTTATGAAATAATATGAAGATTAGGCAGATGCCACATTTTCTTAATACCTACTGCATTACTTGACAAACAATAAATGTTAATTATACTGGCCACTGATCACTCCTTAACTTCCAGTATGAGTTGTGGGGGAGGAAAAATTTTCCTTCTGCCCTTCTGAATTCTGGTTGGTCTAATAATCAAATTGACATGAGACAGATTAACAGGAGAAAACAACCCAGTTTATTACATATATGTGTATAGGAGTTTTGTAAGAATATGAGATTTGAGGACAAATCTGGCAGTTACGGTTTATATGCCATCTTGAACAAAGGAGAAGTGGGGGTTGTAGTTTGGTACTTCAAAGGGGAAGAAGGCAATTTACATAGAGGTGGAAAAGCAAACATTTGGTAAATATTTGCTGGGCCATCTTTAATAAGACATGGAGCGGTCTTGGATGAAATGCCTTAGTAGGTTCCTTTCTGTGTCACACTTAGTTCACGTTAAACTATAGTTATCTATGATAACTTCATGGTGCAGGTCCTTTATCTAAATTATTTTAGGCAGTTAAAGGGAAAGTCACAGGTTTTTTCTGAATCTTTTGTTTCTTAAAAAATAACTGGTTTAAAATAATATCCAAAAAAAAGGGCATATTTTGGGGTGGCAAACTCTGCTTCTCCTCAGAGTCTACAGTTTTTAAATTGGTTTTCTTTCTGACAAGTTTAGAAATTTATTAAGGACCTGGACTAAGTCCTGGATATACTGTAGCCCCTAAATATTGATTTAGTGAATTGTAACTAGCATATATAAGAATATTTATGAGATTGAAGTTGTGAGGGCTCTCTTTTTTCTTTAGTTTTTCCTATTGTGATTACATTATGGAAAATCAATTGGCTAAATCAGTGGAAGAACGAACATTTCAGTACCAGGACTCTCTTCCAGCACTGCCTGTTCCTTCACTTGAAGAATCATTAAAGAAATACCTTGAATCAGGTACATTTGTAATCTTTTAGTATAACTATTATTATTAATTTAGAAAACTATGAAATTATTAGAAGTTGATGAGAATCTAATTGCTTTTTTCCTCTAGGCTCATAAGTATCCTTAAAATATCCAAAAATTTCTTTCTCTCGTGTTAATTTTTCCATAGTTTAAAAAACCAGATATTACTGTTAGGCTTACTGTAAAAAGTAGTAGTTCTCTGCCTCTTCCCCCTACTCCTGCAAATCTCACTCCCCAAGCAAGCATTTTCAAGTATTTTATCGGTTTCTTACGTTGTTTGTCTCCAGGTTTAAACTATTTAAACTTTTTCTGCTATTATTTCTTAGATTTTTTTTGATTATCGTTATTATAAATTAGTTGCTAAAAATTTGTGGATTTAGCTAATTTACACCCCCCTAACCTCCCTGCCAAAATATATGCAATCCAACATAACCACATTTTCTCTCATTCTATAAATATAGTGTACAAATCACTATTTGGAATTAAATTAGTATTTACTTGATTTAATTTAGGGTTTCACCTGATTTAAATCAGTTTTTATCTGAATTAATTTACCTGACCATTAGGGTTTATGGTTTTGCAGTTGTTCACAAGAGAACCATTCAGCATATTTTATTTACCTTTTTGATGCATTTTTTCCCCTGTTTTCATTTGCTTAGTTTGCCTTGTATTCATAACTAATTCACTCCCAAACAGTTCAATACACTGAAAATTCTTGACTGTATTTAAATATATAAGATATGCACTTGGTTTCATTTCTTTTTCGAGGCATCCCTCTGGGGGCTCTCTACTCTCTTGCTCCAGTCAGCATTCATTTTTCTCTAACCGGCAGGACAGCTGTAACCCTGGGGCTTTCCTTCAGCCATCAGGACAGTCAAATGCTGAGGCATGCCCATTTCTTTCAGAGAAATCAGTAGCTTTTCATGAGTTATGTAGACAAAGGCTTTCCTGTCGTTTATAAAACATAAACTAACCTTCCTTTGAAATTCTTTGGGGCATTGCAGTATCTAATGAATGCTTGTAATTAGGTTTCAAGTACTTCTTCCTTTTCTGACTTCAGCTTCAACACCTGACTTTTCTTGCTTCACATAATGTAGGAATCTTTGTTGCATCACCTTGAGCATCACTTTCCTTGTGTGGAAAATTAGAATGATGGTCTTATAGTTACTACATTCCTTGATATCGTCTTTCTTGAAGTTTGGGCTGTATATTCATTATTAGTGCCTTTCTCTTTTTGGTCTTACTGTTTGATATCACCAATCCTTTGTTCTGCTTTCTGGCTCTCATGTGAGAGGCTGTCCTCAAAAATTTGGCACTCCTTAGACATTTGTATTTGAGTCAGATCCTAAAAAGCTGACTGAGAGCCCTGTGTGCGTGGGCAGAGCTTGGCGACTAGTGGACCTTACAATGAGCCTTGTAGGGTAATTGGGCAGAGAACTAGCAGTCTAGTTAGAGCATACCCAAATACCAGTACTCTTTTCTCTTGGACTGATCAGTTTCCTCAAAGAAGAATCCTCTCATCATTTGTTTTAAGTGTACACTTCCATTGTAATCTCTCTTTTTTCAATATGAGCTAGAGTCCAGATATTCTGTTTGTACAGTTCATCTCTTGAGTAAACCTTTACTTTCTACTGGCATTGGGTGGAAGTTGTCTGGCTTTCTGGAGTGGGAAAGGAGATGTAAGGAGCAAGTGTGGATGGGGTAGTTGTCTGTTGCTTCTAAAGACTTTCAAACACTCCTCCTGTTTTCAGCTTCTTTTTCCTGCCTTTGGAAGTCCATGTGTCTCGAATTCTTGAATCTTTCTAAGATTATACTGCAGGAATTGGCTAACTACTTGGTTTGCAGCTAACTCTCTCTCTTACTACCTTATGCTTTCCAGGCTTTAGATAGTTTCTCCATTTTACATAGTCAGTTGCCATTTTCTCATGTGTTTTCTAATTTGTAAAATGTTAGTTTAAGTTGTCTACTAACCCCTCTTTTTTCATTTTCTTTGTCTTTAAGGATTATGCATTTTTAATTACTTATATTTTAGTGAGTTTTGAAAAGTAGTAGAGGGAAATGTATCTATTTAGTTTACGTTGTTTAAATGGAAACACTCCAATTTTTGGAATTCTTTTTCTTTTTCCTCATCTGCTTTCATCTGAGAATTCTGATATCTTTAAAAAATTCACTGATTATTCACTCTTTTTAATTATTCACTTGTACTCTTTATGAATACAGATATTTAAATTGACTTTAACATAATACTTTGAAGAGGGAAAATAAAAAAGGAAAATGTAAGTGTCCCTAGATTTCTAAAATTTACTTCCATCTATAGCTTAATTTTCAGAGCACTGACTTTGATAGACTAAAAATCCTGTATCTTCTTTCTTTCTTTCTTTCCTTTTCTTTCTTTCCTTTTCTTTCTTTCTTTCTTTCTTTCTTTCTTTCTTTCTTTCTTTCTTTCTTTCTTTCTTTCTTTCTTTCTTTCTTTTTCTTTTTTTCTTTCTTTCTTTTTCTTTCTTTTTCTTTCTTTCTTTCTTTCTCTTTTTTTCTTTCTTTCTCTCTCTTTTTCTTTCTTTCTTTTTCTTTCTTTTTCTTTCTTTCTTTTCTTTCTTTTCTATCTTTTCTTTCTTTTCTTTCTTTCTTTTCTTTCTTTTCTTTCTTTCTTTCTTTTTTTCCTGAAGGAAATCATTACTTACCACAAGGCACCCAAAACTGCTGTGGGCAGACTTTACACTTACATTTACATACATATTGCATTTATATACAGAATGTTCAAGCCTCTGCTTGAACATTAGTGGAAAGAAGTTTTAATTTCTCTTATTCATGGCTAAATGGGACTTACTTTTCTATTGCACTAGTAGCTACACAATAGTCCTGTCTTTGTCATTTTAACTCTCATCATCAAGAATGATTTTAAAAGAATTTTTAAGAATATGGTTATTTGATTGCCTAATTTTTAGTTTTTTACAGTATTTTGTATTGTTGCTTTTTAGCTATTTTTATGTTGTAAATTATAATTGGACTGCTGTGAAAATTGATTTGTAATTGCTTTATATAACTGAGTCGCAAGAGTTGTGTAATAATTGAGGTGAATTTGTAGTACTTCATGTCTAAGTACTTTAATGCATATTTTTTTTATAGTAAAGCCATTTGCAAATGAAGAAGAATATATGAAAACTGAAGAAATTGTCCAAAAATTTCAAAATGGAATTGGAAAAAAATTGCACCAGAAATTACTTGAAAGGGCAAAAGGAAAAAGAAATTGGGTATTTATGTTATTATACTTAGAAAATTGATGATGCTTAAAGAATAAAAAACAAAAATGTATATAGCTTTCAGTTTTAAACTATTTCTGTAAAAATCCTTGCAGTCATTGTTGTCATAATCATCATCCAAAAGAATTAATGAATCACTTAACTCTGGGAGTTTTGAGTGTTGTGGGTGGACTCCTCTTTTTTATCATATGGGAAACTTATTAAAATGTAGATTTCCTGGGACCAGTGATTCTGATTAAGCATCTCTGGAATGATTCAGTATCACATTGAATCTCCATGTGGTTCTGCTGCCGGTTCTCATCCTTGAGAGAAACATTTTGTCCAGGTAATCATAGCCTAAAAAACCCTAAAATAGTACTAAGATAGACATGTCACATAGTGGCCAATAAATATTTAAACAGTGTGAATGGAAAAAAAAAACCAGTACCTACGAGAAAGAGGGTTTTTACAAAATTGAGTGGAGAATGGTTATGATTATTCTATATTTCAGTTATATTGAGGAAATGTTGGTACAATAATTATTAAGGATTTCAGTATCCACAAAGAATCTTCTTTGGCTTCTTCAGCTAAATTTCTTTTGTAGTATGAACCAGAGGATGGGTTTTTATAATTAAAAATCATTACTTTAGTCTAGAAATAATGATTGTAGCTATCTTTTAGTTTTAGAAATAAAAAGCAAGCTGATATTTTCATTAGCCATTGATACCTATGATGGAATAATAAAGTTTTATGCTAACAGATTTCTTCTAAATCTTGAGTCATGAGGGTTTTTAACTAAATTAGAGTAAAGGTAAAGTAGTTGTTCTGCCTCTGTTTTTTTCATTTATATCTTTTTCTGAACGACTGATTATAATGTCAGTTTCTTCAAAAAGAACTCCAGGTAATTTGATGAGATCTGCTTATGTATGGAATTCAAGTGCATATTGTGAAAGAGGAACATAGAAAGCAGTGTCTTTGAAAAACCCATAGTTTTAAGCCTACTGAAAAGTTTTTACATTTCTGATTTAGTATTTCAGTTTTTGCCTGGAAAAGGAAAATTGTAAATCCCTTAATAATTATTGTAATTAAATGAGGATTTATTGAATATCTGTGGTTTCTAGGGTACTCTGAGAAAACACACCTGAGTACTTTATTGAGTACTTGTGACTTCTGTGTGATCTGTCTGAAGGTGCTTTCTTGTTTTATGTTTCTGATAATGTAGTTAAACTGAATAGTATTTAAAATTCTACAGTTCCAAAGGAAAGAAAAGAGAATAAAAAAGAATATACAGTAGCTTTTGTTGTTGTTAGCTGTTACACATGCATGTATTATCAGTACCTTTAGGCTGATGTTCTTTATTTTAGCTGGAAGAGTGGTGGCTGAACGTTGCCTACCTGGATGTTCGTATACCATCACAACTGAATGTCAACTTTGCGGGTTCTGCGTCCCATATTGAACACTACTGGACTCCAAAGGAAGGCACTCAATTGGAAAGAGGAAGTATAAGTCTTTGGTATAACTTGAGCTTCTGGCAGCTGTTAAGAAAGTAAGGATACTTATGTGAATTTAGTAATAAGAGATTTACTCAAAGTCTGGGTGGGAAAAAGTTGAGAAGCTTAATTATTTGGGGATGAATACTACAGTTGTGACTGTAGTTTATAAGTTATAAAATTACTTCTTGATCAGAATACTTTTTTGTTTGTCTTTTTATTAATAGAGAAAAATTGCCTGTTGATAAAGCTGGGAATATTCCTCTAGATATGAATCAATTCCGAATGCTGTTTTCCACCTGCAAGATTCCAGGGATTACTAGAGATTCAGTTGTGAGTTATTTTAGGACTGGTAAGTAGAAAGTGCAGATACTTTCTTTGGCAAAGTCACTGGGATTTGGGTAGTTTTGCTATAGTTTCTACTCTGAGACTGTGGAACAGACTGTTTTTAAGATATTTCTTACTGGATTTTGACTAATCAAACGCTTTCTATGAACCTGTCTTTCAGTCATTCTGATTAATTGGATTTGTTTTATGGGAATGGATTTTCTAAACTGCATCTTATATGGTTTTATACAAACCTAATGTTTATGTTGCATCATTTGAAAATTTGAATTTTAGTTGAAGAATAGATTATGAATCAGAGTATCAGGAAATCTGGAACATATGATTGGAGCCTTCTGTTTTCTACTCCCATTCCTTCTTATTTGAATTCTCTTTTTGAGTGTTTGCTTATATATGCTTTTTTCCCTCTTATATGAGGTGAGAGCCTAATATCAATTTTCTTGAAGGCACTTGAGTTCTTGTCAGTTTAATGGCAATTTCTGGTAGGTGTCCTTGCATACCTTGAAAAGGAAAATTATTTTGTAGTAACTGCTTGTGTAATTACTTCAGGAATTTTATCTTTCTATAAATTTAATAAATAATTACTACAGAATATAATCATAAATGTTTTTTTTTACATAAAATTTTATTTAAAAGTAAAATTTCTATAGCTAATTTTGCTTGTAGTGAGGGATATGAGGTTGTTGTCATGTAGCATCCAACGCCCTTTGTAAACCTTTTTAGATGCTTGAGATAACTAATGTTCTCAATCCCGCACATGTTTACTTTGATACTGAAAGTGAAAGAATTAAAAGAAAAGATTAAGGAACCTGGTAATTTATGGTATAGAGTGTAATGCTCATATATGAGTGGAAAAGATGAACAGGAGAAAAGTGTTATGAGAATAGCAGCAGCCAAGAGAGACAATATGCACATCAGTTAAGAACTAATATCTAGACCTGGTTTCAAATTCAGTATTTATCATGTAGTTGGCATGTCCTTAGATGAGGTAACTCCTTTAAATTACAGTATATAAATGGGGATTCATTAATTTAATAATGTGTCTCTTGATACAGTGGTTTAAGCTTTCATGGTTAGTGTATTCTTGAACTTAACAGCTGTGTGATAGGTATAGATAGGAATAATGCTGAGGTAATGAGTAAACATGAAAAAATATCGAAGTTAGTGACAAATACAATATAGAGAATTCAAATAACCTGAGTAACTGGGTGGCTGTTTTAGATTAGATAGTCAAGGAAAGGCCTCTCTGAGGATCTAAATGGTAAGATGATCCAGCACAGTTTTTTGGCTTTATTTTTGCTTTTGTTTGGTTTAGTTTGTTATTGTTGTTGTTGTTGTTGTTAGTTCCAATTGAGCCTAATAATGATTTGTATTAGGGTGGTAGTATGGAGGTGGTGAAAAGTTATTAGATTTTGGATATATTTGGATTTGGCCTTAGCAGAATTAGCTTTTCTTTTCTTTTTTTGTTAGCTGCTATACATTCATGTATTTTGAATTACTCATAAATTGGTTGTGAGCTTTAAGAGAAAAATGGGAATTAGAGATTGCTTCACAATATTTGGCAAGCATAGCTAACAGGGTAGACAAGTGTGTTGGTTCATAAGGTGGGAAAAATTGAGAGGAGATATTTAGGGAGGAAAATCAATAGGTCTCTTAGACTACGTTAAGTTTAAGAAGCCTTTTAGACATTTAAATGAGAATGTTAAGTAGACAGGTACAAAATTTGGAGTTTGGGAAGAATTCGGGACTGCAGGTAAAGATTTAGGAGTTATTGTTAGCAGGCCTAGAAATTGTTTTTAAAGCCGTAAGAGTAGTTAAGCTTACTTTTGGAACACATATAGATGAAGGTGATTGGGGAACCAGTACTGATTCTTATTACCATCAAATACAGTATTTGGTGATTAGAAGAGGAGGAACCAGCAAAAGAGACCACGGTAGGATGAAAACAAGGGCACTGATCCCCCAGAAGCCAAGAGAAGGTAGTATTTTATGTAATGCTTCAGAGAGGTCAGATAAGTTAAAAATTAAAAGTGACCACTGGATTTGTCAGTATGCTGTAGATAGATGCTGCCCTTGACAAGAGCAGCCTTGGTGGAATCTACTGGAGGAGATTAAAACAAACAGAAGTGGTTACAACATTTGTGATTAATGCTTGTGAAAAACTTTTGTTCTGCAGTAGATTTTTTAAAAATTAAAAAAAGGATGGATTATATTATATCATAGGAATGACACAGGAGAAAAGGAAACGTAGTCTTGAAGGAGAATGGGTAGGAACTAAAGTAATTTAGAAGATAAGAGCTGAGAGAGTCAAGAGCAGAAATGGTGGAGGGATTGGTCTTTGACAGGAGCAAGGATCAGAGGGAATGCAAAAGGTGTATGTCTGGTTGCCGACAGATTGGCTAATTTTGTTGTAGGAAGTTAAGGAGGTCCTGTGTATTCTTTGTATTTTTCTTTATGAAATGAGAACCGAGGTCATTAGCTATGGTGGAAGAGTTAAGGAGAAAGGAGAAGGTTTGAAATAGTCATTTTGGAAAGTGGGAAAAGCAAACATGCTGTGGAAATGTAGGGTGGCCGAACAGTGTTGAGTGCCCATTTGGAATGCGTGTTTATGAATTTAAAGTTAGGCTAGATAGTGTGTTATGGTTTTTTCTTCAGCAACAGTCAGGAGCAGGTGCAGAGGAAGAGGGTGTGAATGATTTAAGGGCTTTTGCAAAGGGAAATTATAATGCTGGACCCTGGAATCTATCCTGAATAAGGAGAAAGTTGAAGAAATTATGTGTGTTGAGGAGGGGGAATTGCATGTAAGTTGCTGTGGCTAAGAAGCTAGTCTCAATAAGGAGACAATAGTGAGAACGAGGGTTTTTCTTTGTTTTTTTTTTTGTTTTTTTGTTTTTTAAAACTTATCACCTAAAAGAGCATTAAGACTAATTCAGTCATGCCTTTCATCTGTTTACATCATTTTCCCCAAGAAGTTGGGACTTCCCATGTCATCTCTAGTCATCTGGATTCATGGATTTGTACATAGCCTAATTTGATCTGGGTTCCCTACTACTGCGACTCATTCCCAACCCCTTCTTCAAACCCCTTTGCTGTACTTTCTGGAGCTCATGGTCAGCAAATTTTATTATTTTCTCAATCTTTTCTCTGGAAGAGAAAGGTACTGTTACTGAAACCTTGTTATCCTTTGAGCTTACTACTTTCCCAATAACCACCTCAAGTGGGGATTTTTTTTCTCTTACACTTTGATACTAGAAGGCATGTAGGAAATCTTACTTAATGTCCTCTTTATTTCCACTACGCTTTCCAATTTTCCTTCTTCCTTACAGTTTGAGCTCTTGGGGAAAAAATGCTACCAAGTTATATCACCACTGCTTGTCATTGTTCCAGTGTCTTTCTTTTTGAACATTCTTCTTCATTGTTTTAACACCAATTTCACTGTCTTTCCATCATACTTCAGTCACATTCTCGATGACTTGAATTTCTAATCATAGATGATCCGTGGCCTCTTCTTTTCTTCACTTTCTTCCTCTGGGAATCTTTATTTCCACTCTCTCTCACTCAAAGCCACCCACTATCATGGTCATGCCTTAAACCTTGTTATTATAAAAAATGTCATCACCTCTAACATTGCAGATATAAACATCTCAGTCTAATATCCACTTTCTCTTCACAACTTGCTTAGTAGTCCACCTTCAGCTGTTTCTTTGACCACTTTGTGACTTAAAGTTCAGTTACCCTACAGTTCTTCATGGTTTCATTCCTCCCTCCCCCACCCCCAATTGTCACTTCTTTCTGTGGTCCTTCACTGTAACCACTCCCTTGCATACACATTGTAATTTCTGCCCATCTGCTTCCTCTCCACCACACCCCTACCTTAACACTGTTTAAATTTCAATCTTCTGTTTTACTGCCACATAATAAAGATACCTATTCCAGCAACTTACTTGGCCAGGGAAAACCACAAAACCTCACTTATTTTTCTCAGTTAAATCTCAAGTGGACCAATAGCACTATCTTGCCATATTCTTTTGACAGGTTATTCTCATTTCCAGAAAAGACTGTTTCATGTCTTTTTTCTTATTCTCAGCTCAAGAACTCTTTTCTGTTCTCAACAAATATAAAACAATCTTTATATCCCCAAATTTACTAGCCTATCTAGTAGGCAGAATATGTCTCTTCCCTCTACCCCCTGGATGTCTGTTCTAATCCTTGGAATCTGTTGAATGTGTTAGGTTACATGGTAAAGGGGAATTAAGGTTGCAGATGAAATTAAAGTTGACCTTGAGATGAGGAAATTATCCTGGATTATTGAGGTAGGCCCAAAGTAATCAAAAGAGTTCTTATAAGTGAAAGAAAGAGGCAGAAGAGAGAACCAAAAAGATGGCAGCATGAAAAAGTCATGATTTCCCTTTGATGGCTTCAAATATGAAGGAAGGGAGCCATGAGCCCAGGAATGTGGGCAGCCTCTAGAAGCTAGAAAATCGAAGAAGACACATTTTCCCTAGAACTTTCAGAATGAACACAGATCTGCTGACACCTACATTTTTGCCCACTAAGGCACATTTTGGACTTCTGATCCACAGACCTATAAGATTATAAATTTGTGTTGTTAGTGGTAATTTACCACTGAATTAGTGGGAATTTGTTACAGAAGTCATAGAAAACCTACTTATTCTGGTATTTGCCCATCCTTCAACCCCCTTGCAATACATTATTCCACTATCATATATTTTGCCTGCCCCTTTTAAAAATGGACGAACTGTTCTGATTCCTTAGGACAACCCTTCTGTGTGGTGCACTGGGCCCTTCCTCCTCTTGCCAATTCAAAGACCTTGCTTCTGGATTATCCTCTCTCTTTGTGCTGCATTACCAGTTTTTCCTCTTTTACCAGATTGTTCCAATCTGTAATATCTCCTCCTTAAAGGAAAAAAAAATGACCTCTTGTTGCTTTCAAGTGTCACATTCCAGTCAAAGCCACCTTTTATATCATTCTCACCTGAATCACTTCAGATACTTCCTAACTGATCTTGCTGTATATTCTTTTCCCTCTTATAATCTCTTGTTCATATAGCAGCGGGAATGACCTTTTTAAAGTATTAGATTGCATTATTACTCTTCTGCTTAGAATGCTCCACTGGCTTTCTTCCTATTACACTTAAAACTGAAAGCCTTTTCTAAGGCCAGTATGCCTGGCTCCAGCCATTCTACTCCTTTGTCTGTCTGCTGCATCTGCACTGCCTTGTTTTCCTTTAAGCAAGCCAGCTCTTTTTTGTCCTAATGCTTTTGTGCTTGCTGTTTCCTCTTCCTGCAGGTATTTCCATGGTTCACTCTTTCACTTCACTGAGTCCTCTGCTCAGATATCCCCTCTTGGGCTCATTTGGAGGTGTCACCCTTCTTACAACCATTTATTATTTTGGCATCAGACTTACTTTCTTTTTTCTTTTCCAACCTTAAATTTTGGATAGGGTGTGGTCAGTAGATGACATCAGTAAAAGGTAGTAATGGTAAATGTAAAAGGATATGGAGGTTTTTGAAGGGGAAATGGGTTGGGAGTAGCCATGAGGGACAAATAAAATACATACCTCAACTCCTAGGACTTGAGGAAATGGGATGTAAGGGAAAAAATAATGCTATCAGTGGATAGCCCTCATAGTTGATGAATAGATTTCATGAGATGATGTATGTAAAGCATTTAGCACAGTTTCTTGTACAAAATATCAAAAAGTAAATTTATTTCCAGTGGTAATATATATCTTCTCTAATTTTTCTTCATTTTTCTTAGAGGGAAAGAGCAGGAGCAGGGGTCATATAGGAAGATCTTTGTCAAAGGGACTGGTATTGAAAAATGGGTCTGACTCAGAATAGTTTGAGGCTTACCACAAACAACTAGTTCCTGGGGAGTTAAGGTCTGCCAAAGGAGACAGTCAACTAACAGGGGCTTACCAGGTGTTATCAGAGCCTTAAGCAGAACTAACAAATTGGGCAAAATTCTTTCTCCTTGCCACTCAGGCATACAGTGCCCTTATTCTACTGAAAACTGTTTTATTGAAAAATCAGAGCTAGATAGTACTGCAATTAAATTATCCAATGAGCAATCAAATTAAAATAATCCCAAAGAGAAACTTGTTAAAGCAAATAGTTCTCCTTTAGGATTTCTCTGTTACCTTTTCCCCCTTCCCATTTCTATCCATAAATAAAACTAGAAAGCCCTTTAGTAGTTGTATTTATATGGTTCTTAAGGTGTACAAATATTTGAAACTCCCATAGATTTCTAGATGTTTCACAAGGACAGGTTTCAAGAGCATGTGTTCATATCATAACTGAAATTTTATCACCTTATTAAAGTGTTTTTGTTCATACGATATATTTGATGAATATATGATAAGTAAAATACTTTTTTTTCTATTTGTCTTAAGTATGCAGCTTTACTCTTGTTTCACTTTTAGAGGTGTGAGTCTTGTGTTTTCTGTTTCTTTTTGCAGAGAGTGAAGGGAGTTCCCCAAGTCACATTGCAGTATTGTGTCGAGGTCGAGTTTTTGTCTTTGATGTACTACATGAAGGATCTTTGATTACCCCACCAGAGATTCTCAGGTTTTCAGACTACTTTCGTGAATCTCATTACGTCTTAAGCTTTTACTTGAGTTAAAAATAAATGTTCAGAATTGCCTATTTATATAGTGACAGAAAAATAAGAATTTTATATATGCTGATTTTTAAAAAGTATTTCTATTTTTAATTTAAACTAATTTTTAATTTTTCTAGACATATATGAATATATTCTATTTGGAGAAAAGGAAAACATTACAAATACCAGCAATCTCATTCCCTGCCCCAGAATTAATCACTGTTACTAGTTTGGTGTATTTTAGCCTTCCAGATCTACTTATTTATATACACATATATATTTTAAAAATATGTATCTGTATATTTTATATGTAATATGTATTACACACATAATAGATTATACATATAGTAGTATATAGTATGTGTATATGGATTCTTTTGTATGTGTATATTTTTATAGTGTATTATGGAAAATTGCAAAACTTGGAGGGAATTAAATAATGAAACTCTTCCATGTACTCATCCCCTAATTCACGTTATCAACTCTTAGCTTTAACAATGGTAAATTCATAGTCTTGTTTCAACTATTCCTCTCTGCTGCCCCTTACTCCCCCATGGGTTATTTTAAAGAAAATCTCAGACATAATATCCTTGCACTATAAATATTTTAGTAAGTAGCTCTAAAATATAAGGACTCTTAAAAATATACATGCACAGTACCATACCATTTTCACACCAAATGACTTGCTGCTTCGAAAAATTAACAATAATTCTTTAATGTTATTAATATATAAGCAATTATTCAAATTTCCTGGATTGTCTTATAAATGTTGAGTTGTAGGTACCTATATATATTTTAAATTTTTTTATTAAGTGTTCCAGACATGTGTAAAAACTCACACAGAAGTATACAGCTAAATACTTATGCAACCACTACCCAGGTCAAGGTGGAGAACATTTCCCTCACTTCAGAAACACCCTTGGCAGCACTTTCTAGTTACATGCTTTTCTTCCTTCCCAAGAGTAATCAGTTAGGTTGCTTATAGTTTATATTAGCACAAAAAAATGCTGCTGTTAAAATTTTTGTACAAGTCTTTTGATGCCCATGTATCTGCAGTTCTGAGAGGATGTGCTGAGTCATAGGGTATGTGGACCTTCGGTAGGTAATGCCAGTTTTCCAGAATAGCTGTACTGATAATAAGCACTACCACTAGTGTATGAGTGTTGTAGGAGTTCTTCATTTTCATTGGTTTAACATGTTGAAATCTACAGAGCAGATTTTATAACTGTACTTTCATTCTATTAAAGGCGTCTTTTTAATCAACGGAAGTTCTTAATTTGAATTTAGTCCAATGTATTAAATCTTTTATGGATTGTACTTTTTGTGTCCCGTTTTAAAAAATTTTTTCCCTAACACTGTGTCAAGAAGATACTTTTTTATATTGTTTTCTAAAATTTTATTGTTTTATTTTTTACACTTTCATCAACAGTCTGCCTAGAATTGATTTCTGTACGTGACAGAAGGAAGGGATAGTTGCACATATTTTAAAAGTGTCATTTTAGCTGTTTTCTGCAGTTTGTTTTTTTTAAGTCAGTAGTAAGACTGATATTTTCATTTTGGAA
This sequence comes from Macroglossus sobrinus, assembly GCA_004027375.1. NCBI lineage: Eukaryota > Metazoa > Chordata > Mammalia > Chiroptera > Pteropodidae > Macroglossus > Macroglossus sobrinus. Next base: position 601,198 of record PVKZ01000337.1, on the reverse strand, counting down.
TAGATATATCTACCTTACTTTTTAAACTGTTACATAGAATTCTATCACATCGACAAATTATAGTTTGGTCATTTCTCCATTAACACACTGAAGTAGTTTCTATTTATTGCTATAACAAACACTGAACATTTTCAAGCATGTCACTGCATATTTGGAAGAATATATCTGTGGTTTGATATTAGAAGTGAAATTTTTGGATCGCAAGATATATGTATTTTAAATTAACTCAAATTGTCATCCAAAGAAGCGTTGTGTTCCCTGTCAGTATTTATGAGGATACCCACTTCACATTATTGCCGAAATAGTGTAATTAAACTTAAAACATTTGACACATGAAAAATGATTTTATTGTTGCTTGAATTGGCACATCATTAGTGAGGTTGATATTTTTAAATATGCGTATAGGCCATTTGTATTGTCTCTTAGTTACTTTTGCCTGTTTCGTTACTGGCTATTTTGTTTTTTAATTCCTCTTGATTTGTACCAGTTGTTTATATGTCTGGACACTAATCTTTTATAAATTCAATGTGTTGCAAACATTTTCTTCCAGTTAACTTAAAAAAAAGTTTTGGTAATTGCACAGGCACTGTTAATTCTGACGTAGGCAAATTTATATATCTTTTAGGTACTTTGCTTTTGTGTCTTGGATAATATTTATGTATGTTCCAGTTATATTTTTTAATTTGTTTGGTCCAAATTTGACATATGATTATTAGATCAGGCTTATTTAAAAAAATTTATTATTTTAATTATTTTTTAAATTATAGTTGACATACAGTATTATATTAGTATTATATTAACTTCAGGTGTACAATGTAGTGATGAGACAGTTATATAACTTACAAAGTGATTACCTTGATAAATCTAGTACCCATCTGACACCAGACATAGTTATTACAGTATTATTGACTACATTCCTTATGCTGTATTTTACATCCTTGTGATTATTTCATAACAACCAATTTGTATTTCTTAATCCTTTCCCTTTTTTTACCCACCCCTCCCATTTGGCACCCCTCAAAATGTTCTCTTTGTCTGTGAGTTTGTTTCTGAGTTTTTTTATTTGTTTGTTTTCTTTTAGATTCCACAAGTGAAATCATATAGCATTTGTCTTTTCTGTCTGACTTACTCTATAAAGCATGGTACCTTCTAGGTTTGTCCATGTTGTTGCAGGTGGCAAGACTTCATTCTCTCTCTT